>JAPJBO010000065.1:0-470634 GCA_030068145.1 Diplonema papillatum | reverse complement strand
ACGTCAAGGACGCCCAACAAAGTTTATGGAGGGGCTCGCTTCTGATCCAAAATGCTGGCATAGTGGCACAGGTTGATCTTGCTGACTGGCTCGACAGGTACTCCCGTGTTGCAAAGTGCAGCTTTTTTCAACCCTTCAAAGATGGGACAAAGCACAAACACAAGAGACAACCAATAGCCATTTTCCCCTTCCCCCTTCCCCCCTCCCAATGTTTTTGGTTCCTAGTTTGGTTCTGCTGATGCTGTGCTGCTTCTGCTGCTACTTCTGCTGCTGCTGCTTCTGCTGCTGCTGCTGCTGCTGCTGCTTCTGCTCCTTCTCCCCCTGCTGGTGCTTCAGTCTTGCTGATGTTTCTGCTGCTACAAAAAAAAATGCGAATGAGTGGAAACCCCATGTGCTGACAACGGTGGCTACCTGTTCTTTGGGCCAAAAGGGGCCTGCCATGCCAGCACTGGGACATCTTTTCATTTCTTTACATTCATTTCTTTAAAATAAGAAGAAAAGTGTGGACAAAAGGCTTAAAGCAACCTTCTCTTGACTTCGATGGGGTTTTTGCTGCCTTGCTGCTGCTCATCTAGCTGCTCCTGTTGTTCCTGTGTTTGGTGCTGGTGCTGCTCTTGCTCCTGCTTCTCTTGTTGCCTTTCATCGAAGCTGTGAAACTCTCTCAAAACCAAACGCTGCAGTAAACGACCCTCCCCCTTCGAAATGGAAAGGCTTGCATTTTTCATCGAAGCCCCGATTCGCAAACTTCGTCTGTGTTTTAATTTCCTGTTTAGGTTTCTTTGAAACGAAAGTTGCTGTCTGCCTTGCTGCTGCCTTGCTCCTCCTCTTGCTGCTCTTCTTGCTGCTACTCTTGCTCCTGCTGCTCTGCTGCCTTTCTCCGAAGCTGTGGAATTCTCGCAAAACCAAACACTGCAGTCAAGGACCTTCGCTTGCAAAGACTGCTTTCATTGCAAGCTCCGATTTCCTTCTTAAGCGCTTCAAACAAACTTCGTCTGTGTTTTGATTTTCTGTTTATGTTTATTTGAATTCAAAGCTCCTATCCTGTCTGCTGCCTTCTGTTGGTGCTCTTCCTCCTGCTGATTAACCGCTGCTGTCTTGCTCTGGCTGCCTTGCTGCTGCTGCCTTGCCGCTGCTGCCTTGCTGCTGCTGCCTTGCTGCTGCTGTCCTGCTGCCGCTCCTGCCTTGCCGCTGCTGTCTTGCCTTGCTGCTGCTGCCTTGCCGCTGCTGTCTTGCTTCTGCTGCTGCATTGCCGTTGCTGCCTTGCCGCGGCTGCCTTGCCGTGGCTGCCTTGCTGCTGCTGCCTTGCTGCTGCTGCCTTGCTTCTACTGCTGCCTGCCTTGCTGCTGCTGCCTTGCTGCTGCTGCTGCTTTCTTGCCGACCTTTTTTACGCCTGGGAAGAGTAGGTGCACAGCTCGGAGGCCAGATACGAAGTTAGGGGCTTTCACCCACAGCAAAGGAACTGCTTGCCTTGGCCGCGTTTCGAAAAACACGTTTCCAGGGGACACCGCGAGGAGGTGGCAAGTCAGATTTTGTCCCCCAACCCCAAGACCACCCATTGAGAATTCCGGGGCCTTTGATGGCCAGCTTCTTGGACTTCACGACCTCTCAGGAGCACTTTGCTGAAGGAACACCGAAAACGTGATAGGCAACTGTTGCATGTCGAAATGGGGGGGCACGTTCTCCCGAAGTTGCGACCCTTGAAAGAACGTCGTTCGTAGGAGCTTCGAATTCCTGTGACGGTTTCGTTGGATGCATCGGTCAAAATATCAACAAAAATATGTACCCATAGCTCTGTCAGAACCTTTTCGCTGACTCGGAACTTCACATACCTTGACTGCTTCCACACGAACTCTCGAACACCAGATTTTTCAAGCACAACTCCGACCCGAACCATCTTGTGAATTTCTTTTCTTCTTCTAGTTCCTGTTTGCGTTGTGTGTGCTGAATCCTGTTTTCTTTCGAGTCGGCCTCTTCACACAAGAGGCCGAACCTGGACAAGAAGGCCCACATCGAAGCACTAAGAATCCATCAAATGCACGAGGGGGCCCGCAGGGCCACCGAGTGCGGGTTTGCGGGTTTGCGGGTTTGCGGGTTTGCGGGTTTGCGGGTTTGCGGGTTTGCGGGTTTGCGGGTTTTGCGGGTTTGCGGGTTTGCGGGTTACTATATAATTATGTGGCTTGTCCGTCCGTCCCGTCACAATTTTTTTTTTTTTTTTTTTTTTTTTTTTTTTTTTTTTTTTTTTTTTTTTTTTTTGTTACGCCGCTCCACCCGGCACTTGGGACCCCGTAACGCGCTCATGGGGGTTCCATTTTCATGGGCGCGGAAACCAAACGGGAAAAGAGGAAAATTCCACCACGAATACACAAGCATTGTCCGCCTTACTCTATTTTACTGGGGGCTGTTTTGGTTTTGTGGCGTACCACCTGCCCTTTTCGTCCTGTGGTGGCGAATGAAAAATTCCAAGCAAAAATTTCACCTTTGTCAAAAAAAAATTCTGAAAAACTGAAAATTCAGAATCCAGTTTCTATTGGTTTTCCTATGAACCAGACCCGCAAACCAGCCATTTTTTGGCAGCATCCAATTCCACAGGTCAGGTTACTATATAATTATGTGGCTTGTCCGTCCGTCCCGTCACAATGAAAAATTCCAAGCAAAAATTTCACCTTTGTCAAAAAAAAATTCTGAAAAACTGAAAATTCAGAATCCAGTTTCTATTGGTTTTCCTATGAACCAGACCCGCAAACCAGCCATTTTTTGGCAGCATCCAATTCCACAGGTCAGGTTTGCCCGGGTTTGCTGGAGGTGTGTCCCCCTCTATCTCTTGCAATCAGGCTTGGCAACACAGGACCCCCAAAGAACGCGCAGAATGGGAAGCAAAAGGATGAGTGGTAGGAGTCCTGTGTGTCGGGCTTGTCTCTCACTCAAGGCTTTTTGTTGGCTGGCTTGCTGGCTGCTGACTTGCTGGTGCTGCCTTGCTGGTGCTGACTTGCTGGTGCTGACTTGCTGGTGCTGACTTGCTGGTGCTGACTTGCTGGTGCTGACTTGCTGGTGCTGACTTGCTGGTGCTGACTTGCTGGTGCTGACTTGCTGGTGCTGACTTGCTGGTGCTGACTTGCTGGTGCTGACTTGCTGGTGCTGACTTGCTGGTGCTGACTTGCTGGTGCTGACTTGCTGGTGCTGACTTGCTGGTGCTGACTTGCTGGTGCTGACTTCCTGGGTGCTGGCCTGGGTGTCTCCTGGTACTGCCTGGTGCTGCCTGCCGTTGGTGCTGCCTGCCGTTGGTGCTGCCTGCTGGTGCTGCCTGGTGCTCATAATATTTTTTCCAAAACTTGAAAATTCGAAAAATATACCCAAGTATCAAGTCCCCGTGCCAAAGATTGTTGCTATGTGTGTGCTTTGTCTGTCTCTAATCTGCCCAAAACTTCCACCGATTAGGGATCATCAGAACTATGAACACGCAGACCTCGAAAGGTTTTTTTTTTTTTTTTTTTTTTTAGGGACACAGAACACCATAAGTAAATAAAAATCAAGCAAATGGGAAGCGAACGGGAAGCAAGCGGATGAGGACGGTGTTCTGTGTTGCTGGGGCCCCGCGCTTGCGTCCGTCCTCAAGCCCCTTTTCTCTTACTCACCCCAGCGAAGCAAAACGTTTCACCACAAAGACACAAACAGGTTTCACTCTATTTTATCAGGGCTGAATCATCTTTGGTGGCGGACCACCTGCCCTCTTCGATTCGCGGTGGCAAGCCACCTCGCATTGTGGTTTCTTTTTTTTTTTTTTTGGGCCTGTTTGTGTTTTTGCTGGTTGCATGGTGAGGGGGGTTGTGGGTGAACAAAAGAAAACCGCAAACCTTTGTGTGGCTTCTTGGCCACGAAAACAAAAGAAAACAGCATACCCTGTGGCAAACAAGAAAGGGCAGGGAAGGAAGGGAAATGCTGGCATAGTGGCACGGGTTGATCTTGCTGACTGGCTCGACAGGTACTCCCGCGTTGCAAAGTGCAGCTTCCTTTCAACCCTTCAAAGATAGGACAAAGCACGCACACAAGAGACAACCAATGGCCATTTTCCCCTCCCATCCTTCCTCCCAAGGTTTTGGGTTCCTGGTTTGGTTCTGCTGATGCTGTGATTGTTACTTCTGCTAAAGCTGTGCTGCTTCTGCTGCTACTTCTGCTGCTGCTGCTGCTGCTGCTTCTGCTGCTTCTGCTGCTTCTGCTGCTTCTGCTGCTTCTGCTGCTTCTGCTGCTTCTGCTGCTTCTGCTGCTTCTGCTGCTTCTGCTCCTGCTCCCTGCTGGTGCTTCAGTCTTGCTGATGTTGCTGCTGCTGCAAAAAAGGTGAATGAGTGAAAGTCCCATGTGCTGACAACGGTGGCTACCTGTTTTTGGGCCAAAAGGGGCCTGCCATGCCAGAACTGGGACATCTTTTTATTTCTTTACAATAAGAAGAAAAGTGTGGACAAAAGGCTTAAAGCAACCTTCACTTGACTTCGATGGGGTTTTTGCTGCCTTGCCACTCTTGCTCCTGCTGCTGTTGCTGATTTCCCTGAAGCTGCGACAATCCCGCCAACAACACAGTAACTGTTTACTTCCTGCTGATTTGCTGCTCACTGCTGTTTGTGCTGGTGCTGCTCTTGCTCCTGCTTCTCTTGTTGCCTTTCATCGAAGCTGTGAAACTCTCTCAAAACCAAACACTGCAGTAAACGACCTTCCCCCCCTTCGAAATGGAAAGGCTTGCATTTTTCATCGAAGCCCAGATTCGCAAACTTCCACCACGAACACAGACAGGCGCGGTTTGAACCCGCACCAGTTGCACACTGCAACCGGCGCCTGCCCCACGGCACTGGGGACTCAGAAAAACGAAAGGAGAGTCGGCTAAGGGCCTGGAAAGGCCGCGGCTCAGCCACAAGCCGCCACCTGTCACTCAGACTGGGGCCAACTAATTCAAAAAACCGGGGGCACATTGGTAACCATCCCGATTTTACCCCGCCTTCACGATGAGAGGGCCACAAGGGAGTCAAACTTGGCAAGGCTCACCTGGAAGGTGCCTCTTTGCACCGCCCCCCCCGTTCCTGCTGGGCAGCTTGGGGCAGGATCTTTTACGCCCGGGAAGGGTAGGTGCGCAGCTCGGACGCCAGATACGAAGTAAGGGGCTTTCACCCACAGCAAAGGTACTGCTTGCCTTGGCCGCGTTTCGAAAAACACGTTTCCAGGGGACACCGCGAGGAGGTGGCAAGTCAGATTTTGTCCCCCAACACTGTTCGCATGAGCTCCGAATTCCTGTGAGACACCGAAAACGTGATAGGCAACTGTTGCATGTCGAAATGGGGGGGGCACGTTCTCCCGAAGTTGCGACCCTTGAAAGAACGTCGTTCGTAGGAGCTTCGAATTCCTGTGACGGTTTCGTTGGATGCATCGGTCAAAATATCAACAAAAATATGTACCCATAGCTCTGTCAGAACCTTATCGCTGACTCGTAACTTCACATACCTTGACTGCTTCCACACGAACTCTCGAACACCAGATTTTTCAAGCACAACTCCGACCCGAACCATCTTGTGAATTTCTTTTCTTCTTCTAGTTCCTGTTTGCGTTGTGTGTGCTGAATCCTGTTTTCTTTCGAGTCGGCCTCTTCACACAAGAGGCCGAACCTGGACAAGAAGGCCCACATCGAAGCACTAAGAATCCATCAAATGCACGAGGGGGCCCGCAGGGCCACCGAGTGCGGGTTTGCGGGGCGGGTTTGCGGGTTTGCGGGTTTGCGGGTTTGCGGGTTTGCGGGTTTGCGGGTTTGCGGGTTTGCGGGTTTGCGGGTTTGCGGGTTTGCGGGTTTGCGGGTTTGCGGGTTTGCGGGTTTGCGGGTTTGCGGGTTTGCGGGTTTGCGTGCGTGAAGGAATGCTCGACTCCCATCCCTTTCGCCGTTCCTCAGAGGGCACGAACCGGTCTGGCCGAGGGGGTCCTGGGCGGGCGGCGCGCAGCATGCCCACTCTGCCCACGCGGCGGACCTCCGGGAGCGCGTGGTCCGCCTGGCTGGCCTCTGAATTCCCCCCGCAAGCCTCAGACGCTGTCCTCTCTCCTGTCTTTTTTTTTTTTTTTTTTTTTTTGGTCAACTGGGGGCATCGTACGGGAAACAAATGGGGCTAGGGGTGTGTTGGGCTAGTTCCTTTTCAATTTTCTCGTGGGATACGAGAAGAACCCTCTTCCTCTTTTTTTTTTTAAAGTGAAGGAAAGTCTCTTGGGAGCAAGTCTCCTGGGAATAAAAATGCACCGCCGTACTGTTTCCAGACGTCTACCTGGTGCCTGGTCGGTGTTCTCCGTGTTTTTTTCGGTTCAACACAACAGCAAAAGGCACAACCACACCACTGACAGGCGCAGTTTTTGACCGCACCGGTTCACATTGAACCGGCGCCTGCCACACGGCACTGGGGAACCCCTTCTTTTTTCTTTCTGGGGGTTCAGCTGGGAGCCTGGAAAGGCCGCCGCTTCGCCACAAGCAACCCTTTCTCACACAGACACAGGAAATTCCACAACTTTGGCCCTGCTAGAAAAGCCAAGCACCAAAGCAACCTCGTCTTCGCAGCAAGAAAGACCCACCGGGGAGTCCAGCCTTCCGGAAACGGAAACGGTTTGTCAAGCCGCTTCTGCCTTCGAGCCTTCGATTTTCAACCTCTCCGCCCCACAAGGGGGCAGAACCAGCCTTCGGGTGAGGAAACGGTTTGTCAAGCCGCTTCTGCCTTCGAGCCTTCGATCTTCAACCTTTCCGCCCCACGAGGGAGCAGAGAGGTACTGCTTGCCTTGGCCGTGATTCGAAAAACACGTTTCCAGGGGACACCGCGAGGAGGTGGCAAGTCAGATTTTGTCCCCTCTGTCTGAGTGCCGCAGTCCTTCTCTCGTACGCCGACACCGGGCCGCGCCGCCTCGGCCTAGCCCCTTTACGACTTTCCTCTCGCCGCCATCTGGGTTTGGAGCCCGTGCTTGTCCGACGCCCTCCTAGTCGGATGAGCCGGGACACTGCTGCCGCTACTCCTGCCCACTGGACGAACAGCTCCCTTAGTGGCCAGGCTGCTCGAGAGTCCCCCTGGCCCTCTTCCGCGGGCGGTCTGCAAGAGCGCCTGAGCCCCGATGCCTCTGTGGACGAGTACGGCCGTAGCGCGTCCAGCGACTCCAGCGTCGGCAGCCCCGTGTCTCCTTGGGCGCGTGCGACACTGACCTCCCAGGCTCCGGAAGAGACTCCACACCCTCCCTCCCAGGGCTCGGCCCACCGGGCCGGCGGCCCGCTGGACCCAGCCCCTCCCCCTCTACGTGGGGGGGGTCTGTGTCGGAGTAAGAAAGGGGGGGGGGGAGCGGGGGGGGGCGGGAGGGAAAGACGGGGGGGGGGCGTTGCAGGCGGGGGGAGGCCCCAAAACCGCGTCAGACCGGGAAGGGGGGCGAGGGCGGGGGCTGGGGCGGGGGGGGCGGGGCATCCTTGGGCACCGGGCCTCCGGTGTCGGCGTGGGTTCGCCGTCGTCGGTGGAGGGTTGTGCCCCCCACCGGCCGCGTACCACCCCCTGGGGCCGTGGGGTCGCCTGCCCGAGGCAGAACGCCCCGCACAGTACGATCAACCCCCACACGCCTAGACCAGGGGAGGGTCCTCTTCTTCCACCCTCCCGCCCTCCTGGGGGGGGCGCCCCTGCCTTGCGGGCACGAGACCGGGGTCTCTTCGTCCTCCTCGGGCGGGGCAGGCCTGCGGAGGCCTTCCCGTCTCTTCTTGTGGGGACGGGTCTTTCCCCTTCCACCCTCCCTCCTCCTTTTGTTTCTCGCCCACCACCTCCCCTTCGTGGTGGGCGGGTCCCCCTCGTCCTCCTTTCGGGGGGCCGGGCTGGGGCTGCGGGGCTGCTGCCCTTCCTCCTCCCTCCTTTTGGCCCGGGCCTCCCGTCGGCGCCCCGCTTTTACCCTCCTTTCTTCTTTGCTAGGGGTGGGCCTCAGTTTCTTCGGGCGGGGCTTGGGCGGGTAGGTGGGGAGCGGGCTCCGGCGTCTGTCCCCTCCTTTTGTGCCCCCCGTCTTTGGCAGTCGTGCCGGCCTGCCCCGGGCGAGGGGGGCATCCCCTGGGACCCACTCCGGCCCCCACTCCTGTGGTGGGGGAGGGGGGGGGACTCTTCCGGGGGGCGCTGGCGGGGGACTGGGCCCCACTAGCCTTACCCCCCTCCGGTTGGAATCTCGGAGGGGAATCCAGCCTTGGGCGGGGCTCTCGAAGACGTGTGTGTACACGTCCTCCCACCTCCACGGGCGGGCTTCCCGGGGCTGGGGCGCAAGGGATGCTGGGGGTGCCCTCGGGGGGGCGTCCCAGTCCCGTTCTTCTCTCTGGGGGGGGCGGCCCTGATCCCGCTCTGCGTCCGTCGCACCTCCCTGGTCGTGCTCCTCCTCTTCGTTTCTCCCCGGCTTGCCTGGCAGGAGACCTTGAGCCCGGTCGGTGGGGCGTTTCGTCCGAGGAGCTCCGACCGTGGGGTGCGACGGGGCATCGGCCGAGGGCTGGGGGGGATCGTGGGAGAGTGATCGGGCCCCCCCGCGCACCGACCTGTAGGTCAGCGAGACCCGGGGCTGTGTGACGTCGGCGGGACGAATCCCGTGCGTCCACAGGCACCTGGCCTCGCCTTCCATGTGGCACAGGGTGCCGACTGGCAGGGGGGTCCTTACCTTCCGTCCCCCCTTCTCCCACTCCATGACCGTGTCACTTAAGAGCGACACGGTCGCGACCGTCGGACCCAGCGCCCGCTGGTCCGTGTGGGGGGCGATTCCCACCCCTCTCCCGTACCGGTTGACCAGCAACTGGTCCGGTACCCACCCCAGGCGGACTCGAATGAGATCCGCCATTTCTTTAAGGGGCCCTTCGGGGATCCCCTCTTCCAGCTTGAGCGGGAGTCCGCCCTGTCGGAAGGCGAACCCCCATTGCTGGGTCTCCCTGCCCCCCAGCCTCCTCCACGGGGCTCTCGGCCCGAGCTCGGGTACCCGGCTGAGCCTCTCCAGAAGGCCCTGAGGGACCGACTGGAAGCTGAGCCCGGGTATGGGTCCCTCGGGCATGGTGGGAGGGGAAAGGACTAAAGAAAAAACAAAAAAAAAAAAAGAAAACACCGGCCCTCGGGGTATGATCCCGGACGACTGCTGGCCAGGTGCGGGCGGGGGGGAAAAAGAGAAGCAGCTGCCGTTGTTGCTGCGGCTGCTGGTGCCGCTGCTGCGGGTGCTGGGGCTGCTGCCGTTGAGGCAGTTACTGCTTCTGCTGTTGTGGCTGCGGCTGCTGAGGCTGGGGCTGCTGCTGTAGGGGCCTTTGCCGTTGCTGCTGTTGTGGCTGCTGGATCTGGGGCTGCTGTTGCTGCGGCAGATGCTGCTGCTGGTGCTCGTGTTGCCGCCGGAGTGGACTTGTCACAGCCAACCGCACAGACAGCCTTGATTTTTTTTTAAACACCAGGCCGTACAGTTTGCCAGACAAGAAACCTGGTGCCTGACCTGGTGGGTTCTCCGGGTTCACTTCTTCACAACGAAAAACGGCACAACCACGAACACAGACAGGCGCGGTTTGAACCCGCACCAGTTGCACACTGCAACCGGCGCCTGCCCCACGGCACTGGGGACTCAGAAAAACGAAAGGAGAGTCGGCTAAGGGCCTGGAAAGGCCGCGGCTCAGCCACAAGCCGCCACCTGTCACTCAGACTGGGGCCAACTAATTCAAAAAACCGGGGGAACATTGGTAACCATCCCGATTTTACCCCGCCTTCACGATGAGAGGGCCACAAGGGAGTCAAACTTGGCAAGGCTCACCTGGAAGGTGCCTCTTTGCACCGCCCCCCCCGTTCCTGCTGGGCAGCTTGGGGCAGGATCTTTTACGCCCGGGAAGGGTAGGTGCGCAGCTCGGACGCCAGATACGAAGTAAGGGGCTTTCACCCACAGCAAAGGTACTGCTTGCCTTGGCCGCGTTTCGAAAAACACGTTTCCAGGGGACACCGCGAGGAGGTGGCAAGTCAGATTTTGTCCCCCGGTGGGAGTCCTGTGTGTCTAGGGGCTTGTCTCTCACTCAAGGCTTTTTGTTGGCTGGCTTGCTGGCTGCTGACTTGCTGGTGCTGACTTGCTGGTGCTGACTTGCTGGTGCTGACTTGCTGGTGCTGACTTGCTGGTGCTGACTTGCTGGTGCTGACTTGCTGGGTGCTGGCCTGGGTGGGTGTCTGCTGGTACTGCGCTGCCTGCTATGTGCTTCCTGCTGGTGCCTGCGTGTGCTGCCTGCCGTTGGTGCTGCCTGCCGTTGGTGCTGCCTCCTGCTGGTGCTGGCTGGTGTGTGCCTCCTGCTGGTGCTGCCTGGTGCTCATAATATTTTTTTCCAAAACTTGAAAATTCGAAAAATATACCCAAGTATCACAGTCCCCGTGCCAAAGATTGTTGCTATGCGTGTGCTTTGTCTGTCTCTAATCTGCCCAAAACTTCCACCGATTAGGGATCATCAGAACTATGAACACGCAGACCTCGAAAGGTTTGCTTCCTCCTGTTTTGTTTCCACTGCGGTTAGCCACATACAATGTCGTGAGACAAAGTTTTTTCGGCCAGTTGCGAGGAACTGCCTGCAGGAGTTGCTCAAAGCATGAACGTCAAGGACGCTCAACAAAGCCTATGGAGGGGCTCGCATCTGATCCAAAATGCTGGCATAGTGACACGGGTTGATCTTGCTGACTGGCTCGACAGGTACTCCCGCGTTGCAAAGTGCAGCTTCCTTTCAACCCTTCAAAGATAGGACAAAGCACGCACACAAGAGACAACCAATAGCCATTTTCCCCTCCCCCATCCTTCCTCCCAATGTTTTGGGTTCCTGGTTTGGTTCTGCTGATGCTGTGCTGCTTCTGCTGCTACTTGCTGCTGCTGCTGCTGCTGCTGCTGCTTCTGCTCCTTCTCCCCCTGCTGGTGCTTCAGTCTTGCTGATGTTTCTGCTGCTACAAAAAAAAATGCGAATGAGTGGAAACCCCATGTGCTGACAACGGTGGCTACCTGTTCTTTGGGCCAAAAGGGGCCTGCCATGCCAGCACTGGGACATCTTTTCATTTCTTTACATTCATTTCTTTAAAATAAGAAGAAAAGTGTGGGCAAAAGGCTTAAAGCAACCTTCTCTTGACTTCGATGGGGTTTTTGCTGCCTTGCTGCTGCTCATCTAGCTGCTCCTGTTGTTCCTGTGTTTGGTGCTGGTGCTGCTCTTGCTCCTGCTTCTCTTGTTGCCTTTCATCGAAGCTGTGAAACTCTCTCAAAACCAAACGCTGCAGTAAACGACCCTCCCCCTTCGAAATGGAAAGGCTTGCATTTTTCATCGAAGCCCCGATTCGCAAACTTCGTCTGTGTTTTAATTTCCTGTTTAGGTTTCTTTGAAACGAAAGTTGCTGTCTGCCTTGCTGCTGCCTTGCTCCTCCTCTTGCTGCTCTTCTTGCTGCTACTCTTGCTCCTGCTGCTCTGCTGCCTTTCTCCGAAGCTGTGGAATTCTCGCAAAACCAAACACTGCAGTCAAGGACCTTCGCTTGCAAAGACTGCTTTCATTGCAAGCTCCGATTTCCTTCTTAAGCGCTTCAAACAAACTTCGCCTGTGTTTTGATTTTCTGTTTATGTTTATTTGAATTCAAAGCTCCTATCCTGTCTGCTGCCTTCTGTTGGTGCTCTTCCTCCTGCTGATTAACCGCTGCTGTCTTGCTCTGGCTGCCTTGCTGCTGCTGCCTTGCCGCTGCTGCCTTGCTGCTGCTGCCTTGCTGCTGCTGTCCTGCTGCCGCTCCTGCCTTGCCGCTGCTGTCTTGCCTTGCTGCTGCTGCCTTGCCGCTGCTGTCTTGCTTCTGCTGCTGCATTGCCGTTGCTGCCTTGCCGCGGCTGCCTTGCCGTGGCTGCCTTGCTGCTGCTGCCTTGCTGCTGCTGCCTTGCTGCTGCTGCCTTGCTTCTACTGCTGCCTGCCTTGCTGCTGCTGCCTTGCTGCTGCTGCTGCTTTCTTGCCGACCTTTTTTACGCCTGGGAAGAGTAGGTGCACAGCTCGGAGGCCAGATACGAAGTTAGGGGCTTTCACCCACAGCAAAGGAACTGCTTGCCTTGGCCGCGTTTCGAAAAACACGTTTCCAGGGGACACCGCGAGGAGGTGGCAAGTCAGATTTTGTCCCCCAACCCCAAGACCACCCATTGAGAATTCCGGGGCCTTTGATGGCCAGCTTCTTGGACTTCACGACCTCTCAGGAGCACTTTGCTGAAGGAACACCGAAAACGTGATAGGCAACTGTTGCATGTCGAAATGGGGGGGCACGTTCTCCCGAAGTTGCGACCCTTGAAAGAACGTCGTTCGTAGGAGCTTCGAATTCCTGTGACGGTTTCGTTGGATGCATCGGTCAAAATATCAACAAAAATATGTACCCATAGCTCTGTCAGAACCTTTTCGCTGACTCGGAACTTCACATACCTTGACTGCTTCCACACGAACTCTCGAACACCAGATTTTTCAAGCACAACTCCGACCCGAACCATCTTGTGAATTTCTTTTCTTCTTCTAGTTCCTGTTTGCGTTGTGTGTGCTGAATCCTGTTTTCTTTCGAGTCGGCCTCTTCACACAAGAGGCCGAACCTGGACAAGAAGGCCCACATCGAAGCACTAAGAATCCATCAAATGCACGAGGGGGCCCGCAGGGCCACCGAGTGCGGGTTTGCGGGTTTGCGGGTTTGCGGGGGGTTCGTTCTCTTCAATGCTTTGCCGGACAGCGTCGCATGCTTCCTTTTGTTCTTTGTTCATCATTTCATACCTCTCCTGGTAAGACTCCCAAACAGCCTCCTTGTCGTACATATGATTGTACACCTTTGCACCCACAGCTTTCATTATTCTTTTCCTTTCGACTTCCCCAATGTCAGCTACTTCACCTTCTTCAACTGGTGGATTACCTGGTTCCGGAATCCCCAGGTAACCATTACTTCTGCCATCGGATTCAGCCAGTTTCGAAATATCCAGCAGGCCCTTCCACGTTGTCATTGGAGTGGCCTTCTTGTTTGGGTTGGTGGGATCAGTATTTCGGAAAAGAAAATCCTTGTACTTGTTGAGAAGACGCATTGGCGCATGAACCCCGGCATGCGATATTAGAAGGTAGAAAAAAAATCTGAGCTGGCGGGCAGTGAAGACATCCTTTGCATGTTCCATCACTTTCTCATGCTCGGAGTCGTCTCTGTACAGCCCGCGCGCCTTACAAGCTGCTACAAAATCATTATTTTTGAAGTTTTTTCGCATCATCCTCCACTCTGCACTCTTCTCCTTCCTGTTCGTATTATTCTCCTCTCCGCCAGATTCGCTGCTTGAAGCTATTATAGAAGCAGCCAGAACCCCTCCTGCAGCGACTGCGGCAGCGGTGGTAACAGAAAGAAAAGGGGGGTTATCAGGTGGGTTGTCAGGGGGGTTATCAAACTCCACGCTATGTTTGTCATCTTCTTCACAATTCTCCCAATCGTTGTCTTGGCTGCTGTTTTTGCGAAACATCAAATCCTTCCACGACCTTACCCCCGGAGTGTGAACCAGAAGGGATCGAAGAGCATACAGTTGTGCGTCTTTAGGACTGACCCACCAAAGCTTTCCAACAGTTGCTTCTGTCTTTGCAGACCTTCTTGCTTTAGACAGAGTTTCTGTTACTTCGTCCCATTCAACATCTTGGCGGATTCTCCACTGCTTCTTATTCCGCAACCATGTGTAATACCGGGGAATTTCAGCGTAAGTTAGAAACCTCGCGCAACACCGCTTCGTCGTAGAAGGATTGTTGGTATTAGCTTTAAGTGTTCGATATTCGGTTGCACACAATTCGAAATATGCAAGAAGTTTTGATGATGTTTCGGAAACCTTATCAAGTACCTCGTCCCGATTGTTGTCCGTATCAATTTCAACATAATGCTTTCCTGGCAAATGAATGGGCAAATCTTCTACAGATACTGACTTCCCTGCATGCTCGAACCCAAACATGCGCATACATGCTTCCACTGAGCCCAGGTAACGGCCGTTGATGTATTTCAGGGCCTGACTCTCTTCTGCACTGTGAACATAACTTTCGTCATCTAACCAACCTAACTCTACCGCAGCTTTCTTATCATTCTTGTACAAATACTTGAAAAGATAAGATATGGCCCCAATGCCGCGGCACACCTCTACATTTACCTGAGAGCGATATTTCAGAAGCAACCCGGCATTGTATGGGACAACCCATCGATTGTCCAGCTTCGTACGCCCTGTCTTCCTCCCATTTTCTGGGCGCTTCGGGAGGGCCATGCCATCCAGATCTGCAACACTTTCGTCCTGAAAGTCTTTTGGAAAATTTGATCGGCAATACCAGTTGCCCGGTTTTGTTTTTGATTCTGAGCTGCACAGCCGTTCTGCCATTTCTTGTTTGTTGCCCTTCACATGCGCACAGCTGCTATGCATGTGCCACTTATCGACCAGTTCGTGAAGCAATGGTTGTTTTACCTTACAAGGTATCTCAGCATGCACTACATGGTCTAAATCATCTGGAGTTCGAGGTTTGTGATGGTCCTCGTTCCAAGCGAGAAGGTGCATGTGTGGGAGGCCGCGTTTCTGAAACTCATACACCCACACAACAGCTTTGTTGTCACCTACGGCTCCTTCTTTGATGTCCTTGATCATTTGCTGTGCTTTCTCATGGAAAACGCGAGCAACCAAATCCGGACGGTCCATGGCAGTTTCGTTTGGCCCCAGGCTGCCTAATATCTCAGGCCATATGCCGTTCCCATTAAATGTAACAAAGTAGTCAGGTTTTCCATACTCCTTATCAGAAAATATGGCCAACGCTTCTTGGCATAGCTTTTTCTTACGTTCCGGACCGTACGGAAAATTTGAAGACATCCCCCCTGCTTTCTTTCCCATTTCAGAGACCTTCACATTCCCGGCTGCATCCTTGGCAATTGCATCCGCAGTTCCAGAACGAACTTTCTTCCCACGCTGTGTATGATGAAAAGTGAGTTCATCATACTCATCGCGTGCGGCCATGTCACAAATGTATTGCTGCGACAGCCTGCCTGCCACCAACAGCGGGTTTGTATAGCCGACCCGGTGGTGCAAGTGGTACGCAGAATACATCTTTGGCGACAATTGAAGGTTCGTGCGTGTTTTTCCATCATTGAACAGTACATTCTTGCGGTAGCCAAAATTCCCCCACGGAGATTTTCCCAAGTTCTCATTTGCCTTACTCGGATTGTACTCAAATTTCGGGAAAAACAGAGGGTAAGACGCTAGTTCGTAAAGAGGATGCACATCCTTTATCCACTTCCGCTTACCCCCTCGGAGATGAACAATGAACTTCCTCCGTGATCCTTCGTCTGACATGACAGCCCCAACTTCCATTTTGGCTTCCTCGGTCACGTACTCGACACCCTTCTTGCTTAGTTCCCCCAGATCAAACTTTACATGCCCGTTTAGTAGCGTTTTCTGCCTTCGCTCTTTGGCAAGAAGCTTGTTAACAAACTTCTGCAGTGTATGCCTGAAAGGGTGATCTTTCAAAACGAGCTCCTTGAGTTCCTTCAAGACAGACTTCCGCATCACGCGAGAAGTTGGCGGAACTTCGCGATCCGTGAACCAAACTTCTGCATGTCGAAGCTCCGACTGGCTTTTATTTTTCGAAGGTAAAATAGCATCCACCATGTGCATCACCCTGCCTTTGATCACAATATTTCTGGGTCCCTTCTTTTCTTTGCCTGTTTTGAACCGGTCGTCCTCTTTAAAAACTGGGGCCGCAAATGACAGGTAGTTATTGTAATACCTGCTGCTTTCCTTGAAGTGGCTGTCAGTGAACAGCTTCATCAAAGCATCAGGTACAACTATCTGTGGGCAGTTTTCATGATTCACCTTTCCTTTTTGGCAACAGAGCTTCCTACTCGTTCTGCTGGCTTCTCGCTTAAAAAGCAAGGCTTTGCAGTGCGAGCAAAATATTCGCTCATCACCGCCGCCCAGAATCCCGAAATTGTCCAGTTCAACGTCGGCTTCTTGGACATCCTCGAGCTTGGCGCAGGCAAAGTTTCTGACCTTGTCGAAACCCTTTCTTCTAGCACCCAGGCGTTCTTCCATTGCTGCCCGCTTCCCCTTCCTTGCTTTTATTCTTCTCTCCCTTTCGACTTCTTTTTCGTGCTCCCTGTTTTCCTTTACGCTGCGCAGCTTTTGCTTCCTCTGCTTCTCGGCCTCATTCTCCTTTTCCCTGAGGGCTTTATTACCTCGTGACACCCGCTTTCTCTTCCTATCATGAAGATTCTCAGTTCCCTGACTCTGGGAGGATCGAGACCTCCTTTTCCTTTCCGTCGCAGCTCTTCTTTTTTCATCTGAACGCTCTCTCTTTGGGTGCTTTCTCCTCGGAGCTTCCGACGACTTTCTTCGTTTTATAGCAGGACTTGCTATAGAAGAAGATGCTGGAGATTCCCTCCGCCCCTTTTTTTCTGTAGACGTTTCTTCTTCCAAAATTCCTGCAACTTCATGCGCAGCAGTCAGAACATCGAAGTCAGGATCCCCCTCATCAATCGAGAAATCGGCCCATTCTGTTTCGTTTTCTGCCCCTGCAAGGTTGAACGACTGCAGAAGCAGGATGCAGACAAAAAAACGCACGGGGAAACGAAACATGGAGGGTGCAGCCCATCGCGGCAAACACGCAGCGGCAACCTTAGTTGCGCCTAATGGGCATATGTTGCTCTCGGGAATCGGGGGCCATGCGGGGACCTTTCCTCTGTTCTTTTTCTTCTTCTTTGCTGCTCTTCGCCTCTTGTTCTTTTTCCACCACCTGCCCCGTGTGGTTTCTTCTTCTTGGGGTGGAGTGAGCTTCTTTTCCTTTGCTCTGGGTGCTTTTTTCTTCCCCTCCTCTGCCCTCCTTCTTTTTTCTTGTCGGCTTAAAATTTGGTGCCTTCTCTTGGCAGCCGACTTTCTGGGGTTTACTGGTGGGGTACCTCGGTAAACCTTTCGGGCCTTGCACACAACGTTCCTTTTACGGACTGCCAATGCGCTCCCCGGGACCCACCCGAACAATCCCGTCGCTCCGGGGAACCCAACAACAGGGGTGGGTGAGGGACGGTTCTTTGCGAAGCTTTCCGCAAACCTTTTCAGGTCTGAAAAGGTGGCCACAGAAACTTCATCCCGGATTTCCCCCCCAAAGTTCTTTTCTTTCTTTTCGTTACCGCTCCTGGTCTCGGTGAGCGCAAGGGGCGGTGCAAGAAACCTGGACAGTTCTGCAACTGAACTGAACAGGCGAGGCGGTTCGTCGGTAGGGGTTGTAGCTACCGGGACAGGTGGTGAGGTGAGGGATGGAGCGGGGGTTCTCGTGTTGACGTACCGGAATGTCAACGACACTCGCTCTTGTGGCACGTCAACCGGAGCAATACTGTGTTTCCACACAGTACGCCCCTCCCCCGTCAGAGTGCAAACTGTGCCGACTGGCAGCTTCGTTCGCCTCTGCTCCCCTCCCTTTGTCCACATCATCGCACTCGCACTCAACAAGGAGACGGAGTGGATGATGGGGCCCAGGCGCTCATCATCGATGTGAGGCGCTATACCGGACCCAGGACTATACCAGTTGACCAACAACTGGTTTGGAGCAACTCCAGTGCGTTGCTCCAGCCACTTCGCTGTTTCCAGCAAAGCACCTGCCGGGATAGGGGAGGCACGCACCAAGCACTTGGTGCCCCCCCTATACTTCCATCCATATTGGATGGTCCGGCGTCCCCCCAACTTCTCCCAGAGCTCTGAGTTTTGCATGGTCTGCTCAGACCAATGCGTAACTCTTTCCAAGAGCTGCTGCGGCAGCGACACAAAATCGACGCCAGGAGGAGAGGCTGACATAGTGCTTGTTTTTTTTTTTTTTTTTAAAGAACCTGTCAGAGAGATGTTGCTCAGATGTTGAGAAGGGTTGCAACAAGATTCAGCACAAGCAAAACATCAAATCGCAAGTAAGTTATTACTATTTGCTGAGCTTTCAAATTCCGCATTGCTCCCTTTAGCTAGGCAAGCTTTGCTGCAGCAACCGCGTTCATCAGACAACGCTACAACAAACACGACAAGGCACGATCGAAAAAAGCTTGTGGCCTTTTTATTTGGATGAGGCAACTATGAAAAATACGATTTTCACAAAGACTGGCACTGCAGGTTTCGACTTTTCTCCGTTCCGGTCGACATGAACTATGGGTGCATCATTTTAACGCAGGTGCAAACACTATGTCAGCCTGTTAGCAATAGGCTACCGCAGCTGTGCAAGAAGACTTCCCTTTATTATACTGCAAGCAGTCGCAGCGGTTTCTTCACTGGTCTATGCGACAATGAAACGAGGAACAAATCGCTTTCAACGAGCAAAAGATAATGGGAAAACAAGGATGCCGGGCACGTTCTGCAGAAGCACTACGTGTCGACTGGAGCACAGTGACGGGTCGCAGCGAAGCAGCAGCAGTACGAAGCGAAGCTCGACCAGGCCGAGGGCAGGTCCGAGCCGAGACGGCGGCGCAACGATCGACCGAGCAGAGTTCAACCGGGTCCCACAAGATGCGGTGCATGCCGGGTAGGCAACCTGTACTACCAGCAGAGTGTTAGCCGGTTTACTCCTTTGTTTACTCTGTTCGGTGCACTTCTCGGTCGAGCCTGAAGTGTGCGAAAATACAGCGGCACAAAGGACCCCTGTTGTAAGATGCGCATCGTACTAGGCATCGGACTGTGTTGAATGATGAGAGGTCCGTCGAAAGTTGTTTTAATATTTTTTAGCCTTTGTGTCCGACGAAACTAGAATGAACAGAAAAGAATATGCATGTGTTTGTTTTTACTAGCCGAAAAGAGAAAGAAACATTCGGTGTGGTAATGTGTAAAAGAGTAACAGGGAGGAAATGAAAAATAAAGAAGAAAGGAGAGAAATGGCAACGTTGCAAAACGAACCACTCCCTTCCACAGATGCGCCAATTTCGTCTGAAACCCCCATAGGTTGTCGTGTAAAAGAAGGTGAACGAAGCTGTCTCAACGCTTTCGCGCTCAGGCAGCATCGTTCACCTTCTTCTTCTTTTGGGATTCAAAACTAACAAGAACCAGTTTCTCTTTTCCCCCTTTCTTTATTTCCCACGTCCCGTGCATGCCTTTTAAGGCATTGAGTACTGCTGTGGGCTCCAGTTCCCACTTTTCTCCTGGAGAACCCAACAGCTCTTCACCCACCTCGTAGGCGTTTACCCGCAGCGGGGGCGACCCCTTCCACCCATCCACATCCAATTCCAATGCCAACGCCCACTTCCACTCCCACTCCATGCCAACACACCGAGGGTTGCGGCATTCAAGACTCTCGCCGTCTGAGGTGTAATTCACCTTCTTACGACAGCTTTTGCATCCCATGTACATGGGAGCCCCCCCTCTGACTATTCCGCTTGCTGCGGAAATAGCCCCCTTTACACTAAACACTTCCCCTTCGGGAAGTCCTGCTACATCTTCCACTTTCAACTCTTCAGCTTTGCGCTTCAGAGTTTCTGCCTCCCCTTCGGCATACGCTGCTTTCCCAGTGGCAACCCACCACCCTTCCTCCACCGCGCTTTCGCAGCGCTGTGGTTTTCCCCTAACGACAAGGCTCTTCTTCTTCCTGCCCCTCAACGAAACTTGGACAATGTATGCAGCCCCTTCTTCCACCGCCCCCACCCACTCTGCTTCTTTCCCCGCGTCCCATGGCGTGGCTGCTTCTGCTTCTGCCAGGTGGCCTCCCCACATCTCTTCTATTTCTGTGATCGGATCCATCACTTGAATCCCCCCCCGTGAGTGTTTTCTGGCAACGAGAACCTTCGTCCTCTGAACCGCCCACCTCGTGCCCTCCTTCTCGACGATTTCTTTCGTCTTCATCAGGGGAAGCATTTCTGCTTCCCACTGCCCCGTTGCTCCTTGAATGATGCTTTGTGCATCAATCGTGGCGCTTACGCCGTGCTCTGCCTGCGAGGCGACTCCTATGTTGTGCAAATGAATGCATACGAAGGAACACTTCAGGAACGGTGCTTCCCCGAACCTGTTCAGCCCCTCGGACCACAGCACGGCGCGCATGACACACCCGGTTCTGTCTTGCAGGTGCAACTGGCACCTTTTGTACCTCCCCCTTCCGCCTTTCCCTTCCCCCTCTGACACTTCCCCAACCTGCACCACCAACACCCTTATTGCGGTTTTCAATAGACCCCTCCCTTTCCAATCTTGTCCACCAACCTCCCCTTCTCCTTCTCTCACCACCTCCGCCCATCCCTCTGCTGCTTTCATCTTCTGCAGCTGCAGCCTTGGCGACTGCTTCTCTTCCCGCCTTTCTTCCTCGCTCTCCTTTTCTGCTTCACATTTCCCTGTGTGAATCTTCCCACACTCGAAACATTTTCTGGCTCTGGCGATCTTGGCAGGCATTCTGTGGCAGGTTCGTGAGGGACGTAATGTAGTTGCTACTAAGGAAGGAAGATAAGACTGAGGACAGCGGGATTTGTGTGTAAGTTTCGGCGGGCACAGGCTGTGTGTATCTCTCTTACCCGCAAACCCGACACACGAATCACACACGAATCACTACATGAAGCTTCTAAGAGCCCACAATTCTCACGCTGTTCTCACAGATTCTGAGACATCGCTGTCCGCTCAAGTGCGAAAGCCGAGCAGACCTACGCAAAGGAAGGTCCAGCTTGGCCCATCCATCTAAAAACCTTCCAAATCCATCGTCTGAGCACGCGATTGCTTTTTTTTTTTATAAGGGGCTCTCGAGAGACAAGGCAGGTAGGGACACAGAACACCATAAGTAAATAAAAATCAAGCAAACAGGTTTAACCAAAATGATGAAAGGACGATTAAGACTGAAACGAAACCTCTTACTGAACGACCTCTGGACCTTGACTCTCCGAAAGGAAAATCTCACTGAGAAAATGGAGTTTGGATGAATCGGTCAAAAGTTCAAGAGAATGAGTACCCATAGCTCTGCCAGAACCTATAGAATGACTCGCAAATTCGCATGCTTTGACGACTTCCGCACGACGAGCTTTTCCAATCAACCAAACACACGGTCATTGTTGACCAGCCAATTCGGGAAACAATATCTAAGACTGCCTTTTTTTTTTTTTTTTTTTTTTTGGAAGAATCGTACGGGGGCCTTCGAGGCAAACTGGGAAAAATGGGCAAGACAAGCAAGTTCCAAAAGGGGAAGTTCAAATACTTCGTTTGTGGGCCGACACTCGGGTATTCTCCGGTGTCTTTTCGATTGGTGTGACTCAGTCCCTCCTGCTGCAAATTTTGTGAAATGCAGGAGTGGACTTGTCACAGCCAACCGCACAGACAGCCTTGATTTTTTTTTAAACACCAGGCCGTACAGTTTGCCAGACAAGAAACCTGGTGCCTGACCTGGTGGGTTCTCCGGGTTCACTTCTTCACAACGAAAAACGGCACAACCACGAACACAGACAGGCGCGGTTTGAACCCGCACCAGTTGCACACTGCAACCGGCGCCTGCCCCACGGCACTGGGGACTCAGAAAAACGAAAGGAGAGTCGGCTAAGGGCCTGGAAAGGCCGCGGCTCAGCCACAAGCCGCCACCTGTCACTCAGACTGGGGCCAACTAATTCAAAAAACCGGGGGCACATTGGTAACCATCCCGATTTTACCCCGCCTTCACGATGAGAGGGCCACAAGGGAGTCAAACTTGGCAAGGCTCACCTGGAAGGTGCCTCTTTGCACCGCCCCCCCCGTTCCTGCTGGGCAGCTTGGGGCAGGATCTTTTACGCCCGGGAAGGGTAGGTGCGCAGCTCGGACGCCAGATACGAAGTAAGGGGCTTTCACCCACAGCAAAGGTACTGCTTGCCTTGGCCGCGTTTCGAAAAACACGTTTCCAGGGGACACCGCGAGGAGGTGCAGATCAGATTCTTGTCCCTCATTTAAAGAAACGCATGATAAGAGACCTTCTCCCTTTAAGAAGAGGGGGCTTGTACTTCCGAAGTTCCGACCGGCGAAAGAACACTGTTTCCTGTGAGTGTTTCTTTGGATGAATCGGTCTAAAATTCGAGAAAACGGGTGCCCATAGCTCTCCCAGAACCTCTTCAATGACTCACAAGTGGGCATACCTCGAAGACCAGCTTTTCGGATCACCAAATTCGTCCGACATCGTCGCCATTCATCGTGAACTTGTTCTTTGGTGCTATTTTTTCCTGTTTATGTTGCGTTTTTCGCTCTCTTCCGAGTGAGAGAAAAAAATTGGCCCAAAAGGGCCAAAAACTGGTTCACGGGTCGTTTTTTGTCACTTTTTCGGGTCATTTTGGGTCACTTTTTCGCACTTTTTCGGACTTTGGTGGTTACTATTAGTTTGTGGGTACGGTTGTCCGTCTGTCTGTCTGTCCGTCTGTCCGAACCCGCGACTTTCTCAGGTCACTTTTTGACAAAAAAAAAATTGGCCCAAAAGGGCCAAAAACTGGTTCACGGGTCGTTTTTTGTCACTTTTTCGGGTCATTTTGGGTCACTTTTTCGCACTTTTTCGGACTTTGGTGGTTACTATTAGTTTGTGGGTACAGTTGTCCGTCTGTCTGTCTGTCCGTCTGTCCGAACCCGCGACTTTCTCAGGTCACTTTTTGACAAAAAAAAAATTGGCCCAAAAGGGCCAAAAACTGGTTCACGGGTCGTTTTTTGTCACTTTTTCGGGTCATTTTGGGTCACTTTTTCGCACTTTTTCGGACTTTGGTGGTTGGGGGGTTTGTGGCTTTAGAAAAGCCACGACTGCATTTCATTCTGGGTCACTTTGGGTCACCTTTTCGGGCTACATTCCAACTTTGGTGGTTTGGTGGTTTGGTGGTTTGGTGGTTTGGTGGTTGGGGGGGTGGCTTTAGAAAAGCCACGACTGCATTTCATTCTGGGTCACTGTGGGTCAGCTTTTCGGGCTACATTCCAACTTGGGTGGTTGAGGGGTTTGTGGCTTTAGAAAAGCCACGACTGCATTTCATTCCGGGTCACTTTGAGTCACATTCCGACTTTGGTAGTTGGGGGTGTATGACTTCAGAAATTCGACTAGTCGGACGTTGGTGGTTAGATTGATGTGGAGTCAGTTTGCGCCAATTTTCCCGGCGACTCTTTCTTGTGAATTGCATCAGCTTTGTTGAGTTTTCTTAAAATGGCAAACCCTTGTGCTGGCATATGTGGTTTCCTGTTTTTTTGGCAGGGGAAAGGGCCAACCACGCCAGCACTGATGGGAAGACTATTTCCTTTTTCTTTTGCATAAGGGAAAAAGCATTGTATCAAAGAAGCTAGCTAATGGTGCTAGAACGAGTGCATGGACAATGTCAAATAGTGGCACCAGAGATACAGAACGACCACAAATGACTAAAGAACAGTGCCAGAACACAGCGCGCAGCCCAAACGGCCAGAGAACGGTATTGCCAAAGAACAGTGCTACGATGACCTCAAACTGCCACACAACGACCGTAGAACGACTGCAGCGGCAGTGGTAAAAAGACTCCAAATGTTCAAAGGATGTCGCCTTAATTGCAAGACGGCCGAAAGGCGGGGCCAGGAATGACACAGTGAATGCTGAACAAGCGGTGCTAGAACGGCGCTAGAGTGACCACAAACAGCTGGAGGACACCGCCTGAGAGAGAGAGACAACGAATGGCCCCAGAGCAGCGATAGAAACGACCCCAAATGCCCAAAAACGGCCGAAGAGCGGCGCTAGAACGAGAACACAATGACCACAACTGGTGCCAGTGAGACACGAATGGGCACAGAACTGCGGTAGAACGACTCCAAATGTCCAAGAAACGGCATCATTTTCCAGCAGCTAGAACGGCCGGGGAGCGGCGCTACATCGACTTGTAATGGCCACAGAACGGTGCTAAAATGACGGTAAACCCGTCAGAGTCAGAGAATGGTGCAAGAGACAATGCACGGCCAGGGCGCCAGCGATAAAACGACCCAAACCGGCGAGTGATGCTAGAACGACGAAAAATGCCCAGAGTGCGGAACCGGCATGACTGACCAGCTAACAAGCGGCGCTAGCCACAAAACGAAAGGATGACAACAAACGGCCAGAGGACGGCGCCAGAGAGACAACGAATGGCCACTGAGAAGCAGGGTAAAACGACTCCAAAACTCCAAGGCACGGCGCCAGAATTACAGCAAACGGCCGAAGAGCTGCACCAGAACGACTGCGAATGGCCAAAGAACGTTGTCGGCGACTGCAAATGGCCGGAGATGGTGCCAAGAATATCAGCGAATGACCTACGTTTCATCATTTCCAAGGGCATACCAGAATAACAGCAAATGGCGGTAGTACGACTACGAATGCCCAGAGAGCGGCGGCGGAATGACAGCAGGCGGATAACAGATCGGCGCTTGAGCGACTGCTAATGACAAAAAAACGACGTTTGAATGACGTCCAATGCCCAAAGATCGGCGCCAGGGAGACAACAAACGGCCCTCGACCGACTGCAAATTACCACAGACAGGCGCTAGAATAACAACAAACACCCAAGGATCAGCGCCAAAATGCTTCATCACGTCCAAAGGACGGAGCCAGAATAACAGCAAATGGCCAATGAGCGGCGGTAGAACGACTACGAGTGCCAAGAAAGCGGCGACAAAATGACAGCAAGCTGATATCAGAACGGCGTTTGAATGACCACGAATGCCTGAGAAGTGGCACCAGATTGACAGCCAACGGTCACAGATCGGCGCTCTAGACTGAAAATGACAAAGTAATGGCGTTTGAATGACATCAAACGCCCATACATCGGCGCCAGCGACACAGCAAACGGCCCTCGACTGACTGCAAATGACCAAAGACCGGCGCTAGAATAACAACAAACTACCAAGGATCGGCGCCAGAACGCTACATCATGCAACAGCAAATGGCCAAGGAGCACTGAAAACAGCGTTCGAATGACATCAAACGCCCAAAGATCGGCAACAAACGACGAAAGAGCGGTCCTCGATTGACTGCAAAGACCAAAGAACGGCGCTAGAATAACAACAAACGCCCAAAGATCGGCAACAAACGGCGAAACCTCGATGGAAGCTACAACAACAACAAACGCTCAATGACCGGCGCCAAAACGCTTCATCATGTCCAACGGACGAAGCCAGAATAACAGCAAATGGGAAAGGAGCTGCGGTAGAACGACTACGAATGCCCAGAGAGCGGTGGCAGATGACAGCGATCGGCGTTTGGATGACCACGAATGCCTAATAAGTGGCGCCAGATTGACAGCGAACGGCCACAGATCGGCGTTTGATAGACTGCGAATGACCAAAGAACGGTGTTTGAATGACATCAAACGCCCGTAAACGAAATCCTAAAAACGCTTGATGCGCGGTAGATGGCCAGATAACAGAACCAGCATGTGGCGCATTTGAAGGCCTGATTTTGACAGTAACTGGTAGGTAGCTGACAGTAACTGGCAGGTAACTTTTTTTCAGCCTCAAAATAAATATTTTTGTGTAGCTTTTCGCACTTAGCAGAAAAAAGGGCTCGGAAACTTCGACGCATACAAGGCTCGATCCCTTCGCAACAGATGCCAAGATGTGATGGAGGAAAAACAACCCATGTACTCTTGCAGCAAATCATCAATTCTCGTTGAAGCGGAATGGAATCGTTTCCTTTTCCGAGCTTCAACGTTTTCTGCTGCCAACTGCTTGGTGTTGCCCCACAGCCGCTTTTCTTCGACCGGCTGCTTCTTTCGCTCTGTTACCAAGAGAGCAAGAAGCTCTTTGAGACGACCCTGAGGAAGGATGACAAGAATGACAGTCGGTAACTCGGACTCCTTACAGCAAACCTTTGCCTTACCATCTCGTCACGAACTCTTGTGGTTTGCATCTCGCAAGATTCGCTTCATTTTCCCTCATGCCCCTTCCAGCACTGGGACCAAGCACCACGAGCCACTTCATGATCGAGATCGTCGGAGGGACAGTACTTTGTGATACTCGTAGTACAGCCCGCTTGCGATGCGGTGGATGGTGCTGCAGAGGAATTCCGCTTCGGATGCGCTGGGGGGGGGTAGTACGACTACGAATGCCCAGAAAGCGGCGGCGGAATGACAGCAGGCGGATAACAGATCGGCGCTCGAGCGACTGCTAATGACAAAAAAACGGCGGTTTAATGACCTCCAATACCCGAAGATCGGCGCCAGGGAGACAACAAACGGCCCTCGACCGACTGCAAATTACCAAAGACAGGCGCTAAAATAACAGCAATCGCCCAAAGATCAGCGCCAAAACGCTTCATCGCGCCCATGGGACGGAGCCAGAATAACAGCAAATGGCCAATGACTACGAATGCCCAGAAAGCGGCGGCGGAATGACAGGCAACGGCCACAGATCGGCGCTCGAGCGACTGCTGATGACAAAAAAACGGCGATTTAATGACATCCAATGCCCAAAGATCGGCGCCAGGGAGACAACAAACGGCCCTCGACCGACTGCAAATTACCACAGACAGGCGCTAGAATAACAACAAACGCCCAAGGATCAGCGCCAAAACGCTTCATCACGTCCAAAGGACGGAGCCAGAATAACAGCAAATGGCCAATGAGCGGCGGTAGAACGACTACGAGTGCCAATAAAGCGGCGACGGAATGACAGCAAGCTGATATCAGAACGGCGTTTGAATGACCACGAATGCCTGAGAAGTGGCACCAGATTGACAGCCAACGGTCACACATCGGCGCTCGAGCGACTGTAAATGGCAAAGTAACGGTGTTTGAATGACATCAAACGCCCATACATCGGCGCCAGCGACACAGCAAACGGCCCTCGACTGCAAATGACCAGAGACCGGCGCTAGAATAACAACAACTACCAAGGATCGGCGCCAGAACACTTCATCATGCGCAAAGGGCGGTGTCAGGACAACAGCAAATGGCCAAGGAGTAGCGGTAGAACGACGACGAATGTCCAGAGAGCGGCGGACAAAGAAAACAGTGTTCGAATGACATCAAACGCCCAAAGATCGGCAACAAACGACGAAAGAGCGGTCCTCGATTGACTGCAAAGACCAAAGAACGCTAGAATAACAACAAACGCCCAAAGATCGGCAGCAAACGCCGAAACCTCGATGGAAGCTACAACAACAACAACGGCTCAATGACCGGCGCCAAAACGCTTCATCATGTCCAAAGGACGAAGCCAGAATAACAGCAAATGGGAAAGGAGCTGCGGTAGAACGACTACGAATGCCCAGAGAGCGGTGGCAGATGACAGCGATCGCTGATAATAGAATGCCGATTGGATGACCACGAATGCCTAAGAAGTGGCACCAGATTGACAGCGAACGGCCACAGATCGGCGTTCGATAGACTGACCAAAGAACGGTGTTTGAATGACATCAAACGCCCGGAAGCAAAATCCTAAAAACGCTTGATGAACGGTAGATGGCCCGATAACAGCACCAGCATGACAATATATAGCGACGCTAGAATGAGCACAATGCGACCAATGAGCGGCGCTAGAATGACTACCAAAGTTCAAATAACGGCGCTAGACTGGCTGCCAACGGTCAAAGAATAATGCTAGAACTAGAACAACCGTCGCTGGCCAAAGAATGGAATTGGAATGACTACCAATTCTCTTCAACAGCAGCGGCAGACTGACAGTGAATGGCCAAAGGGCGGTGCTCTCGTGGCCAATAAACGGCGCTTGAAGGACAGCAAATGGCCACAGAACGGCGTCAGCATGACTGCCAATGGGCAGAGAGCAGCGATAGAACGACTGCAAATGACCGGAGACAGTGCCAAGAATACCAGCCAATGACCAACGAGCGGCGCCAGCGATCGCCCAAAGGATGAAAGCAAATGACCAACGCGCGGCGCAGGGACGACTACCAATGTTCAAAGAACGGAGCTAGACTGAGTGCCAATGGTCAAAGAATGGCGCAGAACGACTGCAAATGGCCAGAGAACGGCGCAAGAAAGACTACAAGAGCGGCGCTGAATTACTGCAAATGTTCATAGATTGGTTGCCAACGAATGAACAGTTTCGTTTGCCCAAACAGGAAGTCAGAAAACAAAGCTGTCGAAGATTTGTGCTTGATCATCGGTCAAAGACAGGTCTTCGGTGACAGAATACAATTGGAGAAACAACAACAATGTGTCAGGAACAGGCAATTATCCATCTCCTGGGTGGGGGCTTGCAATTTTTTGTGATCTCTACAGGGAGATATTTTGTGTGTGTCTCTTGATTGGATGCATCGGTCAAGAATTCATCCAAAGAAAATGAATATCTTTCTTAGAACCTCTTCAACGGCACGCAGCTTCACGTACCTTGCTAAAGAAACACGATAGGCGACCTTCCCCCGACTTCAGAAATGGGGGCTTGTCCTCCGACTTTCCGACTCTCGAAATCCCTTTCGTATTCTGAGCTTCTGTTACAGTTTATTTCGATGCATCGGTCAAAGGCTCACTAAAATGAGTACCCACAGCTTTTTCAGAACCTCTTCAAGTAACCGCAAATTCGCATACCTTGATTCTTTCCGCACAAGACGGCCACATCCACCAATCGAGAACCCCAGGCCCTCTGAAGCCCCGTTTCCTGCACTTATGAAAAGGCAGTAGGGACCTTCTCCTGATGTCGAAATGGGGGTCTTGTTCTCCCGAAGTTCGGACCCTCGTAACAACGTCGTTCGTCTCAGCTTCGGGTTCCTGTCAGGGTTTCTTTGAGTGCATCGGTCAAAATCTTACCAAAATGAGTACCGTACATCTCCCAGAACCTCTACAATGACTCGTAAATTAACATACCTTGATTGCTTCCCTGCGAAATCCTAAAGACGTCGTCGGACACCATCTTGTGCAATTTTCTTGTTCGTTACTTCTTGGTTGGTTCTTCTTCCTCCTGTTCGGTGTTCTCTTTTGAGTCGCACTCCATCACAGGGGGGTGTGGGGGGGGCACGCAATCCCGCCGCCAGGCGGGATTGCGTGTGCGGGTTTGCGGGTTTGCGGGTTTGCGGGTGGGGTTTGCGGGGTTTGCGGGTTTGCGGGCGGGTTTGCGGGAATTTTTGACCAATTCATCCAAAGAAACCCTCACAGGAATTCGTAGCTCATACGAACAGTGTTCTTTCGCCGGTCGGAACTTCGGAGTACAAGCCCCCCCCCTTTTGAAAGGGAGAAGGTCTCTTATCATGCGTTTCTTTACATGAGGGACAAGAATCTGACCTGCACCTCCTCGTGGTGTCCCTCGGAAACGTGCTGAACGCGCGGCCGACACAGGCAGTCTTTGATATTGTTTCCCCAGTTGGTTGGTCAACAATGACCGTGTGTTTGGTTGATTGGAAAAGCTCTTCTTGCGGAAACCGTCAAAGCATGCGGATTTGCGAGTCATTGAAGAGGTTTTGGGAGAGCTATGGGTACCCGTTTTCTTCCGTTTTTGACCGATTCATCCAAAGAAGCCCTCACAGGAATTCGAAGCTCAGACAAACGTCATTCTTTGAAGGGTCGGAACTTCGGGGAACAAGCCCCCCCGAATTCGACATCAGGAGAAGGTCGCGTGTTGCCGTTTTTGGCATTCCTCGAACAAGATGGCCCTCAAAGTCCAGGAAGTGAAGAAGACTGGCCCAGGGGTTATCAATGAGTGGTTCTGCGGGTCTCGTGTGGAAACAATCAGCGTCATGCGGATTTTCTAGTCATTGAAGAGGTTGTGAGAGAGCTATGGGTACCCATTTTCTTCCATTTTTGACCGATTCATCCAAAGAAGCCCTCACAGGAATTCGAAGCTCAGACGAACGATGTTCTTTCGAGGGTCGGAACTTCGGGGAAGAAGCCCCTCCGAATTCAAGAACAGGAGAAAGTCGCGTATTGCCGTTTTTGGCGTTCCTTGAACAAGATGGCCCCTAAAGACCAGGAAGTGAAGAAGTGTAGACTGGCCTCCGGGGCCCAAGGGTTATCGATGAGTGGTTCTGCGGGTCTCGTGTGGAAACTATCTGGGTATGTGGAGTTGTGAGTCATTGAAGAGGTTGTGAGAGAGCTATGGGTACCCGTTTTCTTCCATTTCGGACCGATGCATCCAAAGAAACCCCCACAGGAATTCGATGCTCATGCGAACAGTGTTATTTCGATGGTCAGAACTTCGGAAGTACAAGCCCCCCTTTTTGAAAGCGAGAAGGTCTCATATCTCGTGTTTCCTTACTACATGAGGGGCAAGAATCTGACCTGCACCTCCTCGTGGTGTCCCTCGGAAACCCGGAACATGCTCAACGCGCTGCCGATGCAGGCAGTCTTAGATGTTGTTTCCCCAATTGGTTGGTCAACAATGACCGTGTGTTTGGTTGATTGGAAAAGCTCGTCTTGCGGAAACCGTCAAAGCATGCGAATTGCGAGTCATTCAAGAGGTTCTGACAGTGCTATGGGTACTCATGTTCTTCAATTCTTGACCGCTAAGACGAACCATGTTCTTTCGAGGGTCGGAACTGCGGAGAACAAGTGCAGGAGACTGGCCTCGGGAAGCCCAGGTGATGTCAATGAGTGGTTTTGCGGGTCTAATCAAATTATTCGAGTTTGCGGGTCATTGAAGAGGTTCTGAGAGAGCTGCGGGTACCCGTTTTTGTGTATTCATTACCGATTCATTCAAAGAAGCCCTCGCAGGAATCCGAAGCTCAGATGAACGACATTGAAATGAAAAGGCTCACCTCCCTGAAGTTGTGGCCTTCAAAGAAAGTCTCAGTAGTTAGTAGTGGAAGCTTCGACTTCACACGAGGGTTTCTTTCGAAGCATTGTTCTTCCAAGTTTGGAAGCCACACAAGGATACAGCAAGAAATGATAAAGAAGTCCCACCAGTGCTGACATGGCAGGCCCCTTTTGGCCGAAAAACAGGTTGCCACTATTGTCAGCACGTGGGGTTTTCACCCCTTTGCCTTTTCCAGCAGAAACAGCAGCAAGAGCAGCAGAGCAGCAGCAAGAGCAGCAGCAAGAACAGCAGCAAGAGCAGCAGCAAGAGCAGGAGAAGAACAGCAGCAGCAGCATCAGCAGAACCAAACTAGGAACCAAAAACATTGGGAGGGGGGAAGGGGGAAGGGGAAAATGGCTATTGGTTGTCTCTTGTGTTTGTGCTTTGTCCCATCTTTGAAGGGTTGAAAGGAAGCTGCACTTTGCAACACGGGAGTACCTGTCGAGCCAGTCAGCAAGATCAACCTGTGCCACTATGCCAGCATTTTGGATCAGAAGCGAGCCCCTCCATAGGCTTTGTTGGGCGTCCTTGACGTCATGCTTTGGGCAACTCCTGCAGGCAGTTCCTCACAACCGGCCGAAAAAACTTTGTCTCACAACGTTGTATGTGGCCAACTGTAGTGGAAACAAAACAGGGGGAAGCAAACCTTTCGAGGTCTGTGTGTTCAAAGTTCTGATGGTCCTTAATCGGTGGAAGTTTAGGGCAGATTAGAGACAGACAAAGCACATGCATAGCAACAATCTTTGGCATGGGATGTGATTCTTGAACTTTCCTCCTCAAATTTGCGGTTTTTGGAAACTTTTTGAAATAGCCAGCCCGGGTTTGCGGGTTTGCGGGTTTGCGGGTTTGCGGGTCGGGTTTGCGGGGGATGCTGCCTCCGACCCGCACATGAAACTACTACAATGTAGACGAACAAGGGGAAAGCTCCAGAGAACTATGTTGTGGTCAGGTGTGTATACTGCAACTTTTGAAACAATGTTGGCCATAAGCAGTTTCCGAAACTGCCGGCCAACTCAGTCATCCTCCTGGTGGCCGCTCAAATATGAAGAAAGCATCCCGGGGGACCTTGACTGAGTGGCTGCTGAAGAAGCGGCAGACAAGGCCACCCGGGACGAGTTCTCGCCTTGGCGCGTTTGCTCTCCCCACCGACCTGTACGTGTCATCGCTACGAAACAAGTTAGACTGCAGGGACCATCCGCCCCACTACTGCCCCGTACTACTCGGTGTGCATCAACGCCGGAGGCGAGGCGCAAGGATGACTGTCCCGATAATCCGAATACAAACCATGCCGATAATTCTGTAAGGTATAGTAGCAGGTGTCTGCGATACTTGGCACTCACAACAATAAATGCTGTATTTGAGGTGTAGGAATGATGCCTTGGGTTTCTATTCCTGGTTCACATGGCAGAGAACGGAGTACACTTCAACAGAAGCACTGAGATGTAAGGTGCTTGGGAAACCCTGATACCAATCTAACTCACCGAAAGAGTCATCTGAATCATCTGGATATGTTCCGCCTAGCCATTCGTGCAAGGGAGCACCAGGCTGCAAGCCCTCATTTGCACCTTGTCGAAGAAGAAATTTCCAGAGACCAAACTGAAGCAAATACGACTGCCCACTTTCAATAGAAGTCAAATACGTCTTCAATTGCGCCTTTCCCTTGGCAGAAAGCTCCCCTCGCAAAGCAGGACCGACTTGGGATGGGACTCGTGCCTTATCAAGACAAAAAAGATGATATTCTAGAAACCGAGCAAGTGAAGTCAAATGCCGAATCAACAGGGGCTGTTGCGCGTTCTTGCCTGCAGTAAGGAATGTACACTGTGCTGGGGCTAGCTTCAAGTCGTCAACGGCGAGCTTGTGCAAATCTCCCTCAGTCCGGTTTTTGAGGCAGCTTCCACAGAAGTCACTGCAGTCGCCTACCACTTGCAGTCCTACTTCGGCTTGTTCCGGTCTTCTGATCGACTTTTTCAGGTCCTCTACCATGCAGTCGGACAGCTCACAGACTTTCACATCATCTGACAGCAACCCAACAAGACTTGCGGTGTCTCGGAACTGCAGTGCGGGAAGCCGTGAGGTCAGAAACGCTTTACCCGGAATTAAATCGAAGAACTCACGCTGCAAGCTTTCGAAGTCTATTCCCATTGCCCCATCATCATCGACAAAGACATTGTCTGCGACACTTCGAAGCACTGCCGCCTCGGTCGTGCTGATAACAACCCCGTCTGCTGCTGTGACGGTATCCAGGGTCTCGTTGTGCGTTTCTGCCGGAGCAAACCCTGCTGATTTCGATGCAGACAACAAATCCTCCAATACCTCATTGTGCAGGCTTGTCGAATGCGAGACTAGTACCTCAAGATGGCGTGTTCCTGATCGTTCAGAGATCGTAGTTAGAAGCAAATCAACTCCTTTGCCGTCCACGGGAAGTAAAGGTATCCTCACTGCTTGGCATTCGAGTGTGAACTCGAGAGAAGAAGCGGCCAGTCTGTTCCAAACTGCCACAAACCTCTTCCACAAAACCGCAGAAGAACGTGAATGTGCCATGCATTCACTCACTGTAACTTTCTGAAGTTCCATTCGATGCTTCTTCCGATGATACAACTGCCAGACCTGCATGCTCCATTCTGCCAAAGCTGTCAAGTCTTGCAGAAGAAGCAACACGGTGAGGTGCTTAGCTATTGCAGCAACCAGTGGTACGCTTTTCAACACGTCTTTGGTATTCCACACCGATGATACAAAGAACTCTAAACTGATGTTCTTTTCGCGATGCCAAAAACTTGGCAAGTAGCTCTCTGCATAGGACTCATCTGATTGACCGAGTCCAGGTCCATCCAGTTCACGCGAGACTTGCAGAAGATCGTTAGAGCGCTGAATTAGCTGAAGCGACGAGGCAACATCGCGGAGGACCGGACGAGTGCAATTTTCTGTGAACCACTCCTCAAAGGCTTGTCGAGCTTCAGCGGTACCCCAGTCTTGGTGAAAGTCCGGCTCGCTGTGGGCTGTGACACGGTGAACAATGAGATGGACCAGAATTGTAGTATCGTCAAGGTTTCGTTCAATGGATTGAGCCAACCGTTCGAGGATGAACGTTGTCAGGCCATGCATGCATCTCGCAGCATCGATACATGTTGCGTTTGGACGCCTCAGTATTGCAAGTAAGTTTCCATTATCTCCATTTGTTCGGGAAAAGTGTACTTCCAGGGTGAGGTACACAAATAAAGCAATTGTGAGTCTTTCACTGGTGGACATCCCCCTCACTTGGTCGGCAACACCTAATGTGTCGCGATCAATCGGAAGACCTTGCACTACAGCTGACGATGCTGGACGTACTGCCATTGTGTTGTTCTGTGCCGCACCACCAACAGGAAGTCCGCATTCGATGCACCTACCTCCTTGATTCAATGCGCCACAGTTTCCAACAAAGAAGGAATGACCATTCGGGCACACCCATTCCCTTGTTCCGCGCACCTCGGGCGGAATTTGGATCACGATGGCATCCGGAATACCGGGAACTGACGCATTCAGGAACGATTCGGGACGGAGAAGGAGTTCTCTGAAAAACTCGTTCTGCGTGAACGTTGAAACTAAAACAGCCCAGTGGCGTACAAGTTGCCATTCAGCCTCAGTTGAGAAGCCGCAGAAGCCCGGAATATCGATATGACAGCGTTGGATAGCATCCTGCACAGAGACAGGATGCTGTGACAAGTGACCGGTAGCTGCAATGCACACGCATCCCCGAAGGTATGAATTGTCTGCAGTGTCGAAATGCTTTCCACTCTCCACTAGCTGCAGGGAAGCCCAGAACTGATCGCCGAGAGCCACGAACGGATTGTTTGGTGCTTCTGATGTTGTCGATGCGACTACACGGAGGGCTTTGACGGGCGAATCAATCAAGAACGACCAGTGTCCATCCCGTGCCTTTTGGCCAAAATTCGCCACCCCCAGCTCACTGAAGACAACACGACCCCAAAGCAAGTGCACACCTCGAGTGAGAGGACCACTGCTGGAGAGAAGTTTTCGAATGGCGACGGGAAGTTCTGAAAAAGCAGCTGAAAGTTTTGTCTTCGCCGCTGAGAAAAATAGCCACTTGGCTGCTCCTGCGTTTCGTATGTATTCAAGAAAGTTGTCTTCGTCTGTAGCTGCGGTGGCATATCGAAGAACTGCTGACTTATCTTCTAAAGTTGAAAAGCACTGATGAAATCCACGAAGGAGCATGGCTGCAAAACTGTTCCTGTCGGACCTCATGAGAGAGTCCTCAAGTTCATAACTGACAGCATCGAAGAATTGCGGGGAGCGTGCTAGCAAGTTCGCTACTGCACTGGCGACTTTTTGTCGTCCCAACGGAGGTGCTGCTTGTCGAAGCAGCTTCAAGAATGGAATTGTCGATGTGACCTCACGACCTCCGAGCCACTTGATTGCGTCACAGACCGAACCAAGATCTGGTTCCGTTTCTAGCACCTCATCAAATCTCAGGAGCCAACGAAGGCAGATTTCTATCAAGCAATTGGCCGCTGGTCGTAGTAGAGCTTCGTTATTGCTTGAGAGCTTGTAAATGCTTTCTGTCAGTGTTACGATGTCCGAAAATGACGCACCGTACGCAACGCTTTTCAACAGATTGATCACGCGATGATAGGCTTGTTTCGTGAACACCGGGCTAGCAGGTACCACCAGAATACGCGCCACTGTTGCCTGTAGCCGAATAGTCTGCCAACGTTCGGAGGACCCTTGTTCAAAGTACTTCATCGATGCTGCAGCCCCTTCAACTGCAGTGGCGTAAGCCAACAGCTCTTCATCAGCTGTTGAGCATAGCTCTTGCAAACAATCCATGACATTCTCAATCAACTCGCCTTCGCTGCCTGTCCACGTGATGGCGGAAAGGTTTGGCGCTCCACCATTCACAACAGAGCACAGGAGGCGGCAAAATCGCTTCACAAAGTGTTGCTTGAGGAAAAACTGGGTGTGTATCTCTGTAATGGGACGTGTCTCTGTCGATGGCCAGTTTCCCACGACATACTGACTGACAGAGTCGACGAGATATGCTGGCATTTCCCGCGTGCATCCCGTGAGCTGCAAAACATCGCTTGTGTACGCTTCCGCAGCATGTTGCGAGAGTTGCAGACTGTTGATGATGTCTCCCAATTTGTTTAACTCTGAATTTCGGAATAGGGCAATGCTGCGCTTTACATCCGCTGCAGTCAGCATCATGAAGGATTCAACAGAGTCTGTCATAGCCTTCGATAGTTGGTCGGTGAAGGGAAACAATGCGTCGAAGTCCCAGGAAACTGCATGCCGCTCAGCGGTAGAGACATCACGAGCTAAGTCCGGCAAAACTTCGGGTAGAATCGCATACCACAGTGAGCGTATCTCTTCGTCGCTTCCCGAATTTGCATTCAAGAGGCCCACACTGTTGTAAGGTAATATACAACGAAGTACGACCTGCACACACGACACAAGTATTCGACTTACCATCCGTTCCAGTCGATTGTTGAAGGATCCGCGTGTGGCAGACACTGGTGCCGTACCCCCGAGAGGGGTCATCTCAGCCTTTATCTCATGTAGGGCAGGCTTTTCCAGGTCGGCGCACAACCGATCAATGCATTCATATACTATCATTGCAAAATTAGTCTCGGCACAGCATGAGTTTAGAAGAGCTGCAATGTCAAGGACATTCACTTCCCGCCGATAGGGAAAGAAAAAGGAGCCCAATGCTTTGTGGAAGTACAACGCAAGATCTTCTCGAGCACGCTGCAAAACTAAGCTTTGCAATGGTGTGCGAACAGCTTCCTGCAGTGCTCGAAGGGAGGTGTCGTACTGACACATGACCTGATCCACAAAAACTGTTGACCACTTCCTCTCCAAAACTAGTGGTATACTTTCATGAGCTGTGAGATGCAGTAAAGCGATGACCCTCCGGTCAGTCGGGTATGCCTTGTCTACACAATGCAAAACATGTGACAGTTGATGAGGAGTTATTTCGTCATCCACCATTGTTAACACCAGAGTTTTCGCCATCTCCCATGAAGACATATCGACCAGCAAGTCTTCCAGACGGGAAATCGATCGCAGGGCTCGAAGAGACCGGACATAAGCTGGAATGCCTCGTTCTTCAAGCCACTGCTCCAACTCGTGGGGTGAGACTTCGTGCGCAAACGTACGGATGACCATGTTTCCTGATTTGATATCGCCAACAAGCTGCAACAGCTGGAAATGCGATTGTCTATTCATGTACAGGTCGATTGCTGTGTCGGTAGCCTCCATGGCCGCGAAGGGAGTAGCTGCGTTTAGTAAAGCTTCAACAGCATTGTCAGGCTCTCCTGGAAACAAAGACACGGCACTTGGAACAGTTTCAGAGCAGAAGCCCGGCATGGCTGCGGATAAGACTTTCAGATCAAATGCTGATAGTAACGGACCCCGATGCGCTTCCTCGCGGCTTGCTTCCCCCTCGTCTTCAGAACCGCGGAGCTTAATGTTCAAAGACGAGCTCACATGTAACAATACCGTTACGACTTCTTCCGAACTCCGACACAAGTCGATCCAACGCACGTGCTGCTTTTCGAACCTGCTTAAAAACGGCAGCTCTAACCTCCCGCTCTTCGCGTCTTCCTGCAATGCAACAATGACACAGCGGAAGTTGTCGTGTACCCGTGTTTGCATGGATTCACTCCCGAGTGCAATACGGACGAACCGTTTGCTGTTCAGGTATGTGTACTGGAGATTCAGTGCAGAGTACAAGGAGCCATACATATCGTCACAGCAAACCAGAATCACCGTTTTTCCAACCAGCATGCAGGAGCGAAAGTGATTTACTCTGCGATAGACAGATAATGTGTCTCCTTTGTCGTCTAGAAAATCGCTCCCGATTATCACTTCAAGCGAAGAAGGGTTACCGAGGGATCCCGAACCCACCAGACTTCTCCAGAAAAAGTCGTTTTCGGTAAGACACATCACATGTCTCGGCCGCAGGCTATCAGAGGAAGCCGATCGAGCGTCGTCGAGAACGGACTCTTGAACAAGCAACAGTGGGCAGGGGGCAACAGGTAGACCTGCTTTGAGGAACCGCTGCGGCAGTTCTTTTGCCAAGATACTGTGAATATACCGATGGTGATCGCCAGCTCCTCCAAAATTCCGTTCGAAGCTCCTCAGAATCGTCTGAGAGAGTGCAAGACTCCGAAGGGCTGCATAAAAATCGCGCTTGCCGAAGAACCCTGGCACAGGCTGATCCCGCACAATCGCCGTGTAGGTGCGAACAACTACGCCAATGTCTTCCACTTGTAAGGCCTCGTTCATTATGGTCCTCGCAGTATCGGTGAGGGCCTGGCTCGTCGTATTCTGGCAAGTGTGCATGACCACACGATTCATCTTCGCGGCATCCAAGGCCCAATTTGAAAGGCCTATAAAAGATACCTCAGGGTTCTCAAGAAGTCGATGCAATACTTTTGTTGGCCGCGACTCACTTTGTTCTGCAAGCCCGATTTCGTCAAACCACAAGACGGCAAGGTCATCCGACTTTCGATTCAATTGATAGGATAGCGCGTAGTCAAAGCGAGCTTCAATAGCCTGTGCGGTTGTCAGCTTCGTACATTGAAACGCCACCGGTTGCAGTCTCTTAAAGCCGTGCTGTTCAAACTGATTGTTGTGTTGGAACAACAGCGACACGCTGAGTGTCTTCGAACAGCCAGGCTCGCCGACCATCACAACAGGTATGGCGTTCTGAGCGCAAACAAAGCTGATGAAGACATTCTCTCGCAGAACATCATTGAAACACACTCCTGCCGGAGTGCGAACGTACGTTTCGAGCCGTCGTAGATGATCGCAGAGCACCTGTAAGAACCTCGCTGCTGTTCGTGCCCTACCTATTATACTATCAACGAGTACGACAAATTGCGAGCGGGCTACCTCGGGTAGCCGAAAATAATATGTGACAGCCACTGCCAGTATTCCGGCATCTAAAGGATTTGTCAGGTACTGCTGTCCACTAGAAGTCTTCAGCTTCGCCCACCATGCGCAAAGTCTTGTACAGCGCGCTACGTCCCGAAGAGAGCAGACAGACACATCACTGTAGTGCTCACGCATAAATTGATGTGCTTTGGGAAGGCACCGCTTCAGAAAGCCGAACAACGCTTCGCTCTGCAAGGACCCGAGGTGTTCAACAACAATCTCGGCAACATACATCCTTTCATCTCTAGCTGACAAGCATCCGAATACCCACCGTTGAAGAACGAAAGACGGGGGTAGAGGAACTACATCATATACCAGCTGGGCTTCATGGCACGAGCTCATGTTCTCTCTATGAGGATTACAGGCCATTACAACACATACACGAGGAGGTAGTTCCTCGCCTAAACAAGTTCTGTCACACAAGATCTCTTTGAACATCCCCATAACATCTGCTCCTGTGTTCACCTCATCAAAGAAAAGCCACACTGTCTGTTCCACATCTCTTCCGGACAATTCCCCAGCCTCGTTCACCTTGTCAATCACATCGTCGGCTGTATAACCCCCATGAACATCGGCCTGTACAAGAGGTATACCTAGAAGGTCCGCAAGGTATTGCACCAGTGCGGTCTTACCACACCCACTCTCACCTTCTAACAGACAAGGAATTCCACATTTTACTCTAGTTGTCATTGCAATCATTTTCAACACATTGTCGAACGTGAGCGCAAAGGGATTTGCCACCAACTTCTTCTGCAAGCCGTCCAACTCCTCGCCATTGGCGCAGTTGCCAAAGATCCTCAGAAGCAAAGCGATCCGCTCTCGTTTAATTGTTTGATCCTGACTATGTGAACTCTCTTGAAAATCTCTGAATACAGAGTGTCCCGACATCCCTTGTCCCTGCCACAGAGCTATGTCGTTTCCTTTCAGGAGCCTCACATCACTGCAAACCAAAGACAGGTCTCCGAAGCCTCCAATCTCATGGACAGTTGCCTGATTAAAAACCATGAGGGGTCTCCCCAGTTCCTTCCATCTCTGGACCACTGGGAATCCGATGTTGCCGTGAACCGTCGCAGAGGGACCAGACATGTCCCGCGAAGATGTAGCAATGCTGAGGACTGCAGTGCCGAGGGCAAAATCTTTGGCAGACTCGCACAAGTTGTTGACGACACAGTCCCTCACACCCCCAGCTGTGCCATCAGCCCCAGGGTCCCACACCGCAAGTCCGTGCTTCAAAAAATCACTCCCTTGCATCTGTCGGAGCTGGCATGCTAGGTATGCCACAAAACTACGCACATTCTGGACATCGTCGATAGCAATGCCATGCGCTTGCAGCAGTTCTGTGGCCTCGGCGCGGGCCACAGGTGGTTCTGTGCTTGGGTCTAAATCACCAGCAGCAGTACTGAGACGAAGCTCGGCTAGGCCACGAAGGTGCTTTAATACGTACTGTGCGCTCTGGCCGAACTCCGATGAATTCGGCTCGATTCCAATGTCTGCAGGGTTTGTGACGGGTGAAACGACCACCCGAGGAAGTGGACTCGGATTACTACGAGTAAACAGGAAAAGCTCGTCTGCGGCCTTTTGATTCATGCACGGAAGTTCTACAAAGAGCCTGTCTTCCCTCTTGATGGTAAAACATGCACCTGATGCCAGCCGAAGTTGGCGAAGAAATACGAGATTGAATATTTGGCACAATGACTGCCGGGATGCGGATGTGTCAATGTTGATGTGATACGCAACTGGTTCTTGTCTACCCTGAACCAGGCGTCGATAAATCAGTAGGTCGCTGCAGGCCAGCTGTACAGGAACGTGAACAAGCGACAACCCACTGCGCTTAGCTTTTTCTGCGATCAAATAGCTCTTTCCAGCAGAAGGTCCTGACGACTCGAAAACGCATAAGCGGCCAGTTTCGCCTTTTCCGAAAAGAGCTGAATACAAACTCGTGAAGCTATCTTCGGCTGGGGCATGGAGTGTCCGCTGGTATCGCGACAGGTGATCTGACAACTGAGATCGTCTCGACCGAGACTCGATGAAAACAATGCGGAAGCGTAAATTAGAATCTCCAAGAATGTTTTTTAGTTCCTTCACGACATCTTCTTGTTGGCTCACAGGTAGACAACCTGCGTTCACGATGCAATGCAGGCTCCCAGCTTCTCGGTGCACTTGAGCACTGTGCCGGCTGCGCCACAGAATTTTGGAAACCTCTTCTACCGCAGTATCAGGAAAACAGAAAAGAACCTGCGACAACCTTGGAACAATCCCTTCCTCAACAAAGACCTGGAGAACATCGAGCAGCTGCGCATCGTATTTCGTTAAGACAAGATTGAGCTCTCCGGTAGCAACACAGGACAAGCACTCATTCGCACCTTTCAGACACTGATTTTCGAATGCCTGCTTTTCAAAGTTTTTGAGATACTCCCCAAGACGTTCCAGAGCCGGCAGCGTCCTGGCCGATCGAGTCCTCGATCTTCTCCAGCCCTGAAACTGTTGTTCAAATTCGGGGAAAGACATGTACGGTAGCATGTAACACAGCTGGTGCCAGGCTTCCACACGATCTTTTGCCAATGTTTTATCCAGCGAGGCGACTAGACGAGTTCCCTGGTTCACCGTAAAGAAGCTCAAGCACGCGTAGTTCTGCAGAAGCCCTGGAACGCCGTCTCGATGATCTCTTAAGCACCTTTTTGCGTCTTCAACAGCGTCCCCAATGTTGCTCAGATCTAAGACGTCCACCTGCTCTTCCGAAGCGTTTACTCCGGCAGGGCCTCTGTAGTAGGACAAAACATTTCGTCCAAGACAACCCGATGTCGCTTGTTCCCATCGCAGCTGCGCCAAGTTGCAGCAGAGGGCAATGTTGTGAGCAAAGTCAGTGACAATTTCAGTTGCCTCTCCGGCGATGGAGTTTAACAAAAGTCGATCACGAAGGTCAAGGACCTGCTGTGCGGTGTAAGTCTTACTGTCCTGGTCTTCGAATGCCATAAAGCGCTGTGTAATAATGTCGCCTCTGTCTCTCAAATCGAGGTTGGGCCAAGTAAAGACACATCTCTGCACTCCCGCAGCTGTTTTTAAGTCATCAATTCCACTATCGTCTGTCAGGCCTTCATGCAAGCGATCGAGTCGATCAAGTGATACGAATACGGATTCAAAATCGGAGGCTTGCCATTGTTCTTTGTCCGCGCTCATTTGCAAGCGTCGCACAACATCTGACGGCCTCCGGGGGCTTTTCCAATAAGACAAGTCCTGCATAACGGATTCAAGCAAGACTGCCCGAACTCGCGCTACACAGGCGGCCACCTCTGCACTTACACCGTCACATGGGTTTGCGCTCAGAAGCTCAATAAGTCCATGGAAATCTTCCGCCTTTGCAAAATAAGGTTTTGTCATTGCCTGCAAGACACAATGTCCTTCTTCTTTGAGTAGGACATCCAGCAACCGCTCGCTGTTGCGAGTGAGTGTACAAGCAAACGTTCTTCGTAGCTCGTGTGCAGGTCGTTCACCGTCTTTCAACGAAACGCACATTTGAATTTCGCTCGTTGAGACAATGTCTAGAAGTACGCGATCTACTTCACCCAGTTCGTCAGGCTCGTCACTTTCGACTTGTTGACCTGCACGGGCCAACTTCTGAAGTACTTTCAACAGTTCTTTACATTTCGTATGCATCCTTCTCCACCGCACAACTGTATTGATATCATTTAAACACGCTTCTGTGTACCTTGATTCAACGGTGCTTGGCAAGAATGCTGTCACCTCGTTGGCAGTTCGCTCTTCATCAACGATATGGCTGAAGTACCTTTCGAACTCCGTCATGTCCAGGTTTCCAATGCCTTGCAAAAAATTCTGCAGTTTGCGGACACAAAGCTGAATTTTCTGATATGCCTCACTAAAGCTTACGACATCGAGGGCACGCCCTGTAAGGGAACCTGAGGGGTGCATGAGCGTTTCCTCCCAACACAACCTGAAGATGTCACTGTTTGCCCATCTAAGGAGCTCTTGGGGTATATGGGAGACGCAAAAGAGTTCTTCTACGCCGTGATTGTCCCGATACTCCCGAATCGTCTGTGCTGACTGTTGCGGCTTCCGGGCCATGACAAAGTGCAAGGTTTCGACGAAGTCTTTGGCAAACAGCTTCTTGTATGGTGTGATAAACCTGGGCACCACCACACAAATACTCTGGTGCAAATCTTCTAACTCCCCAAAATCGCGCAAGGAAGCAGTCACCGATGCAACGACACTTCTTCGGACCTGAGCATTGGTTTCAACTGTCTCCATGAATCTTACGAACAACGCCTGATTTTCTCGCAGAAATTCGAGAAGACGAAAGTCAGCCTTCCCATCCATGATGTCTTTAATAACAGTTCTTGCACACCTCATCATATGCGAAGATATCTGGCCTGGGTGCGACTTGAAAGGAAAGGACATCATCCCAAGTTGAACATACGACATGAAAGATACAACTCCGTCTGTTATGTCCGCTACACTGACACAGGGGTCTCTTGTTGTATCAAACTGATGTAAACACGCAGTAACAAAGCGCTCCCGGTAGGAAGGTGGAAGCTGTACTGCTGCTTCGAAAGACTTCACAGTTGCGGCCTCCCTCCAGGAAAAATGCTTCTCGACAAACTGGGAAAGCTTAGCAGCAAAAGCTTCGTGCATGCGATACTGTCTGAACAGCTGCTGAGATCCACAGGACAATGTTTCCTGAAAAATGCGGTTGGGATCTGCGGTCTGCAAGAGGGGGTCCAGACTCTGAAGCACTCCTTCGGAATGATGCTCCAAAAAACTCGAAGAATGCCCCTCGAGCGCTGTCAAAGCTTCCAGACATCGACTGATGACCGTCACAGGCGACTTGAAAAGAATTTCGAACACGTCAGCGAGCCAAGTCGTAATTCCGTCAGTGTCAGAGTTAAACGTCAGAGCTACGGTGCAGTACACTGTGTGTTCTCCTGAGTGGTCCGCTAGTAGCTCCAAAAGGCTGGGTCCAAGTAGCTCTCGGTTGAACCAGATTGAGAGGCCCCTGCAAAAGTGCTCAATTCTCTCCCTTGGAAGCCGGCACAAGACTGACACATTCTTCTTGAGAGCATTGGCAACTGATGATGTATACTGGTCAAATGCTAAATTGGGACACTTCAGCACCGCAGAGAAGATGGTTTCGAAGACATTTGGCTTCTCCAGGACACGCGGCAGCAACGAATGAAGCAGCAGATGGTGTATGATATCTCGTACCTTATCTTCAGATCCGCTAACATTGAAAAGATGCAAGGGAGATGGATCTAAGAAGTTACTACTAAGTCGCTGGGCAACAAGGTCATAAAAGTGGCTCAGTTTGTCCGACATGAACCACATGCATTCCGTTGCATGACGAAGCCTCAAATCTGGGCGCTCAGCTGGATGACGACGACCGGATCCGCAGGAAAGAGCACCATTTGTCCACATACTTACTTTTCCGCATCGTAGGTATAGCGGCATCCAAACACTGTGATCTAAAGCAAAACAGCACGCTACGAAATCATTCAGCCAGAGGTTAGTTATATTCTTCTCGAAGCAGTGGCTTGCCAGCGTGTCGAATTCTTTTTCGTTGTCTCGAAAATATCTCAGGACATTTGTTTGGAAACCCGCTACGAGCGCAAGAACAGTGTTGAGGTTCCTGCTTTCTACGTTCTGCCGGAGCTCCACCATCAAGGCCTCAGCAAAGCCTCTGACTTCAGGTTTTATAGCTTCTACGATCATCCAAGCTTCTGACGCAGATAGTCTGGCACTAATCAGGGAATTCAAGACACAGCGCACAAACCTGAAACCAGTCAACGGCCTCTCATCGGTCCCGGATCCTGTCGCGAGTCTCCAGATCTTTGTCAACATTCCCGTACTTGGTTTTGAAATGAAATGCACGCGTTGATTTTCAAGGGAGTACACCCCAATCTTCTTCTCATCTATGCACAGAGTAACTGTCGAGGTGGCCAATTCGGCGTAATAAATGAACGCCAAATTCTCCCGTTCCAATACGTTCAAGGGAACGTGGTCGCCTGCTACTTCGTAGCTGAGAGACGAAATTGGAACAGCGTGACTGACCACAAAGAAATACTTGCGAGGCTGCAATGCGTGTAAGCCGACGCTTTCTCCCTTTGTATCGCTGATCATCTCTTCCTGTTCACCCTGCTCGGTGTCTTTTCCGCCCCGCCTGCGATCCATGGGCACGGCCTTCTTGCCCTTGACATTGAGTTCACTGTCTGACGAGATGCTAGCAAGACAAAGGGCATAGCGTTGAACGACAAAGCTTTTCATCCCGTTGTGGTCGCTCTTTGTTAAACCAAAGTCTTTGCCCGAGTCAAAGCCCTTCCCCTCGTATACTTCCCCCGTTCTACTCAAAGCCCGTCCTTCTGTGTCGTTGCTAGACTTCTGCGAATTTCTTTCACGGCTGGCTTCCAAATCAGTCTGGCAATTGCCCAAGCCAGCAACCGTTCCCTTTGTGCTGAGCATAATCTCTTGTGCTTCACTATGTGTCTCCTTATCCCAAGGGCTGGATTCTGAAGCACTTCGTCCAGCTTCTTGGAATTGGGAAAGCGGGGCACTGAGGTCTGTTTCACCTTGGCCTATGACCATGAAGTCGGGGTCGTGAGTCTTTGACTCCTTGTATGCCGATCCCTTAGCGTGTTTACCTGAAGAAAAATCGGCAACGGCAGGACTCGTTGCTTTCCCTTTGCAAAGACTCCGTCCCTTGTCGAAATCAGAAGATACATCAGGAAGGTTGCCGGACACGCCCTTCCTCGATCCTTTGTTATTCTTCACGCCCTTGTTTTCGTGCAGTTCCGTAATATCCTTCGCAGTGCCAGTATCAGAACGTGTTTCCTTTATCCCTGGGACAAAACCGGCGGTGGTGTCTTGGTGGATTGCGCTTGCTTTGGTAAGATCGTCAAGAGGGTGAGTGGATAACCATGTCTTCGATCCTTTGCGGTAGCCATGGTTCTTTGCACCTTTTTCTGTCCCCGCGGAAGTGAGCTTTGAAGTGTCTTTCTCAACAGATTCATCTTGTTTCGTTGCTTTCCCTTTGCAAGGGTTCTTTCCTGTGTCGAAATCGGATCCGTCAGGAAGGTAGCCAGACACTCCTTTGCTAGTGTGCCCGCCATCACTATTCTTCACGCCCTTGTTTTCGTGCAGCTTTGTAGTGTCCTTCGCGGTGTCATCGTGATCAGAACGTGTTTCCTCTATCCCTGAGACAAAACAGGCGGTAGTGTCTTGGTGGATTGCACTTACTTCACCAAGATCGTCAAGAAGGTGAGTGGATGACCATGTCTTCGATCCTTTGCGGTAGTCATGGTTCTTTGCACCTTTCTCTGTCCCCGCGGAACTGAGCTTTGAAATGTCTTCCTCAACAGCTTCGTCTTGTTTCGTTGCTTTCCCTTTGCAAGGGTTCTTTCCTATGTCGAAATCGGATGATCCGTCGGGAAGGTTGGCAGACACTCCCTTCCTCGATACTTTGCTGCTCTGCTCGTCATCATTCTTCGATACGCCCTCCTCGGTACCATCGTCATCAGGACGTGTTCCCTCCTCCCGTGTGACAAAACCGGCGGTGTCGAAATTGGACGATATGTCAGAGAGGTTGTCGGACACTCCCTTCTTCGATCCTTTGCTACACTGCTCGTAATCATTATTCTTAGCGCCCTTCCCGTGCAGCTCCACCGGTCCTGTCTCGGTGCCATCGTTGCCAGAACGTGTTTCCTTCTTCCCTGAGAGAAAATCGTCGGGAAGATGAGTGGACGACCGTGTCTTCGATCCTTTGCGGTAGCCATCGTTCTTTGTACCTTTCTCTGTCCCCGCGGAAATGAGCTTTGAAATGTCTTCCTCAAGATACGTTGTTCCTTTCGCGTGTTCATCTTGATTTGTTGCTTTCCCCTTCTTTCTTGTGTCGAAATTGGATGATATGTCAGAGAGGTTGCCGGACATTCCCTTCTTCGATCCTTTGCTACGCTGCTCGTAATCATTATTCTTAGTGCCCTTCTGGTGCAGCTCCGCCGGTCCTGTCTCGGTGTCATCGTTGCCAGAACTTGTTCCCTTCTTCCCTGAGAGAAGATCGTCGGGAAGGTGAGAGGACGACCGTGTCTTCGATCCTTTGCGGTAGCCATCGTTCTTTGTACCTTTCTCTGTCCCCGCGGAAGTGAGCTTTGAAATGTCTTCCTCAAGATACGTTGTTCCTTTCGCGTGTTCATCTTGATGTGTTGCTTTCCCCTTCTTTCTTGTGTCGGAATTGGATGATATGTCAGAGAGGTTGCCGGACACTCCCTTCTTCCATCCTTTGCTACACTGCTCAGAATCATTATTCTTAGCGCCCTTCTGGTACAGCTCCGGCGATCCTGTCTCGGTGTCATCGTTGCCAGAACTTGTTCCCTTCTTCCCTGAGAGAAGATCGTCGGGAAGGTGAGAGGACGACCGTGTCTTCGATCCTTTGCGGTAGCCATCGTTCTTTGTACCTTTCTCTGTCCCCGCGGAAGTGAGCTTTGAAATGTCTTCCTCAAGATACGTTGTTCCTTTCGCATGTTCATCTTGATTTGTTGCTTTCCCCTTCTTTCTTGTGTCGAACTTGGGCGATATGTCAGAAAGGTTGCCGGACACCCCCTTCTTCGACCCTTTGCTATACTGCTCAGATACATTATTCTTAGCACCCTTCCCGTACAGCTCCGCCAGTCCTTTCTCGCTGCCATCGTTGCCAGAACGTGTTCCCTTCTTCCCTGAGAGAAAACCGGCGGTGGTGTCTTGGTAGGTTGGGCATAAGTCCCACCCTCTGGCAAGATCGCGAGGAAGGTGAGTGGACGACCTTGTCTTCGATCCTTTGCTGTGCCAATCGTTCTTGTTACCTTTCTGTGTACCCGCGGAAAGAAGTGCGTAGTTTTGTTGAAGCGTTGAAGTGAGTTCCTCAGCACATGTTGTCTCTTTGGCGAAGTTATTTTGATTCGCTGCTTTCCCTTGGCTCGTTCCTGTGTCAAAAATGGACGATCCATCGCCGAATACTCCCTTCTGCGATCCTTTGCCACACTGCTCGGAATCATTCTTCGCGCCCTTCTCGTGCAGCATAGCAGTTCCCTTCTCGCTGCCGTTGTTGAAACGTGTCCCCGTATTCCCTGAGTCAGCGAAGTTGTTCTGGCTGTTTCTTGGTTCGTAAGAATTCCACCCTTTTGAGTTATCAGGATGATAGCTGCACGACCTTGTCATCGATGACTTGCTGTTCAGCTCGTAAGTTTCGGCTGTTGAGCCTTTTACTTGCATTGCGTAGTTCGCCAGAGGAACTCCTGTCTTCCCCGCGACTGCGGTTTCCCTTGTCTTTCCCTTTCCAAACTGCCGCCGTTTGTCAAGATCGTCAAGATGATAGCTCGGCCACTGCTTCGATCCTTTGTTTTGTTCCCAGAAATTGTTCTCTGGACCTTTCACTGTCCCTGCGGTACTGAACATGGAGAAAGATCCTTTCTTCCAGGCGTCTGACGTCTTTTCATTCCACACCCCCCCATGCACTTCGTCGGAATCGAACAGTCGATCAGAAAAGCTAGACATCTTCTTCAAACCTTTGTTATTCTGCTCGGTCCAATTCGGTTCTTTCTGCCACCCTTTTACACCATCTTCGTCCGAATATCCACAGCGAGACGCATTATTCGGATCGTACATATACCATAAAGAATCCCCCCTACCACCGACTTTCGTTGTTTGCCTTTTGTGTATGCTCAAAATTCAGTTTTAAAAAATTGGGCTCTTCCTGCGTTGTATAGTGGTCCTAGACGTCCTTTGACAGAGTGAACCGGTGCCTCAGGTCTTACCTTTTTAAGCACGGGGTCGCAAGACGTAGCGCATCAGGGCTATGTGTCTTGCTACCACCGGCTTCAGCGTTTTGGCAGGGTTCATGTCATGGCCCAAAAACGCAGCGGTGGCGATAAAGAAGAAGCTGGATAGGCCAGAAGCCGAGAAATCCCGCCTGGAAAAGTATTCCTGGGGTGACGGTAACAACACGCTCGGGAAGAGGCCACGAACAAAAGAACGGTATCTACCAGGCTGGATGCGCTACCTAAACCGAATAGGCTCCGCTGGGAAAGGTCTCCCATCGTAACGAACCCACTTTCACCGATGCCACTAACCCTGTGGGGAGGAGGCGGAGCCTACGTTACGAACCCGTTTGGCAATCAAGGCCCGGACTGGAGGCGACCGCCATTGCTTGGACCTGCTCTGTCGAAGCTCACGCAAACTTTTCGTTTTGAGTAGTGTTTCAAGTCAGGGTCGGTCACATCCACGCGAACGGTGTGACAACTCACGTTGTCTGCAAAACGCACAAGAAAAACAGCTGGAAACAGGTTCTGAGAAGGCAGGCGCCGCTGACTCTCTGGGGGTTCCTCCTCCTTCATCGCACTCCTCCTTCTTGCGCTTGGCTGGCTTAGACGCGGGTTTTGCGACTCTCTTTCTCCCAGACAAAATCACTTTTCCCCCTAGAAACCTGACTGATTGGCTTTATTTGCTTTTATTCGCCTTATTTGATTACGAAAAGGACAAAGTTCCTTATCCGGAGCCGAACTTTTGGAATACTGTTGGACGGTAGAGTTTGCAAAATACCCTTGTATGGACAGAAGATTCTGAATAAGTACCCTTATATGGACACACACATTCTCAGAAGTGACCTTGTATGGACAGACTTTTTGGTCCCATATATGGACCGCAGATGTTCAAAAATACCTTGTTTAGAGAACCTATCCTTATATGGACGCCGTACTTTCAAAAAAGTCGCTTGTATGGACGGCGTACTTCGTAAAGACCAGACAATCCCTTTGGATACAAAGGAAGACTTTTTGGCCGATGTCTCACATTTTCCAAAATATTCAGAATTTTGCCGACTCTTCATATTTTTGCCATTTTCTTAGTGTAAGTTTACTACTATACAGACTTTTAGCAGTAGCTGTTGTTTTTGCAATTTCATCGGTTCCGCATGCCTGTTGCTCTTCGAACCTTGAACCAATCGACACTCCGTGGGACGGTGACAGGTAAATAATGGGATCAGGGGTCAGGGTTAGCGGGGTGGCTGGGAAAATGTGCTACTGGTTGTTGTTGTGTGAGTGCTTTTGTCCGATCTTGAGGATGGAGATGATGCTGCACTCTGCTAACGCCTTCTTGCTTTGAGCAACTCCTGCAGGTGGTTCCTCGCAACTATCCGAAAAAACTTTGTCTCACGACATCGCATGTGGCTAACCGCAGTGGAAACGAACCAGCAGGAAGCAAGCCTGTCGAGGTGTGTTCAAAGTTCTGACGATCCTTAATCGGTGGACCAAGTTAGGGCAGACTTGAGAAAGAAGACAAAGCACTTGCGCTGCAGCAATCTTTGGTGGCAGGGAACCTGTGACGAACCAAAATGCCAAAACTCGGACCCAAGACTTGGACCCAAATCTTGGAGCAGGCTTCACCACACCTTTTCCAAAATCAGGTGTCCATACAAGGGACCTGGGAAGTTTGTCCATACAATATAAAAAAAAATCTCGTCCATGCAAGGGACCTTTCCAAAATCAGGTGTCCATACAAGGGACCTTGACAAAATCAGGTGTCCATACAAGGGAATTTTGAAAGCTTGCTGTCCAAGGGACTTTTTCAAAGTCAGGTGTCCATACAGGGGACTTTACCCTGCGAAAAAGGCGAATAAGGAGCAAATGAAAAAGCAAATAAAAACAAATCATTGATTTGCTTGCATACTTTGTACTAAAATTTCCAAGGAATTGTCTCCGTAGGAGCGCAAGTATCTGAGACATCCAGCCACCGATCTCTGGCTGGTACAGTGTACCGAGTGCTTCCTACAACCAGCACTCGAACCGGTAATTAGCTGCTGCACTCGTCTGATTGATGGAATTGAAAGCAGGAAAGCAATAGAAGTCATTTCACAGAAACGCAACACACCCTGAACAGAACGCAACGAAGCGCAACGAATCAACGAATGAAGGAAGCGAGGACTCTTCAAAACTCATCCAACGCTTCTCGTAAAGCAAATGCGACTCCTGCAACTGATGCACAAAGAGCTGCCAAGGACAAGAAGGCGAACGAAGCTGTCGGCGATGTGAAGTATCGCACGGCAGAGCAAGACGTTTGATACAGCAGTGTCATGCCGAAAAGGAAGAACGTGAACACGCCCGAGACGACCAGCACAGGCTGTGTTAGTGTCGTTCGAAATTTCTTCTGTAACATACATACTTCATAACTACATTTGATCACGTTTTTCAGAACCTAGCCTGCGACATTGAAGCAAACTACCTTGGGCAGAAAGTGTCACGGGGGAACAACAAGCCTGTGTCTCGTCACAGTCTGCGTCGAGATGGAAGTCTTTGCAAACGAATTATTACATTTGTGCTCAGTAGTTCTACTCAGAGCATGTACGAACGAACGTGAAAACCGCAGAGCATACCACGAGGTTTTCGCCCTGCAGCATCGTTGAGAAGAAGATGGGAAGGCAAGGGAGAACAGAGCCGAAGACGTGCAAACCAAATGCTCGGAATAGATCTTTGATGCTCGCACTGTTCTCCATTTGGTTCTCATCTTCTCTTTTCGAGAGGTCAACTTCAAAAGATTCAACCGTCTCCGAAGACCATCCGCAGCTTATCAGGCGGGCTGCAGCGTCAGCATCGAGAGCGACATCTGAGTTATTTGCTTTGGATGTTCGAGGCAAATACGAGCTTTGCTATCTACACGACGCACTTGTCATGTACAATCACTTGTTGGTATATAACAAGTGACTTGTCGCTTGTCCTTGTTTCATCAGTCTTTCTCCTGGCGACCGTTCAAAAATGACCACCCTGTTGCAGCGCATACAGTTACCAAGGTGCAACTAAATCGACCATCTTTGATGCTATGAGCTCAGGTGTCCCCGGTCTTTCTGTTCCTGAGGTTTAAGAAAAAAATGACGACCCAGTTCAGCCCGATATAATTGACATTTCAATGATAACCTTCAGGATGGAATTGAAAGAAGATTAATTATCTGATAACTCTCGGCGACGTCGAAGGACACTGGACGAGAGCACCAGCTCAACTCCCTCGCATCGAAAGGCGAGAAATTTCCCACCCACCCGCCCGGAACATCCATCAGGAGTGGATGGAGGAGCGGAGTCAGGCGCAGAAGAGCCAGAGCTGGGTGAAGGAGCCGTTCCGAAGAGAGTGGCGGCCTGCTAGACCGAAGCGCGGGACGCGGTAGGATGGGCTGCATGCTGCGTCCACCTGAAGGTTTCTGTGAGCTGAAGGGCTGAGCCATGGCCGACGTCAGCGCCGATGCTGGAGGCCCACGGTGCATTGAAGCCATGCGGTCTCCTAACCGAGGGAAGAGCTACATCGCGCATGACCGCTCACACGGCGCCCTCAACTGTGAAGGGTTGCCCGCGGCGGATCAGGGTTCGATCGATGGCCGTGCTCGTCTATCGTCCATCCACTCCCGTTGGATGAAGGAAACAGATTTGAAGTAAGTGCGCACGAACGAAGGAAGCACCAGATCTGTTTTCTCAGTTGCTCCCGAGAACACACGGAATGGAAAGATCGGATACGAAATCGTCAAAATACCACCTCGGATCCCAAAAAGGTTGACCCCCATGGCCCCCGCCTTTGCACTCTTCACCAGGCAGATTACCATCACCCTATGAACGCACTTCCGAAATGGGATGGCTGAAGAACAGGGATGCTGAAAAATCTGCGGAGAAAGGTTGCTTCGTTTCCTCAGCCCGTGTCGCGTGTACTCAGTTAGTCTAACATAAAACACCTGTACAGACACACGGTGTGTGGGATTCTTAAGATGCTCAGCAGAGCAAAAATTGGCTAGACTCGGAAATGTCATACCATCAGTCTTTCTTCCTAGAGTCAGTATATATCCGTTCACTGCAATATTTGTGGCGAAGCAAGCAGTTGCGATGATTGCCGACACGCATCCTTTTGCAGTGTAGTCCATGTCCTGCGATGCAATTGCCAGCCCGAAGACTACTACAAACGCGAATGAGCTCGCTTCGGAAATGCTGAGGAGCGGAGCACCAAATCGATGTCGGATGCGGGAAGAGGCGTTGGTACGTGTCGACAGTTGCGCGAAGGGAGAGTGGAAAGAAGCGCTATCGATGGAACCATAACGGGCAGGATCGTACTGTCGACCATTTTTGGAAACACGCGGGTTCGTCGCCGCACCTGTAGATTAAACAGGTGTAGGAAAAACGCATCTTCCTTTCAGTAAGGCGTAAGGATTGCTTGAGTCCCATTCATTCATCGAACCTGCTCTAAATTCGGTGTTTGATACGTGTCTGCTAGTGGTTAGGGTGTTGACGATACCCGAAGACGCGGCACACTCATCCTTTGCCGACGACGCCGTGGGTCACTCTCTCAATCTTGCAAATCTAGGTCGAACCCGGCAGACGACGGCCCTGCAAGCAGAAGCTAAAAAATCAACACACCTGAGCAGGCGAGGTCCACTGATACCAGGTCACTCAAAGTTTTTCGCTTCTCATTCTCTTTGAGCAGCTTGAACGACTCTCCATTCGGTTCGGAGGAGACCATGCGCGAGGGTGTGACTGAATGGCGATGGCGGCTCCCTCCAATCGACGAGCATGTCGCCTCATCGCAGAAGCTGGGTTGGCTGTCTAGTGCCCGATCGAACTCGGACATATCGGCAATTCGACAAACGCCGATTCGTCGCTGTTTGGGTTTTGCTAACCCTGTACCAAAAGACACAGGCACCCTGCCGCGTGGTCTGGTAGGGCGTGTGCATTGCACAACTTTTGTTGAAAAGTTGCTTTTGTGTCTTGTGAAGGTGAGTCGCATACCAAAGCTCACCTCAGAGTGTCTCATGGTGCTTACTGTTAGATACAGGCTAGAAGGACAATCAGCGACACGCGGCTGTATGCTTGACAAGTGAGGGTTACCTGTCAGCGGATCCAATGAGTCGTGTAACTGCACAGGGAAAAGCAAACCTCGACACCGCCGGAGGGTGAAGCATGGAAGCTTTTGGATTGCCTTGTCTGTGACATCCGAGATGAAGCAACATCCTCGGACGGGCAAGTAAATGACCCGCCAGAGCTTATAGCCATATTCACACCCACCCCGACCCCGCACGCCGTGACCGCTTACGGCCTGTCCATTCACTACGAATCAAGTTTCAGGCCATGCCTTTCTGCTGTGTGGAAAACGCGCACATGGTGCGGTCGCTGCAATTCGAGGATTCCGCGGTTGTGCAGAAAAAGTCGAAAGAAAGGTGCATGTCTTTGATTGCGGCAGATCTGCCATCTACTAAATCCAGCATCGCGCAAAGAGCCAACGTGGATCCTGAAACCGTGTTCAGTGAGCAAGAGAGAAGAACTGTCGCGCGTTAAAGCTGCATGCTCAACGCCGACATGTTTACCGGGTTTTTCTGGCTGCTCAACAGCCAGCAGGTCTCCAGAGCGATGTGTATGGTGGCCCACCGGTGCCGGACGCACTCTGCCTGGGGCGTCAAACACAGCAGCCAGAAAGAGGCATTGATACGATTCACGACTGTCACGGGAAACTGGTTCACCAAGCACACGCGTAATCGCTACAATTACAAGTGACGCAGGTTCGGCCAACAACACGGTGGTAGCCTTGTGGAAACGTGTCGAACGACGCGGTGCCATAAAGCATTCAGACGATGTGGAGCAGTTCACCATCCTTGACGACGCGGTCCATGTTTACCTGCTCGTCGACGAGCTGCTCAAAATCAGCGTTCGACAACTCAGACAAATGCTGAGGTCGCTTTTGGTTGAGTGCTGTTCGGAGGTCGCTGAGTGAAATAGTGCCCGGTACCTCAGCCAGGAACATTGTTAGAATCGAGCGCAAAGCATCGATATCGCGGATTTCGCGAGCGGCGGGCGCTTGAGCTTGAGGTTGCCCTTCGTCAACCTTTCGCCGTTTGGGACTACCTTCCACCGGCTGGTCCGTTTGCTCACCTTCTTCGGCGGTACCTGATTGTGAGTTGGGTCTGAGCACTAGACAGATACAGAAAACGGAATCTTCAACGTGCCAATGGTCAGAAACTGCTATTCCCGGGAATAGAAGAGAAGGGCTTGGAATGGTTAGTTCGGTGTCCTTCGTTTCCAGGAAACAACACACCACCATCCTGCGCCGCGACTTCAAGGTTGACGGTCTGCTCGCGCTTGCGACTTTCCATTGCCTCTGCTCGTGCGTTCACTGTGTTTCTGAGCAGCCCAATCGCGACATTGACATCTTTTTCTTCGACAAGCTGGCTCAACCGACACTTCGCATGAGCTGTGGCTAACCGAATGAGACATTCAAGGGTACGTGGGTTGATGTAGATGGCGGAGTTGCTTTCGAGCTCTTGCGCAGCTTGTTCCCTTCGCAGCAGCAGCCAGTGCTCTTCTATTTTCTCCCGCGCCTGTTGTTTTATTTTAAAAAGATAATTTTAAATTTGGGTCAACGACAAAACGGATTATGTACAACTGGATTACGACAAAGTCGATTCATAATCCGCTTTGTCGCGACAAACTGGAATATAATCCACTTTGTCGCTGTTGATAATCCACTTTGTCGCTTCTGGCAACTGGCATGAATTGTTATAGGGGGACGCTTTCACAAAAAGTTCCCCACAGGGAAAGTGACTATCTTGAGCTGTCTGCGTTCGTTGAAACCATCAAAAATGAGTTTAGGTCCGTCTTTTAACCACGAAACGACATCACCTATTTTTTGCGCCTCTCGTCCACCTTCGTCGCGGCTCAACACAAATTGTGTTGGGGGGACCCTTTCAAAAGATTTCGCCATTTCTTTGAGACTCTCAAACGTGAAAAATGGGGCCTTTCGTCTGCCTGGGGGCCTACAAGGGGACAAGACCACAGAGATATATGCAAGGTTCTGAATCCAGATTTTCCTTGTAAGAAGGGTGCCTTCGATTCGCAGGTGCGAGTACCGAATCCTTATTGTCGTCAACACGGTAACCAACACCGCCATCTTGTTCACTTTGCAAGTTTCTTCCGTGTCTGAACATTAACTTGGCATCACTCTTTATCGCCTCTGATCAACGGAATAGGAATGCTGGAATGGAAGTGCGGACAAGTGCTGGAAGCAAAGGGCGGCAAACCCGAAAATGACTCCGATCAGTGTACTGTGAATGATGAAAGGAAAGTGCGAACGAATGCCAGTACCCACTCTCCAGGCTCACGCGATACAACTGTCAGAATCCCCCGACGGCAAACGCGAGTCTCTCCAGTTCGATGCCAGTGAAGCCAATACGAGCGACCAACTGCTCTGTTTCCCGCATCTTTGTTCCTCGTTTGATTTAGCTGGTGGTACTTTGAAGTAGTTAGGCTCTCTCACAATCTCTTGTTCAAACGTGCATAAATAGCCCCCATGGTCTCCCTGACCCCCCCTCGGAAGGCCCCTGAGGTACCCAAAGGACCCCCTTGTGACCCCCCACAAATGCCCCATACGGGGCGACAAAGTGGATTAGGCGACAAAGTGGATTATAATCCACCTTGTCGTTATCCAGTTACCGTAAGCGGGTTTAATACGAAACGTGTAAATGTTTCTTAGCTACTTTTTTGGCCAAAGTGTTTCTTAATTAACACGTTTCGTACTAAAAACAAGGGGTCTGACGTACTTAGTGAAACTTGAAAACCCCATGATGATCCCCCATTTTGGTTCCCGACAATCTTTGGTGTATCGAGCCTTTGAGCAGGAAAAACGTACCGCGGTCAGAGTATTAGCGACAAGACATCACGATGACAGCAATTGCAGAGCGTTCTGGCACTTGTGAATGAAGACGACAGGCGTGGGCGGGATCACCAACGGCTCTGGGATGCAGTCTGTGAACTGCAGCGCCGCAAACAAGGAATGGTAACCGCAGCTCCAATCGTCTTGTTGACATCCTCGAGCGTCCGTCTCAATGAACCAAGAGTCGGTGTCGGCGGAAAAGACCGTTGCAAGGTGGCTGACTATCTTGCTTCCGCAAAAGTCAGAAAGCGAGCAAGATACAACGCATCTTCGGAGCGACCGGTCGGTTGTTACAAGCATCCAGTGCCAACCACGAGTTCCTGACACGCTAGTGTTTACGAAGGTGTTCATTAGGCGGGCACGCGTCAGTGATGACAGGGTAAGCCGGTCGTATGGAAGGGCAGCGCAAGCAAAGGCGGAGTTGTCCTTAAAGAAGGAGTAAAGCCTCTCCAGGTGATTGCCATCCAGCTTCTTCTCGTGCTCGCCAGCCCCAAGACTAGCATGAACCGCATCCACCTCCACAGCAACGCATTCATCGTTTGCCAGTTCTTCAAGCTCTTGGTCAAAATCAGCGAAGTCAGAATCGTTGATGCAATCTGCGCATTCACTCAGTACGAGACATTCATTGAAATTGCGAAGGAGTTCGGCGAGAACGTTGTCCCCGCAACCGGTGGCCTGGGGGCTGTCTTCAACGAAACCTTGGTCGGCTCCATCTCCTGTTGGATCGGAAACTTTCTCTTCCAGTAAATTTGCGTCACTCAACCCGGTCACCACGAAACTCGCCCGGATGCTCTCGGGTTTCACTTTCGACAACGCCGTCTTTAGCCACTTCAGATGTCGTCTACGCAGAGATTTTGCGCGGAGGTCGAGACGCGCCATCATCTTCAGCATCTCACCTTCCACAACAGACGTGTGTTCTTCAGCAGACACGGTGACAAGGGAAGCAAAATGAGCCCCGTCGAACAAGACAACCAGTGAGCTTTGCCGGCACCCGGACTTCAAGTGTTCAGCAGCAGAGAAGGTGCACGTTTCGTGCAAGCGCACTTTCACCCCAAATAGACGCAGCACTACTTCATTGAGAACGAGCGCGACTAATACATCAAGAATATGTTTTTCTTCAAATTCAGACGACGCGGGGGTCTTCGCAAATTCGGCTATCAATTCTACAATTGTCGCACGAGTCCTTGTGACGTTGGTGTCGCTTAATGCAGCGAGATCGGCTTCTGTGCACTTGCTGAGCAGTTGCTTACCTGTTTCATGCGTTGGTTTATCGCTGGCCTCCTGAACGCACTTTCCGCTGGCAGCCAGCCAGATGCTTTGATAGGCGAACCGTGTGGTCGGCGTTTACTACCCTTTCTAAGGGGATGTCGTGGAGCTTCCTTGCACTCTGTACTTCTGCAACGAATTCTGCACGAGCTTCCAGGAAGGGTCGCGTTGTGGTGGCCACTGCTGTTGTTGCAGCTCTCATGGACCAGCCCAACCGTCGCATCCATGCACGCGCCCACTCCTTGTTCAGCGTGGTGGCGTCGTGAATGCGCTCGCTTTCATCACTAGCTTTCACCATGCCTCTAGCTGTTGCTGACACGGTTTGTGCCGTCACAGCGCCACCTGATGACCTAGCAGAGCGGATGATGCTGAGCACCTTGTTTTCTTCTGTGGGTGACAGTGTGCACTTCCTCCCTCGTTTGACTTCCCGGAAATGGCTCTCGCTTTCCTCAACATGCAGCCCCATCTTCCGCTTTGCTACGCGCTCTTGTATTGCTTCTTTGTATTCGGAAAAGGCTCGAGACGCCATGGTTTGGTTGAGCTGTTTCGTATGTCCTTGGAGAGGACTGTTCCACCACTTGACAGTGTCTCGCACCCCCTTTTCTGCAACAATCTCAGCAATGCGTTCTTTCTCGTCAGCGTTCCACGTCGCTCTCGTTGTTTTCTTTGTCGGCAACTCCTTCGCGACTTCCTTTGCAACCGCATCACCTGCTACCTGTTGTGCTGAGCGGGCAAAGATTGTCGAATCTGCTTCGCATGGGGTGAAGGGCTGACGCGGGCGAAGAAATCGGTGCATTTTTTTGACTGGTTCAAATTTTCTGTCAATTTTCCTGCATCCTTTTTTTTATTGTCGAGCCCCAGTTTACTCTAAGTACAAACCCCTTCGGGTATATAGAATCCACTTTGTCGTCTTCCCTTAAATTAATTTAATTATGGTGTGATCCACCTTGGAGACTTTCTGGGTTTGTGCCGGGTGTGACCCATCTCGAGGGAGGTAATTTAATTAAAAAAAAATCTTGGTGGAGGTCAAATTTTGCTAAGTACACCCAGCGTTTAAATCACGTACACCCCTGCTCTGCGCTGCCAGTAACTGCCAGTAACAGCCAGTAACCGCCAGGTAGACTGCCATGGTACATAAGCTAAAATCAAACGCACCATTATCGGTAACAAAAAATTACTTATCGGTAACAGTTTCCGATAAATAGTTTCCCGACTTAAGTGTGTCCCATATGGGTTTTTCCGATTATGTAAATTATTCAGTAGGGTATGGCTTCTCAGCAATCTCCGTGTCTGCAGCTGAGCAGCCGTCGATACGTTTCATGTGCTGTTCACAACCAAACATAAGGCCTGAAACAGCTGAATGCTACAAACATACCTGCTCGGTCAGTTTCGGCTTCAGCTTCTTGCAGTATGTAAGGAATAATCGCAGAAAGTCAATCGAAATCAACTTTCTTCCCTTCTGCCCCTTCTTCTCATAGGGATTGTGCGGCAAATACACTGAGATGGCCTTCCGAGTGCCTGTCGACGACGACGGCGCTTGATTCATGGCAGAGTCTCCATCAGCCTCGCAAGCTATGGTAACGCCCTGCCCGGTCCGGTGGTTTTGAAGAACGTGGTCGGCTACCAGTCTAGTCCACTGAGAGCTTCTGTCATCCAATATAATGAACAAGAGGTCAAACCGAGACAGCAGTGATTCGGGCAAGCCAATATTGAAAGCAACGCTGTGCGTGACTGCATAAAATCCGTACACAGGATTGGCAGCCGCGAGGACGGAGCACCTTCCGTTCAACGTCGCATGTATCCCAGCTTTGGCGATCGTGACAGATCCTTGCTCCATAGCTTCGTGCATGGCAACCCTGTGTGTGTGCGATGATGCGCAACGCATATCACTAAAAGTCACGCGTGAGCACGAGCAGCATCCCCCATTTCGATCGTCGCGCACATAGACTCGCCGTGTGTTGGGGATCAAGATCACAACATGTAAAGGCGAGCGCAGACCTATCATTGTCACCCATCTTATCGAATTCGTCGATGCACAGGACTCCTCTGTCCGCCAGAACCATAGCTCCAGCTGCCAGCGACTTTTCTCCTGTTTCAGGATCTGTTACCACGGCCCCTGTCAATCCGACCCCGGTACTCCCCTTACCTGTGTGAATTGGAGTTGTGCTCAAACATCTAAGGTAAACCCCCAGATTTGTTTCCAGCGGGTCTAATCTTAGTGATCTGCAGACACCGCTTTCTGCGAGGGAGAATGGAAGGCGGAGACGTTTCATTAAACCTGCACACAAACCCACGTGAAACAAAACAGCATAACAATGAACACTCTCGTTGGATGAAGCTAGCACGAAGACTTGTTGTGTCTCATACCTGTAGTTGAGAGTGCCAGCGGCGCCAGCTTCAGCACAAATCGCAGCAACTGGCTCTTAGCCGTCGCCGGCTCGCCCACGAGAAGTAGATGGATGTCTCCTCGAATGTGATGGTGATCACCAATGTTGTGCTCAACTCCGCCCAACATCATCAGGATGATAGCTTTCTTTGCTTGCTCGTGGCCGAAGATGGACGGCGCAACAGCGGCGGAGAGCTGGTCGAATATGTCTTCTTTCTTCGCCATACGGCGTATGGCTTTGAGCTCTTCAGGTAGCGGCTCGTTCTCATCAGAGTCTTTTTCATTCATGTGGCACACGTTGCTAGCAACCAGGATAGTTTTAAATTCTCTGTTTCCCTCAGTGTACGGCATGTAGACGCCGACTATCCGAACGCGATCACCTGTCCGACAGTTTTTTGCTTTAATGTGCAACCAACAATGTCAATGACGAGCTCGCCTCCGTGAGACCTCATGTATAGGCGGTAGTCGGCCTCGATTACAGTATCGAGACGAAAAAAAGGTGTCAAGATTCTGTCATCCAATCATCCAATAGAATGAGCAGGAAGTCAGGGGGCGGTATTGCAACAAGCATAGGAGATTCTCCGTGCGTTTCTTCGTTCACCCCAGAGAAGTAGCTTCCTATACCCGATGGTAACGCAATACACACAACATCCACAGTAGTCGTTTCAGCTTACTGCGAGTTTGATCAAAGTAACATCAAGGCATCAAAAACAGTCTTAAAAGAGCTTAACGCAAACCTGGCTTGCAAGAATCGACGAGGTCACCCTCTACCCGCACTTCGACAGATCGTGGAAGGGATCCCACGGGGGCTTTCTCAGGACGTTCTTGAAGAACCAGGTTCTGCATGTCGTGATACGTACAGAGACCGTGTTCTGTACGCAGAATGTTGTTATCAATATCTCGCTTCGGCATCACGTTGACCGTCGGTAGCGTCTTGTCATCGAGCTCTGGGTTCAGTTGATCCCTGTAGTTTCGCTCGACAAAGCTGTTTTTAGCCTCGTTCCAGTGGATGCTTTTGACTATCTTTGCAACGTTGGAAGTGGTACGCGTAACGACGCCTTCCAGTGCCACCAGCTTGTTCAAGTGCCACGCACCCAATTCTCTCGGCGAAACTTGAAACTTGCCAAAGAATCCCTCGAAGCCAACACGAAGAACCGACGGTTCGACGTTCACCTTAATGTAGTCGCGATTTTCAACAACCTCGCGCAAGCTTTCATCGAGAAAACGAGTGACCTCACCTGGACTCAGCAGAAGCTGGTGGCCCAAATCCGAGCCGACTTCACCTGTTTGAAATGTTTCGTTTTGTTAGTGTTAAGGCTATCCAGACTATCCAAGCCGGTCGTGGCGCCAGTGTTGGACAACTTCAACAACAGTTTTTCAACGGATAAATTTAACCTGAAACTGCCGTATACTTATAACACCTACATAAAGACACCGGATTCGTTGTCGGCCCGAGACAAGAACCAGTCGCGAATTGCCATTAAACCCCAACAAGAACCATTGCCGACGCTATGCACAAGCAAAAATCTGATCTAGTAAGAAGCTGCCACACCTTCGGTTCCTCCGAAGCCGTGCAGGTCTTGGATGTCTATGACCAGACGCGTCCGTTTGGCGTTGATCATCTCGTCAACGAGGCGAGAGTACTTCTTGCGGCCTTCGTCATCCATCTTGAAAAAGTCGCGACATTGTTGTTTGACTGCCTGCTGCGTTTCTGACAACTGAACTGTTGCCATCGCAGCCAAATTGGCCTGTGAAGATTTAGAGGCTTTGTTTTAAAACACTTCAGGGCTGGGGCTCGGGTTTTGGGATCGAAGTCGTTTCGGGTCCTCGGGTATGACAGCATCGCCTTGCGTAAGCACGTCCATCCCCCTTCTGATAAACCGTGATGTACCGTGGCACACCGTGATAAACTGCCCAACATTTCTGTACCGGGGACAAGGTAGACCGGCTCGCTTCATGTTCAGCGGATGAAGCCAGAGCTGATAATAATACACTCTCCTTGTACCCGTCTGCCGCCTCGTTCTCGCTGTCATGGCGAATCGATGATAGCCAACCAATCATTGTGTATCACTTCAGTATCCCTGGGCCTGCAATCCACTGGGACGTCTTCGAGCCAGTCTTCGTGCACTAAGTTAGTGGACATGCTCCCATTCTACCGTTGGAGGGATAACCTACCTTCTGGGGCCTCCACGTCTGTACCTCGTGCTTCAAAAATCAGGAGGTATTCTCTTGCTGAACTCCGACCCACGTCTTCCACAAAATCACCTCCTTGAGATTACCTCTCCACGAGCATGCATCAGTGGATACAGTGGTAGCTGCTGCATCGGCAACGTCCCCAGGAATTCACATTAGTAGGCTCTCACGTCCTTGCCCAAGCGGTGATCGGTGTCAATGACGAGTGCCACCAGCAAGGACACTGGTCATAGTGCTGAATAGTGAATAATTTGCGAAAACAAAATCACCGTGCTCGCGTTTTATGCTGCTACACAGTTCTGCACCTGTTGCTGGCTCGAGGAACGAATTGCCTTACTTGACTGTGTGGTGGTAACGACGGCAACACCGGCGGGGTTTACGCTTTATAAGAACGAGAGTGGTCACGAGGAGAACCAAAATAAAGAAAACAGGGGGCCAGATGGAAGAAATGCTTTATTTTCCTTATTTCTTTTGCTGTAAGTGTTGAACTGCTGTAGTCGGCACCGAATCGGCAACACAAAATTCGGTTGCGCAGTTGTCAGCAGAGCTTGAATTGAAAGGCATCGCCTTGACCAAAGCCACAAGGACAAGAACTTCATGCATAAAAGCTTTCTTCTTACATTTTTGATTGCAGCATTGCACGATTTTTGTTTCACGTGGCACGCTGTCGGCACGCCGCGGGACACTTGCAAAGTGCAAATTGCTCGTTTTGATACATCTCGCCCTGCACGCAACTAGTTAGCCCTGGCTTCCGTTCAGTGAAGAGCTCGAGACAATCTCCTTTCACAAGGCCACGGCTGGACAAACTTGCCCTGCCGACGACTTTCACGAGAATTGCAGCAAGGGATGAGCAACTCTGTGAGACGCAAACGGGAACGTACCTGGTGAAAACGTTTCTCTCTGGCACGCTAAAAGGACACCCACGAAAACGAGTTCCTGAAACTCCCGATACCCATGACTGTCACAACGATAGAAAGCTAACCGATACCGAATGCCTGTGATTGATTCGAAGAAGAAGAGCGGAGCCCGAAATGAGGACGAGGTAGGAGCACGTCATTTGAGACGGTGCCGTTCGTCATTCGCTCGTTGCAAAACTTATGCCATGATCCTCAGGTTTTGGCAAGCACCTTCTCGAAGAGCACAGTGAACTGTGGGCTACTCAGCTACTTTTCAGTTCAGCATCGTCTTTTGGTTGTCCCAGTCGATGCTGCCGAAAGAGATTGTTGTTGACAAGCAGACATCATCAGTCAATTTTTCAACCAGCTGGGATAAGTCAAGAGGCGTACGCTGCTCTGATGCTTCACAACTACTACGTTGCCCACTTCCGGCGAAAACACTGCTGCTCGCCATTGGTGGAATAAATGCTTGTAAATTTCTATTATACGGCCGGTCATTCGAAGATGGCCTTTGAAATTTGAAGGATGCGCAGGAGCAGACAGATCATGATCCACCATGATTCGTCGGGTCCCATGCAGTACAGCCAACCAGCAAGGCTGCTCAACTCGTCCCCAGCGAGATTGCAATCGCCCGCCGCAATTCCTCCTCTTCGCGACTCTGTGTGTGTTGGTGTTCTATGCGAGCATTCGGGAACAAATACCCCTTTTGGTTGTGCAAAGGGGAATGAAAATGCAGGTCGCCCTTGAATGAAAGTCTGAATGAAGATCGCCCTTGGATGAAAGTCTGAATGAACTGAGACACACAGACACACACACATGGACCTTGTGCAAAAATAGCGCCAACACGAGAGCAGCAGGAGGGCGATTCTCGCAGCATTTCGGACCTCCGGACTCGGAAAGGCGATGAGTCTGGTAGAAGGTGACAGGACGGCTGTGGTTCTATGGCCCCATACGCACGGGTCGACCACCGATGTTACTGTGAACAAACCAGCGTGCCCAAAGCAGGCGTTCGCCGTGAATGATAAAGCATGGAATAACAAGGGATCGATTCTCTCGACTCTTTTTGTTGGTCTCTTAACCCGAGAAGGAATAATCAAAACGAAGTTCTTAGCGGTTCTCTTTTGAGTTTCGTCTAAGGCCTTGTTGCGCGGGATCAATAGGGACTGCCGGGGTCGTACGTACTCCTACGTCAGAGGTGAAATTCTTAGATCGTAGGAAGACGAACTTCTGCGAAAGCATTCGACAAGAATGTCTTCATTAATCAAGAACGAGAGCAAAGATGATCAGATACCGTCGTAGTCCACTGCTGTAAACGATGCCGTCTCAGGATCGAGGGAAGTCATTTTGGCTCCCACGGCACTCCCCGAACGAGAAATCAAAGATTATGGGTTCAGGGGGGAGTACATTCGCAAGGCTGAAACTTAAAGGAATTGACGGAATGACACCAGCAGGCGTGGAGTATGCGACGAATGTGCGACGACGATCTTGACCTCCATCGGGGGAACAGTTGTGAGGGGGTGCTGCGCGCGCAACTCACGGAGACAACCGACGCGGTCATCCTCGGCATCCGAGCACGTAAGAACGCTGAGGCCGGCACAGACGGAGACCACGTTGTTCCCCCAACACCTGGAATGGGCGACAACCTTTATCCCGGAGGAAGCCTACCCCGCAGGATGGGACAAGGAACGGCCGACTGGAAGGCGAGGGCGTGCAGGAGCGTGCAGAGGGTCGCAACCGAAGAAGGCCCCGGAGGACGCGTTGAACACATCACGCCCCGGTGAGATATGCACGCTACACAGGAAGCCCCGATGTAAGGAATGTGCGATAAAGCGCTTACCAGCGGAGACGTGTTGCCGGTATAAACAACACCACCATGAAGGAGACGGCCTAAGGCTGCGGATGCTACACTGCTCGATCCACAGACTGGGGCGCTGCGGCGAAGCTGACAACGAAGGGATCGCGAGGTGCTGTTCAAGGCACCACCCCCAGTTGAACACGGACCCCCACTCGCAACCTGCGGGCATCGGCGGTTACCTGAAACTGAAGGAGTCGTGGACGCCTCTCGCACAGGAAGGCACCACATGAAAACAGCACACACACACCTTCTGCCGGCGTCGCTCCTCGTCGTGGTAACGTATACTTTCTGCAACAGCTTTCGAAATCGCATCCTCGGGCGCTCGGTCGCTAACTTGACGAGAACGGCGCCTTTCGTCACCGTGAACGTGGTTCTGGTTGGACGCTGCCTCTTGTTCTTCAGCAGTAAAGTCTCGATGCCTAGAAGACGCCTCTTGAGATGGCCGCCTGCGCTGATGATGTCTTTCACCGCCTTCACCACGCTCTGTTGGTACGTCAACTGATGACCGCCTTCGGTGTTGATGATGCATAGTTCGCGGCTGTTGCGTGCGAGCACGCTGTATCGTTTGGAAGCTTCGAGAAAGTAGAGCATAAGTTAAATGCGCCTCATGTGTCCTGCTTATTTACGCAATCCGCGTCTCCGCGGATGCCCCTCCCCTGGCCGTCCGGCATTTCGTCGCCAAGCACTGAAAATCCCTGACGCACTAAAACTCTTATTGTAGCAGTCCGATGGCATCAGCTTCAGCGGGGCGCTGCTCTGGCAAAGGTGCTAGACTGACTTTTCACACCGACGCTGACGAGCTTCCTCGCGCAAATGGCCAAATGCATACCGTGTGGTCTTCATGTTTGGGCTCGTTCTTGTTTCGAAGTTCGTTCTGAATGTGCTTGAGCCTCCTGTGCCGCTGCTCGATGGTCTCAATACCAGCAAACTTCGCGGGGCGACCCTGTCGTGATGATTACTTCCTTGCGACCTAACCTTTACGCCTGACCGCAAAAAGCAGGTTAGTGATCTGGGCTCGTTGGTTTTTGATGTTGGGACATTAAATGTAAGAAGGAAATCGACATACCATAGGTTGGGCTATGCCGACGTTTGGCTCACCATGTTTGCGGAAAGTGTTTTTCATGTCAAGGACAAGGCCGTAGGCATTGAATGGGCGGAGGCGGGGCGGTGCTGAAGTGCTCTCAGCATTGGACAATCCGGATACGGGAGTGAAGCCCAGGGCCGTGCAAAGAGGGCAGCATTTGTGACCCGCCATCCACTTCCGGATGCCGTCCTCACCGAGGTTTCCTAAGCCAAACTCTTCACCATCGAGAGAATGGATTTGCGGGTCGGTGTACATGCCGCCAACACCTTGCAAGTCGCAGACAACTAGCTTCCGGTCGGAATGAAGAAACGTAAAATGTGTGAAAGCTTCGGCTGTTTGATTCGAGGTGAACACCTTGCCCACGTTGTTGTTGTGCTTTTCATAAATGCCGCGCAGCATAGGTTCCATCGTGAACGCCACGGTCTCTCCTTTTGGAACGCCAGGGCAATCAATCATTTTCACGACGTAGCACCCAAGAAACGAAACCTTATGCTCTGTGCCAAGCTTGTTGTAGGCCTGCGCGAACGTATCCGCAACGCACTGCGTGATAGCTTCGTTCATATAGTCGTCCAATGTGGCGCCAACATCGGCCTGAAACACCTTTCCCACCATCTGCGTTGGTGTGCCACTGTGGGGATCGCATTCCCACACCAGAAAGCAGTCCCGCATACCTCCGCTTCCTACCTGAATCTTCGTCCAGTTCACAAGCGTTTCTTCGCTCTCCCATCGCGTGCTGTGCGGTTTGTTGAGCAATATCGAGCCCGTCCCACGTGCACCACAATTTTCTCGAACATGAAAACTGGAGCGACTGCCCCAAGCAGCAGCGATAAGATAAGATAACAAGCCAACTACTAGTATAGGCTTGCTATGTAGACATACCTCGTATCCAGCTTCGATGCGTCGTATCTGTATTTTACAGCTCTGTTGAACATCTCGCGTGGTGGGGGCTGGACATCAGCCAGATCGTGACGAGGAAACGGCATCTTTGCCCCCCAGTCTAAATACCTGAAAAAAGATGTTTCCCACGGGTGAGCATGAAATGTGCTGTAGCATCGCGAGAACTAAGCAGCTTGCACCTCTTCTCCCATACATGTAACCCCGACAAGTTTGTCGGGGAAATCGGGGAAATCGGGGGCTAAAACCCCCCCGATTTTTAAAATCGGGGGAAATCGGGGGGGTTTCACTGTAATGCACCGGCTGGGAAAAAGTTTTTTTTCGACCCATTGGCATGACTACCAATTGAAAGGCTGAGAAATAAAAGAGAATTTTTGAGAAATGGCGAGCGAACGGAAAAAGAAATGTCAGGCAGCGGGACGGCCCGCAGAAAATAAGAGTGCGAAAAAGAAGAAGCCGGTGCCTATCGAAGTCGGAAGCAGCGCAGCGTCTAACCGAAAGCACGCGCAACTAAGCGCAACTAAAAGCAGTCCGAATGCCAACCCCGGCAGTTGTCAAGGAAGCGCGGGCGTTGGGCGAAATACTCGCAAAGCAGCCGCAAAAGCTGACCGGGTCGCACAAGACGTGCCTCGGCTTCCGAGGGGGTGAAGCAGCATGCGGAGTTTTGTTCAGCCAACGGCTTTCTGCTGAAGAACAAGGAAATCACAGGCGGCGGCTACGATGAAAATGTTGTTATCTTCGACAGCCAGCCATGCATACCCAGAAGAACCCTGAAGAGGGCCTATACAGAGTACCCGAATTACGACATCTTTATCAGTCTTCGGTTCCTTCACCCAGCAATGGTCCAACCAGACGGTGCCTCTATCGAGGCAACGTGTGCTCTGTTTGCCGCGAGCTTCGCCGGTCGGTCAGAATAGGTGTCCGGGCAGTTTGTGCAGTGGGCCGGCAGTGCTACGCTGACAAGCACCCGCGGTACAGTCCACGACTAATGGGCATCCTACACGGGGAGCATCTGGCACTGCAGTGCTTCGCTAAAATGTGTCTCAAGCTTTCACCGACCGTCACACACGTGCGTTCGGCCTTCAGTACACTCGGAGAGAATAAAAGACGCCGCCGGTTGAAGCCGGAGATCATCGCAATGCGCGACTGATGGTGAACGGCGATGTCGCAGGTGAGATTCGCGAGAAGATGGTTGAGTGCCATGAGACATCTTCAGAGGAGTCGGACTTGGTGAGTAGGTGTCATGGCCCGTGAGAAATAGCCGGAGAAAAGTGTTCTGTGAGTATCCCAGTTTCGAAACACGTCGAAATAGTTATTTAATGCGATGTATGCACTTGTTTTCCCCATCTCTTTGCCTTGCAGACAGGTAGAGTCCAACTATAAATACCTCCGTTTTCCCCCGATTTTCCACCAATTTCCCCCGATTTTCCACCCATTTCCCCCGATTTCCTTACCGAGTTTCCCCCGATTCCCCCGACTTCCCCCCGATTTCTGCTGAGCCATCAGACCCCCGATTTTCCCCGATTTCCCCCGACAAAATTGTCGGGGGTTACATGTATGTTCTACAGCTCTGTTCGTGTTCTTCTACGTCGCCTCATGGCATCGCGAAACTATGGTTGCCCCGGCGAATGATTCCCTTTGCAGGCTCATGCTCTCGCGGCGTAACTTCTGGCTGGATACGTTGACTTGCCCGTACTTCGGCAGGGAGACTTCGTGTATCAGAAAGCGAAAGGCAATCAAAATACCACTGCGAACTTTGGCAGCGTCGCAACACTACCATGCAATTGTAGCGTGGGTACTTTGAAGATGTTTGTCTTTTGATGGTGACGCGTTTTTTCTTTATTCGCGGTTGCCCATGGAGCGTCTGGCGCTGCGTGACAAGGTTCAACTGCACATCGTTTCTGTATTGCTACTCTCATATCGGTCCTCGTAGGTTAGCCGTTCGGAGCTTTTTGATGCCAAAATACGCGAGACTATACTCACGAGGAAAGGACGTTTTGTTTTTATGGGCTCCATGGACGGAAACAGACGAACCTTTTTGTGTAGCTGATACTCGGCAGAGCCTTTTCGTTTATGGACTGTGTCCGTGTGCAAGTTGCAGGCTATTTTTTGACAAATCTGTCAAGCGCTGTGACAAGGACAAAAACATCAGCGAAACTGTTGTACAGAGGCACAGGCGGGAGGCGAAGGATGTCGGGTGGACGGTTGTCCAGAGTAATGCCTTCAATCTCAAGTTGCTTCTGGAGGATGGACGCTTTGTTGTTCGTGTTTGTACCGCATTCGTAGACGTTTCCGGGAAGCTCGTTTGAAACGAGGTCTCCAACGACACGAACTGACAACTGAGCACCGCGCTTCTCTGTATCAGAAGGCGTCAGAATCTCGATCCGTCCGGGCAGCACCTCTTGCAGCAACATCTCCAGATACCTGTAGAGAAAGTTGTTGAGATCGATTCGTTTGAAGCTCGTCGCCACATGTTGCATACCAATGTCATCTTTAGAAACACTCAGAAAGGAAACCCCGGGCCGTCCTTGCTGAGGGTACACACGAACAACCGTTTCGACGTTGCAATCGCGGCAGAGCGGTGGCACCACTTTGACACGGTTCATGTGGAACCTGACGTCCGAAATCTGCACGAGATAGAGATTAAAGAGAGAGCACACCCTGTCAGGAGAACCGACTTTCTGCGGAGCTTGTCCATCCCCACTGTTTCGAAGAGTTCAAGGCAGGGCTTGATAGACGCCATGTTGACGACACCGGGGTTGGACAACTGGAACGACGCAACACCAGGGGTTCCTTCGAACTCATGCTTCAACTTGAAGCGTGTCTCCCTCTTGTGGCCCCACCAGCCCTCCAGCCGGTTTAGCTTGTCACAATCAATAGAAGAGTGAACGAAGGCACCAGCGATGTTACCAGGTCCAGCATTCAGGTACTTGTAGGTGCACCAGCATGCGAAGTCGACGTTCCAATCGTGAAGGTGAAGTGGTGCATTGCCTACGGCGTGTGCAAGGTCGAAGCCGACGATGCAGTTTTTTGCGTGGGCAGCCTCCGTTATTGCCTTCATGTTGAAGAGCTGTCCGGTAAGGAAATGAACTCCTGCAAGGACCACCATGGCAATCTCGTCTCCTCGTTCGTTGATGGTGTCAATGATAGCTTGCTCATCGAATGCCTTGACTTCATCTTCACTGCCAATTTCGATGAGATCCGCATCTGGATCGCAGCCCTTCGACCGAATTTGCGACCGAATAGCATACATGTCCGAAGGGAAAGGATTGCGCTCAATGAGAATCTTCCTCTTTTCTCCCTCGGGCTTGTAAAACGCAGTCATCATGAGGTGCAGGTTCACTGTGAGTGTGTTCATCAGCACAACCTCACTCGGCTGAGCCCCGACGACAGTCGACATGGCTTTGCGTAGAATTTCGTCAATTTCGAACCACGGGCACGGTTGCTCGAAGTGACCTTCGACGGCCTGCTCTCCCCACTTGTTCAAATGCTCGGTAACGCTTCCGACGACACCTACGTGCTGCAACCCGAGCGAGTTTCCACACAGGTACACCACGTCTTTCCCGTTTTTCTGGGGTATACGAAAGTCCTTGCGATACTCCTTTAGCTCATCCTCTTCGTCAAGCTTCTTGGCCAACGCCTCATCTGTAATTTTACAAGAACGCGCTGCCGCCTTCTCCTGTAGCTCTGTTCGTGGGGACGACATGTTCTCACCCTTCATGAGCGCCTGCTTTGTAGAAAGTACTTGAGGTTCGAGGTAGATAATTCGACCAGAGGATGAGTTGTCGACAGCCCCGACATGAAGTCTGCACTGAACCCATTCTGCAGTGGGGAAATCACTGTATGTGTAACACTTTCGGAACCGTGGAGGCTCCACTTTGTTTTTGTCCTTGCTTGAAACTGCGCGTTTTAGTCTGCCTTCTACCTAATCAGTAGGCCAAGTGGACAACTATTATCGATTGTGAGACTGTTACAAGCCAACAGTCGGAAACAGCAGCGCACACTCCGAGACTTGTCCTGAGAAAGACCTTCATGTTCCCTTTACCAAAATGGAGTAGCGCACGACTTGGATACCGCTGAATCATGGCTCTCATGAATTGCATTATTTGGTTGGACGGTGGTCGACTCGACTAATGCCGAGAGTCAGGGCCTTTTATACTTTCCTGTTAGCTTTCGTTCTTGGCAAAGGAGAAAATGAGTGCAACGAACGCTGTCAGATTCAAAAAAGATTCCCGACAAGGGGTAGCAATCAGCAAAAAAAAAAAACAAAAGAGAGCACGAAAACAGACGTTCGAGTACAAGATTAATGCTCAAACGGCTTCTCTCGCACAGCCAGGAGAACACCTGAGCTGGGCGCTGCTCGTTGTGTGGGTGTGTGCGTGTGGTGCACAGGTTCAACCGTTGTCTCTTTTTAGCTTTTCGTGTGGTCGTTGCAAATGGGAGAAGACGAACACAAATCAGCTGGGATACCAAGAGCCAAGCGATCAAGATGGTGGCTCGATCAGACGGGAACCCGAACCGCTTTCAAGCCAAGCTCAAACTGTGGCACCGATGAAGGATACCTGTGCCAAAGACACACAACCGGAACGTGGGTAGCCACTCTCTGGTGAGAGGCCACACGTTATATTATCACAGCATAACGTCAGGCTACCTCGCACAGGCAAGGAAGGGCGTGCTGGGATTCTTCTCGCCTTCTTCATGGGAGGCAATCTCATCATGGCAGTGGTGTGTGTATCGAGTCCGCTACAAACGTTGCACTCGAATAATAATTTCCACGGGGACATCGACCACACTTCCACTTACTCTTGACCATCGTGTTTGTTCACATCCGTGTAACGGGGGGAAAGACGTGAAGAGGCGAAGATAAGACAAAGGAGAAAACAAGAGCAGAAACACGAAGGAGGGAAACGCTGGACAAATGGGTCATCTCGAGGCAGCGAGTTCCGACGTGAGCGCCTTCTGCGATTCGATCTCGGCGCGAAGGCCTTCGATGGTCATGTACAGCATGTTTCTCTCAGTCGCGAAGCTGGTCTCCTGTGCCCTTGCTTCTGCCATCTTCTTTGCGAATTCCAGCTCTTTCAGCCTCAACTCTGTCTTTGCACGCTCTTCAAGCTCGTCGTCAAACTTCCTCTTCTTCCTCTCCTGCTCTTCCTTGTTTTCCTTGACCTGTAGCATCTGGAGCTCCTTGTACTCCTCGGAGTCAATGGACACCTTGTTCTGCCTCTGCAGCACCGACTGAATCGTCATCATCTCATGCTCCTCCATCTTGCGGTCGAACTCGGCCATCCTGGCGTGTTTTTCGCGCTCTGCCTGCGCGACCTCGTCCCTGATTCTATCAGGCTTTTCCTCTAAGTCTCTTAGCATTGCTGCAGACGAGACCATCGCTTCCATTTTTTTTGCGATATCAGTCACCACGTCCATGACCTCCGTGTTCGCGGTGTCAGACGAACGCTTCATTTGGCCTTTTGTGGGTTCCTTTTTGTTTGTCTGGTGGGCAAGGTGGTAAGACGAGCAGGCTACAAATATTTTTTTGCTGATACAAAGGCGGTTGCTAGCAGTCGACGTTGCCTTGTTTGTTCGACTGATGAGGCAATTCATGAGCCAAGTCTTTCGGCGCCTGTCTTTCGGCGCCTGTCTTTCGGCGCATGGCCTGGGTGACACCTCGTCTACATACATTTCTCTGACCAAAACGGAATGGAGAAGAAGATGAGAGATTCACCGTATTCTGCCTGTCTGCAGGACCAATCGATTGGCCGTTCTTCCTTTCGCGGATGCCGCTGGCAACTTGAGCAGTGCAGCTGCGGCCTTCATTGTGCAAGGAACCCGAGTATCCAGGAAGGTGCAATGCTTTCAAAAAGGGAACAGCCCAGCCCTGGAACCCACTTTACGAAGAATCCTGGTGCCACGTCAAGGAGACTCTTGGAGGCGCTTGGCTCACTTACCGCTCAGCAAGGAGGCTTTCGGCTAAAACCCGCAGTTCTTTCAGCAAATACGTTAAATACCCACCTCAGCCCGGCGCTGCCACTCCAAGGTGCAGGTGTTCATGTACAAGGTGCCCGCTATAGTCGGAAGAATAAAAAGTAAAAAGAAAACAAGGAAGCACGGGTGCTGGGTGGGATTCGTGTCTAAGTCCCTCGCTCCCATTCACGCTAACACGGTGCTTGGCTGGTGGTGTTCAGGACAGTTGGGGGTGGTGTGCGAGAGAAGATATCGACAACAAACACAGAGAAACCTCGGATTATTTAGCCAGCTTCGCGGTTGCTTTCTACAGAGGGGAAGAGGGCGGGCTACGGGACTCCCAGATAGACGGCGAAAAGAGAGGCAAAAACACGCGGAACTTCGCAGCTAGCAACGGTCTTCCCTTTCAACTGCCCTTCGCAGTACAAGCGGCAGCCTGACGAGTATCACGTTACCGGCGCGTTGAGCGCGGGCGCATCGCACTCCGCTGTTGTCTTGTGCGAGGATTGTAGGGACGCTCTTGGCGGAGTTGCTAGGCAATCCTTCTGCCTTCTATAACTTCATCGGTGCGAGCTTCTCGACCTTTCGAAGAGCGCTGTCGGTAGGTTTGACTTGCTCATGGCATTTTCTCCAATCGAAAACAGCAGTTGGAAGGTTTCCGCAAAACCAGCGGTACATGGAAGCAACGTCAGACTAAAAGAAGGTCATACAAAGTCGAGACGATTGAAACGTTGCCGATGTCCTGCAGCTGCGGCGAACGCCTGTGCAATGTGGCTCTTATTATTGACACCGACACAACATACGTGTACAAGTCTAGGGCGCTGATCGCGACGTGGAGTGTCAACAAGCATTTGGACGTGAGCTAGGCATCACCTCAAAGCTTCCAGTGACGGGCTCGCTCGAATGTGTAATCATTCGCAAACCTGATACGTCTTTCGCGTTTTTCTTGCATGTGAGCATGTGAAGTGTGAAGCAGTTTTGCACCCACCAAAGTCGACCAAAACCAGTAACCCTCACCCCGGGCACACCTTCCGAACGACTGGCTAGCGGCGGAGCAAGACTGGTACTAGTTTGTGAACCTGACGTAAGACGCGGCGTGGAACGTGATCGCGCCTGTGGTTTTGGTGCCGAACGCCGTTTTCCAGTTGCGAACCGGCAAGAACATGTGCGGGGCACCTTTCTCTTTGCCAAAGAAGCAAGGATATCTCCGAGGTTTCTCTCAGTAATGACTAAGTATCTACAATCCCACGGGCAAGGTGCAAATTCGCGCAATTGGGATCTATGTGTGCGGTAAGGCATTCCGTATGACGCGCAAGTACGTGCATGCTTTCCCTGCGGGTCTACGGATTCGGCTGCGTGATTCAACACACAACTTCCAAAAGTTCGCTCTCCTGGACGAATGCACAGCCTCGTCAGCTGACGTAGAAACCGCCTGGTTCTTTTCTATTCTGGACGGTCCGTGCGTTAAGAGCCAAGACTTCTGAGGTCTGCGGTTGATAGCTGAGACGGGGGAGGGGTGATATTAGTTCAATCATGATGATGCTTCACGTTTAGCCAAAGCACACAATCGAAGAAAATGCCATACTTGGCTTCCAAAAAGGACACCCGCATCGGCCAAGGGTACAGGCCATTGCTGGCAAACGCGTGGTTCGTGGTCGTCGGGTTGCTGCTGAACACGGTACAGGAGACGCTCCGGCCGAGAGTAGTACTTGAGGACATGGTCCTTTACATTGACTGGTGCCGGCTTGTCGAGGCGGTTGTCGTTCAAAGCAAACGGCCCACTGTTCCAAGGCCTGCGCTCGAAGCACGACAAGGATTGGGAGCGGATGCTGCGCTGGCTAGTGGTGAATACGTTCGAGCTTGAGGTGTCTACCTCGACGCTGGGTGGGTATCGAGTAGCAGACCGCGATCGAATTGCTGAAAAAGAGTGACGGTTGCGCTTCCCGACATTATCTTCCAGCTTCTTGTGCATCTTCAGCAGCGCGCGCGCCTGCCGATTCTCATCAACACGCGCAGCCTCATACCCTCTTTGTGTAATCAGGTGTACAAAGCTCGGATCTCTATCCCTCACCGCCAGCTGGACAACATGCTGAATCGCGTCCTCTTCCGTCTCCACATGGGGGGGAATCCCAGCTAAGTACCGTATTTGACAACTGCCCCCGTCCTCTGTACTTTCTACAGGGGTCATCGGTACAGAGGTAATGAAGTACAACAGCTTCGCGATTCCTGCTACCCGCTCGGTTGAATTCAGGGGCAGCTCATTCAGGACGTGGGGCAGAGCACAGTGAGAGACGAGGCCAAGGGGGACGCCAAAATCGACGCCTTTGCCGTGTTCGAGCCCAGAGTATAGCCACGACCCCAGGATCTTGTGGCAAACTAGATCGCCGGAAAGACAGGCGTTGAGCAGTGCAGGGGTTTGTCTATCCTGCCTCCTTTTCGTTGCGGGTTCGTTGCAGAGGTGCGACATCAAAGCTTTCGGTGTGAAGCTGCGAATCTTTACTTTCGTTGGCCCTGCAGGCCACTGCGCGGGGTTTAGCTTCCATGCAGCTTCCCCCGGCTCTTCCTCGGATGCCGGGTACCTTGAATACCACTGCCCATTTGGATACATTTCATGCTTTTGTCGCCATGACGCCGTCGTCTGCGTGAGTCTTTGCGAGAGCGAGCTGCTTCGCGGTTCACCATGCCTTGTTGACGATGGCCACTTGCTGGCGGGTATGCGTCCCATGAGGTGCCCCTTGTCGTCGTATTCGTCGGCTGCCTTCAACCGATTCTGACTGCTCTGCGTACCGCGTGTGAAGCTGAGGGTCGAGTCGCTGAGAGAGCTATGCAGCCTGGTGAAGCTGGTAGTTTGCAGGTCTCCCATCGGCGTCGTTGCGTTGCTTGTGGCACTGCTCAATTGGGTTTGCTGCCGGTCAACAGAGAGGTGAGCTTTGTCTTGAGGAACGGAGCAGCTTTCTCCGGCGTTTGTTGTTTGCTGGCTTAGGTGGCTGTCGTTGTTGATAACTGTGGCACCTGAAGATGTTCGTGATATTTGCCTGCCGAGGCGGATGCCGTTCGTTGTTGACTGCTTCACTGTGGAAGTAGAAGTACCAAGGGATAAAGCGTACGGCCGCCGTACGCCAGAGGTGGGTGGTGGGTGTCGTGGCGGGAAGGAAGATGCTGCTGCTTCCTGAGGGAAATCACTCTGCCTGGTGGGTTGAGGGGCATGCCGAGGTTGCTCAGGAGACCGGCTACTTGACGCGTCGTCGGAGTTGCTGCCGGCGTTCTGCAAGAGTCTAGTGGCTTCTACAATCCGACTGTGGATGGTTCGAGTGCTGCCGTAGGATCCCGACAAGGCGCGAGAAGAAGGTGAATTATCGCACGATGCGGCACCGAAGAGGGCAGCATCACGAGCCGTCGGCGCGGAAACAACACGCGGCGCACAGTTAAGGCGTTCGATATCTTCGAAGACCGGCGCCAATTCCCGGTGCGGTGCAGCCTGCGAAGGAAGGTCGAGCGGCCAATCCGCGGTCCCCTCAGAGGTCAGCCCGGCTCTTCTGATTACTTCTTGTTGCTTCTCGTTCTGCACGCGCATCTCCTCTAGTAAGTCCGGCACAATGACATCTTTCATACTCACATCGCTGAACACGACCGCTCCCGGCCTATTCAGCCCCGACCTCCTGTTGCCGCGAGCTGTCTGTCGCAACAAAGCCTGATCCGACGGCGCAAATCCGTTGCCTGAAAGCAAAAGGGAAGCACACGAAGTATTCTCGAGGAGACCCTCGGTCAGGAAGTCAAGCTTCTCTCCTGCGCCTGTGAGCATTCCGCAGTATCGGGCGTCCACCGACGTCAGCCCACAGCCCCACTTCAGAAGAATGCCAAGACCTTGCAGTGTGATCGCGTTGTACGGAAGTAGTAAACTGCGAAGTGAGGAAGAGACGGAGTCTAGTTTCAATGCAAGGTCGGTGATGGCTTTCACGTTGATTCCGGCGCACGATAAATTCAGGTGCGAAATTGCCATCGTCGATATGTCGGAGAAGACCGTGGCAGCATAGGACCCCAGCATACTGTACGAGAGATCGACAGACTTGAGCGTTGCGTGATCTGTGAGAAAGCTGCCGAGTTCGATCGCAGTGACCTCATCTGCGATGCGAAAGCCTGAAATCTTGACCCGTTCCACAGCCGAATCGCGTGCAACATCTCTCAGTCTTCGTACGTCCTGCTGTAGAATCAGCATGCCCCATGGTACTTCGTTCACGAGAGCAACATCAGTCGCGCCGTGCGCTAGCTGGTCTGTCACCGCGTCAATCAACTCCTTGGCAAACATCTTCGTCTTCGCGTCATCTATGTTCCCTTTGACCTTTCTCCTTTCACCCTCTCGTTTATCCCTCTCAACTATTGATTCATGGTTAAAACCCCGAATGCTGGCTACGAGGTACTCGGCTGCTTATGTGTCTCCGTGTTGCGTGCTCTTGGCAGCAACTGAAAACGCCGTAATTTGGAGACCATTGGGACGGACTTTGGCAATCCGCAGACCTCGCTTCAGCAAAGGACCGGAAATTTGAAGACTAGGATTGAGCAAAAACCGATAGCAACGTGGCAAAGCTCGTTACACACGCCTGGATGCTATTTCACCTCATACGCTTCACAACGAAAGTGCTGTAGCTGTTGTCAGGCGGGCTGTTGCAACGTAGCAGCGTCTGGACCGCGACGTCATTCCAGAAATGTTGATCACCATCGCGCTCCAAGCATGAGTGCAAGCAACGATCTTGAATTGCCACACGCTGCCTCAGGATCTAATCCTGAAAGTTCACGAAAGCGCTCATCCGTTTCCCTGGACAATGTCTCACAGTTCTATCGCAACACATTCGTGGTCAGAAAGATGTAAACGACTTAGCAACCAGCAAAAACTACGAGTACAGGAGAGCCTTAAAAACATCAGCTCGGAAACATGGAGAGAGCTAGAAAAAGGAAATGTCACAGGGCTCGACCAATTGGTGAACCTTCCCGAGCAATGCAAGATAGGTGGTGCATAGCGGGGAGTCAGCTCGTGTCTAAAACAAGACGGGTCAGGATACGCTGCTTTTCATGCGGCGTTGAGCGTGTTTTCATGTCAAGAATACCTGATACAACCAGCTTCTCCCTGGTTTCGGATTCATACTCTCCAGTGCGAAGACGTATCGTGTGAGTTGGGATTCTTGAGAGGTGCGCTAGAAGACTTGTTTCAAAGTGTATTCAGGGTTCCATGATTGGCATATCGGCCCATGTTTTCTACCAGATCCTGCTCGGGATCAACCGCTGTAAACGTACACTCGCTACAGCAACGTCGTCCCCCAACGAAGCGAGCACCAGATATCTATCGAAACTGATGACGGCCACAATCATGGTTTCGTTGCTCGACTAGCGTTGCATAAATCGGTTGCTTGCGGGTTTGCCTCATCCCCAAAAGGAACAGAGATTCGGGGGGCCACAGGAGTTTGGTCTTCGTTACCATCGACACGGGAGGTTTCGGGAAGCTACTTGTTCTCCGTGTCTTGAAGGGAAAGTGCGAGTGCTCTTGCCAACTCAGCCTCTTCGTGAGCTTCTTCGCCAGACTGTGGCATTGGTACCTGTGCACGGGGTTTGTCTCCACCAGGCAAGGAAAACGTACAAGAAAAACACGCATAATGCCGTAATTGGGGTCAAGTTGAACCGGGTAAAACCTGGGACACCCCCAAAAATGGGACCGGGTGTCCCAGGTTTTACCCGGTCCAGCATTTCTTTACGGGGTTTGTGTACTTAGTAGTAGAATGGCGTGACCCTGGTACAAGCCACGCCCACGGGGTTGTTCACCGGCTCGATCCCTAGGTGCGTCGGCAATGCGGGATGGCACGCTGGTGTGATGAACGTTTAGCACAAGCTCGGGCGGAATGCTGAGCTGTTGTTGTAGGTCGGGCTATGTCTACCGAACTCTGTGAACGCCTGCGCGTACTTCTGTTTGCAAAGGACAAATGAAGTCGTCTGAGCCCTCAGCATGAACGCCTTTCGTTGCATAAAAGCCTGCGCCCAGTCGAAGTTCAGGGTTGAGTACCAGTCTGGTCGCGGTTGTCCCCCGCTTCACGATCCCGCGCGCGAAAGAACTTACGTGCGCGCCTGTGACTTGAGCACCAGTCAGCCGCATCATCTTCACCAGGTGTACAACCCCACACGAGTCAATGGCCGTCCTCGTTTTTTGTGTTTCCGACGATCCCGAATGGACGTATACGTCTTTTCAATTTTTTGTCTTCAGCTTCCTGTCTAAAGCGGCTGACAGTGGAGGCGCAAGTTTTCGAGCACCGGACGCGCTGTTCCAGCGACGGCACACACCCCGTACCCGCGCTAGCTCGCTGATGTTTTCCTTCTAGCGTTTATTGCTTCTCTTTGAGCGTCCAGTCTTTTCTTCTGGTCATCCAGTCTTTTCTTCCGGTAACAGCTTTGTTCCTAATGTTTTCACAGTGCAAGTTTACTTTTTAGAGTTAAAGTTCGCTTAAGATTCCGGGGTTTTAGGGTCTCCGTGTGACCGTTCGTAATTTTTTGTCAGCCTGGGCTTTCAGCTCTTTCACTACGGATTGTGCCTTTTCCTTCGACAGCTCTGCAGCTCTCCTATTTGGCGCTTCATCCCCTGCAACTGCCAACTCTTCTTGCATGGCTGGTGGAATCTGCTGTCTTGGTTTAACTACTGCCGGAGGTCGCACTTCGTTCTCGTTTGGTCCTACTGCTTCCCCTCCTTGGCCTGCTATAGCTGCTGTATCGGAAGAACCAAAGATGGGGTCTCAGTGAGCATGTGGACTTCGACAACGGCGGGCTAAAGCTGGAACGGGTTAATGACGGACCGGGTAAACCCTGGGACACCCCCAGGCCCATCGTGTGAAGACGTAACGAACAAAGGTGTAAATCTGAAAAAGCTTCCCCGACTGCAAATTTGGAATTGACGGTTTTTGGCAGCCGTTACGCAAGCAAGGACGGCCCGTTGCCCGAAAAGCTGGTGTGGCCGCTTTTTTTACCCCAGTCTTAGCTTCGGACTCGATCGTGGAAGCTGGCAAGACTGCAGAAATGAAGGGAGAGAAGCCAAGCTTGAACCATCCAGACACCCGCGGGACAGAGAACCTGCGACGAAACAGCGTCGAAATCATGTGGAAAACACACCTGCGTGACGTCAGCACCGGTGGAGAGAAGCAGCGCGCGAGCTAGCTCCTCTTCTTCTGTCAGTACTTCTTGCTCAGGGGCATCTTCACCCGTTGACAGCAGCAGAGCCCGCGCCAGTTGCTCTTCTTCGGATAGCTCTTCGTCTCCTGCATCAGTCTCAGTCGCAACACCGGCTGTTTCTTGCGGGTCAGCAAACAGGTGAGCATTGTCGTTCGCATGCTGAAGCAGTTCTTGGTCCGGGGGAAGCAAGGCGGACGTTGAGAACGGAATCGGCTGGTGCAAATCAAAGCATGGCTCAGCAAACGACGCTGATTCAGGGGGATGGTGCTTGAAATCAAACCCGTATTTTGCTTCTCTGCCCATGGAAAGGGCCAGCAGGAGTTGACGGTGATACGGAGGGACGGCAACCACTGCGGACATCATGTTATCAGACCGACTCGACGTGCAGTTGGGCGCCACGGCGTCAATCTGTATGACACCTATTTCGTCTGTTGGATTTTCTGCGACCACGGCCATTCCCGCGGGCTCCTGCAGTATAAACGCATTGACATTGCCTACTTTTCGCTTCTTGCCCACCTTGGCAATGGCCGTCGTCAAGCAGCTCGCTGCCTCAGACCACGTTTGCACCGCGCTCTTCAGCTCGATTGGACGGTTCGTGTGAACGACAACAGTGACCTTTCGCAACTGCTTCTGCTGATTGGCTGCCTGCATCAAGTCGACCGACCAAGGTACAACTCTGTATGTGTATCCAGCTTCCAAAGTGAGTTCAACTGAAACTTGATCGCGGGCTGCTCGCTGCGCGTACTCAAGGCACTGCCATGTGTTGTCGTCTTCTGTTCTACGCACGATGGCGAACCCAATGTCAACGTTGGAGGAAACAGCTTGCAGAGAGGACTCTCGCGTTGAGTGCTTCTCCTGCCAGCAGACTACGTTCGCCAGGGTGCGCGTGTATGCTTTGATGTCGTAGCAAGAACCGGCACCGAGCTCAGAGGGAAGCCACCCGCTGGCGGCATCGCGTTTCCACCACAACGGGTGCGTGCGGCAGAATTCAATGGAGGCGATGTACTTCTGCGCATCTTCGAAAGATATCCAGAAGATGGACATGTCGTCGTACATCTTGACCCCGCTACGGTTGATTACGCCGAGCTCGAGCTTCAACTCCCGGGTCCAACCCTTCCACGACCGACCCCAGTCGCCTTGCCACGTTCGCGGCGCTCGTTCGCCCCAAGGGTTTCGACATTGGATCAACCGGTGACGCTTGCCGTCGTGGAATAATTCCCTCACCTGCAGAACGCCGTAGACGTGCGGTGTCTGCAACCCGAGCGTTTCCACGAAGAAGTCACGAGTTCGACCACAGGCCTCGTGCGCAGACGCGAGCCCCATGATGCTCCCCGCCTCCGAAGCCGACAACAACTTCGACCAAAGTAGCTCGTCGTCGTCATCATCGTCTGACAAAGCGCCCATCTCCTCATCTGGATCCTTTCCTTCAAGCATCAACCGCGTGCGTTGTTCTAGAATTGCGTCCCTCCGTTGTTTACTATAAACTTTCGCTTCTTCTGACACGTGAATTCGAATAGTTTCGCTCGGACACCCTGTCAGCAACTGCAGGGCTTCTCCAGTCGACCCCCCCGCGAGTGCTGAGTAGCATCCGAATAACTTCGCCGAAGCTTTCTCGATGAGCGGGACCCACAGCTGCCGGCGAGACGCCGCCGCGAAGCATAGCGTGCCGCCCCTTGAGAAGTAGATGGTGCCCGTGGTCTGGTCCGTGTGCCCTTCGAAAGGCTTTGTGCACGGGAGCAAATCGTCGAGGACGATGTCCCTCCAGTGCCCGCCCTGGTGCAGCCGCACACAGTACACGCCGATGGGGTTGTATTCCTTCGTGACGAACAGGCGGTCGATCAATTCGGGGTGCGCTGCCACGCATGACAAGGCACCGCCAAACCAACAATTGCCGAGAGCCCCTTGATACACATCTTCAGGCCTCGCTGCTTCTCGGATGACTTTCCACGGAGCGCCGATAGTGTTGTTCGTGAGGTCGTCCCGCAGATAGTGTGTGCACTGCCTCGACACGAAGCTGAGAACGTCACGAACGCCTTGTGCGGCAGCAAGCATTTCGCACCCGTCGCACGACACGCCTGGCCGAAGCCAAACTGCAGGTCTATTCACGATGTTGACCTTTTGCACGTGCGACGGTAACCCATGGCAAGAAGTGCAACGTATCCCATCAAGCTCCGCTTGCAGGGCTTCCGCTTCTTCCTGGGTCGTCGGCGGGTCTTTGAAAGGTGGGTACCTGTTCTGCTCGTGGCATTTGCCGCACTTCCAACACTCAGCTTCTTGTTTGTTGTGGTAAATGGATTGTGGAAGCGGAGGGAACTGAGGGTCGACGTACGCCTCACCCACTTGGGCCTGATACTTGTTGATGTCGTCGATTGTCTTTTCGTCTACAACAACATTGGCGGAGTCAAAGCGCTCGAATTCGATGGAGTCGTAGCGGTCCATCAGCGCGCTTGTGTGAGCCTCCATTTTGTCGTCGGCTTCGGCTTCACCGTCAGTGGGTGTCTTCTGCTTCTTCGCCGGCGGGGTGCTGCCTGCCTGAGCGGCATCTTCCGTGTGGCCCTCTGTAGAGAGCTGCAGCGCGGCTTGCAGCTCGCGCTCTTCCCGTTGTTCCGGCGTTTCGTCAACTTCTCTGGCTTCGCTCGGCTCCGCTGCTGGCTCTCGTTCCCGCGGACCATCCGCCGTGCCACCGTCGCCGTTCTCGGCGGGTGCGACCGTGTCGTGCGCCCTCTTGACGGCCGGTTGCTGCTCGTGCTCCGGTCGCTGTGCTTGCGCACTTCCTGCGACCGGCGCTTTTTCCGGAGTCGCGGGTGGGTCGCTGTGTGAGACTCCGTTCGGTGCAACAACCGGAGGAGCAACTTCGGCCTCAGTTCCCGTCAGCATCAGAACGGCACCGTCTTTGAGCCCGACCTGTTCGAGTGAAAGTCCGTCCATGCTCGGCACGAGGGCCTTCCCCGAATACACCAGCTTCCTCCGCCGGCATTCCTTCAAACCGGCGGCTTCTATTTTGTCCTTCAACTCCGCTACGGAGGCGGTACGGGGCACTTCGACCGCGCATTTTTCTTTCCCAAATTTCACCTTGACCGAGAAATTGCCCGACATACTGTCTCGCCGCGGCCGGTTCACCTCGTGCCTGAAAGCAAGGTTCGGCGATTCGAACGCGGGCCAAGCGGAGGTACCTGTTTCTTCTTTGTTTGAGTCTTTGCCTGAGTGTTGTCACTGTTTGTGGCTGGATTCCTCACGGCGCGGAACGGGCGAAAGAAAACGGGACAACCCGCAGGACAACCGGAGCGACGAATCACACAGAAGAGTACTAGAACTGCAGAGGGCAGCAGTGAACCCTGCTTTGCTATCAACCCGCCCGTGCGTTTATATTTTGGCATCCAAGCTTGTCAGTAGCGGGATCACAGACCGTTGCCTCCAACGGCTTGTACCGTCGGGGGGGGTCCGCTGGGCAAGACCCGCTGCGCAGACGGTCCTGCATCAACAACGAGCGAGAGAGGAAGACTATAGAGTGGAAGAAGGAATCCGGAAACGAGAGAAATGTCGGTCGGTACGCATTGGAGAACGAAGACAAGCGGCATTGTTTCAAGCCTTAGCAATCCACAGTGCAGAGGATCGGGTTCTGAAGGGAGGAACAAAGTGAAAGCGGAGCGAGTAAAGAGAAACACTTAGAGGTACCGCCTTTGCTGATTTCGAAGGAATCTAGGGGACGGAGGGAGAAACAACACGACCCAGTATTTCTCTTTGTGTTTCCGCTCGGGTCCGAGGGGCGATCAGTCGAACTCTTCGGAATTCGTGAGAGAGAATATGGCCACCCTTAGTTAGCTTGTCCGCAGCGACGGAACACTTTTGTTTGCCTAACACGTTTCCTCCTTTGTACTTCGCGTATGGCGGGTACCTCAAGCATTCCTACAAAGCAGGCGTTTACTCAAAAAAGAAGTGGGTGGGGGGGGAGTATCGTCGGTAGCTGGTAAAGAGAACCCGTGGAAAAGCGAAAAGAAGAGAGAGGGCAAAAAAAAAAAAGAGAGGTTGAACCGTTGGGAAAAGAAAAAATAGAAAGCATTCTGAGCGCTGAATCGTGGAAAGCGAGTACAATAACAAGAAGAGTGCACATTGCTGCCGACCTGCAGATGCAAAGCAGCAAAGCACACCCGCGTCCGTGTCCTCTAGAGGTAACCGATTGCTGCTTCGTACCATGACAGTGGTTTATCCAGGGCAGGGGAGAAGAGAAGCCGCTAGCTCGGGTTAGAATCCGGGTTTCTCAAGTCTCAGGGGTTACTTTCGGGTTGCTGTAGCTGGTAATTACACGAGCAAAGGGTGTCGGTTCTTTCTTTGGCGCCTGGAATTAATAACCCTCTGTAAGTGGCCGAAGCAACGAGAAACCGAAAAAGACGGGACGGTGGACTAACGGAAGACGGGACAAACGAAACAAGAGAAACGTGTACGGGTCACGTCACAAAAATCCCGCAACTAGTGGCAGATTCATACAATGTGCCCGAACCATGGTACTCATTGGCGAAGGTGACTCCCCCACTCATACAACACGAGCTTCGTTGTAAGTTGCGACATTAGCTCTGTCACGGATAGGAAGCCACCATTCAACAATGTTTGCAGCTGCTGCTATTGGACAACACAGCTCCACAAAAATGTATCACACCTAGGATACTTCTGAGTGACGTTGTCAGAAAAGATAAAGAGACGATAAAAGGTCCTTAAAGGACGACATAAAAAATACTCGGTGGTGCCGTCCGGTGCTCATTTCGACGGAGGCCGGGGGGAATGGACTGCGGGGTTTTCGTAACGCATCCATGCACACTCAGCTCAGATCTACCAGTGTTTTGTGTGGAGCTGCAGCACATTTCCTCTCCGTTTAGAACTCACATCTGGCGGCCATCCCGAGTATTTCCTAAAATAGGTGCTTACTTTTCGAAGAAAGAAACGGTGAACAAAAGGCAAAAAGCACATTTCTGGAGTTTGGGTCTTGCGCGGATAAACAAAACAACGGGCTATCAGCACCAGCTCAATAATCGATAGTGTTGATACAGCAACAAACGCATGTGTTCGTCTCACGGGGTTTCCTGGGTCCGCACTTTTTGGTTGGTTCCGATTGTCATCACGCAGCCGTTGTTCCTGAAATGCACCCTTGAGTACAAACAGTCCAGTTTGTTTGTGCGTGCGTGTGTAAACCCTGTTTTGAGTGATTTAGCACAGCACGCTCCCATCCGACACTTTTTGATACATACAAACAAGCTTTGTACCATCAGAAAAAGAAGCAAGTGTGCGACGACGGCCCTGCAATTCTGCCCGGCAGGTGCCTCGAAGCCGAGGTAGAACTAAAGCACGTCTTTATATTTTACGGCAATAATGGGAAGAGAAGACAGGACGTCTGCTCTGCCAAGGCAGAAGACCGCACCGTGCGCTTACTAGCACCCCTCACGCGAGTACGGCCCCGGCATTCTTTTTATCGTCAGGGGTTTCTGGGGTCCCATGACCTTTTGTGTGTTTCCTCCCAAGAAGCTGGGTCTATTCTTTTCTTTGCTTCTTTCCTCCTGTGTTTTCTTTTCAAGATGGAGATGATGTGCCATCGAAAAAAAGGGACTGCAAGAAGTAAAGTAAAAAGAAATCCGCAGGCGGGGGAAAGTTGAACTGAAAGTTGCAGCAAAACAGGGCGTTAAAAGCAAAAAAGAAAGCATGAGAGCTGGTAGCGATTGGTGGGTGGGCGAAGGAAATGTCTGGCCGAGCGAAAACTCGTATGAAAAACAGTCTTTTGAAAACGTTGGACTGCATCGTATTCTTTTTTGTACTTCAAGATAAAAAGGGAGCTCGAGAGGGAATGAAAGAACACTGACTGGAATGGTACACAGTCAACATCGTGTCCCGTCTGCTCGTGTTTTAGTCGTTGAATCCACGAAGCGAACCACAACCAAATCCCTTCAGGGAGAGGGCGGTCTGGGGATGTAGAGGGAGGGAATTGTTGTTGCGAGGTAGGGGACACAACCGAGCACACATAACTCACTCACAGGCTTACCTGGTTGGAGTACGACGCTTGGCGGGAGTGGAAACAGCTGCGCCCCTTGGCGGAGCTCCTGGGACGGCTACCTTGCCACCGGGTTTCGTCTTGGCAGACGAGGGCACCTTGCCGCCGGAGGAAGCTGGAGTGCGGTTCGAAGGGGGCGTTGCCCTCGTAGAGGGCGTCCTTCTGTCGGCACTCGGGGAGCGTCTGACCGGTGTTGTGCTTTCGGTGGCCGTTTTGGCCTGGTGGCGCGCCTCCTTTGCAGGCTTGACGACGTCTTCCAGCTCGTCTTCGTCGTCTTCGTTTGTAGTCCCCTTCACTTGAGCCATCTGATGTCTCTTCCTCTCGCCGTACAGGCGCGTGACAATCTGAATGAGGTAGTTCGCGTTGAGAACCGCTTCGTCCTGCCCCTGCAGCTTCTCCGGCCGCTTCGGGTCGGACACCAGCTGGTCCCACGCGATGATCATCAGCTTCAACCCAGTATGGCACTGCTTGTGGAAGCGGTCAGCCTCCATTCTCTGCATGATGTCTGAAGGCAATCTCCACGGCTCATCCGGCTGCGGTTGCCTTGCGTCAGCGCCAAAGCACTTCTTCATCGTTTCTGTCAGCGAATCCCTGATCTTGGTGAGTCCGGTCATGAATATCTTGTCTGGTGAGTACGGCGTCGAGGCATCCTTCTTCACGTTGCTCTTGCGGAACTCACTGTACTTCTTGGACATGTCCTTGCCCTGGTTGATCGTGTCCAAATCGTACTTGCAGCTGCAGCCGTGTGCCTTGAGGTACACAAGCATGTCTTGGAACTGGTCTTCCTTTGACTTCGTGGTGTCCAGCGCAAAGGAAGTCATCAGGTCATCTTTTAGGCGGTTGTTTTGCTCGTTCAAATCGTCGAGTTCAGATTCGAGCGTGGCGATGGTGGAGCCGAGGTCGTCCATTTCGGTCTGGAGGTGCATCATTTCGGTGTCGATCATCTCGTTCGTGAACGATCGCGACTCACGCAGCAACCTCTCCAGGTCCATGATCTTGTCGTCCAGTTCACCGATTCTGCCAGCCAGCTCCTCCGCCTTCTTTTTCGCGAGCCAGTCAATTGCCTTTCGCTTGTAGACGCGTCTCAAGTACTCGTCGCTTGATGCAGCAAGTAAGTCAGCGGTCTGCACGCGCTTCTTGTTCATTTGCTGCTTCGTGAGCCACGAAACACACTTCTTCAAGTACGTTGTGCGGAGACCTTTGTCAGTAGTCGCAAGCAGGACCGCGGACATTGCTCTGCTCTTCGCCGCGTTGCGCTCACGACGGTAGAAGTCGATGAGCTTGTAGTAGTACTGCGTCATCAGTCCCTTCTTGCCCGTGGCCATCAGCGTGTGGGCCAGGGCTTCTCTCTTCGCGTTCTGCCTCTTCTTGAAGTACCAACGGATGCACTTTGTATGGTACACAGCCATGATGCCTTTTGTCGTGTTCGTGCGAAGGATCGAGGACAGGCCGACCTTCTTCTTCTCGCGTTCGACCTCGGCGGCGTAGTCCGCAAGCTTCCTGTAGTAGATGATCTGCATCTGGTTCTTGTTGTTTTTCAGCAGTGTCTGGGCAAATCTCTTCTTTCTGGCGTTGTCCTTGAGGATGCTGGCGTAGCGGGCCCACTTCGACCAGTAGATCTTGAGGAAGTTCGCGGAGTTTGCGGCCATCGCGTGAGCGAGCTTTCTGCGCTTCTCGATGCTCCTGTAGTAGCTGAGCCACTTCAGCAACTTCTGGAAGTACCGTGTCTTCAGCGTAACGGTTGACGCCTGGCCCAAAGCCTTGATGACACGGAGCTTGCGATCCTTGTCAATCTTCTCGAGTTTGTCACACAGTCGCTCCTGCGACTGCAATTCGATCGAGTTCTTCAGCATGTCCTTTCGCATAGACTCGATGTGGTTGACTAGCTCCTGCTCATGCTGCGTGAAACCAGACGAGTGGTCCCACTCCATGTCCGGCGATGCGGAGTCAGATTCCGTGTAGAAAAGCTTGACCACACCCTCTGACAGGTGCCATGCCACGGAGCCGTTCGCCGCACCAGCGACGGCGGCCACGTTGTTGATGAACGCGCCCTTGTGCTCGTTCAATTCGCACAGTTGCCAGCCTTCGTTTTCTCTGGGCATCGCGCGCCAGACCCTGATGATCCCATCAACACCTCCGGTCCACACTGTGTTGTTCACAACCAGCATACTCAGCTGGGCACTCGGGACGCCGTCACTTCCTTCCAACAGCTTCGCGATAGGAGTTCCTTCGATGCTGTTCCAAACCTGCAAGGTGTAGAAGTAATTACTAATGAATTCTAACTTTCGCTGAGCCACAGTAGAAACAACATTGCAAAAGTAAGAAGCCAGCACTATTTTCAGTTCTTGTTAAAAGCTCGCACGGTCTATTTGAGAAAGGTGGCTTTACTTTGTTACGGTTATTTCCATATCCCATGTTGGTGTTACCCACTAGGAGCCTGCATAACTTCTATCAAACTTCTATATTCAGGGGGGGTGTGTCACTTTTTATTTTGATATGTCAAAAATGACCACCCTATGGCAGCGCACACAGTCACCAAAGGTTTCACTAAGTCGACCAATTTTTGATGTTATGAGCGCAGGTGTCCCCGGTCTCTCTGTTCCCGAGGGTTTAGATAAAAGATGACCCCCCTTGGACGCGTTCAACCCGATATAATTATATATTTAGATCATACCGGGAGCGCATGTGATACGTGTCATATGTGCATGTTGCTCCCGAGAAGACACGGAATGGAAAGATCGGTCACGAAATCGTCAGAATACCACCTCGGATCCCAAAAAGGTTGTCCCCCATGGCCCCTCCTTTTGCACTTCACTTCACCAGGCATATTGCCATCCCCTATGAGCGCACTTCAGAACTGGGATGGCGGGTACTGAAGAACAGGGATGCTGCAAAATCTGCGGTGCGAAAACCTGGAGAAAGGTTGCTTCGTTTCCTCAGCCCGAAGTGAAGAAGAGACTTGTACAAGAGGATTGACATCTGTTTGAAGTGCCTCCAGGAGTGTGAGCCACACACACCTTCGGAGGAAGAAGTGCACACGACTACGACTGCAGCAACATCTACGACTGCAAGGTGCAAGGTTCCAAACAGCGACAGCAACGACTACTTAGAGGCGCCTTCAAGCTGTCCGAATTGGATGCTTGTTGTGAACGCTCCTGTCTATGCACCCCCCAGAAGTATCTGCTTCGGATGCTACACAGCGTGCCTTTCGGCGGGAGCAGAACCCATCTCTCTCGATACCCTCTGGAAGGAGCAAATTCGGGCAAAGTGCCGACCACGACTGCGAGAACAATGCCACACGCATTCTTTAACGAGGTTCCGACACTGCCAGCTGATTTTTTGCCGCATGGTTTATGGTTTTGCAACACAGCTCGTTGACACGGAATACAATGAGAAGAAGATCATGCAACGTTTTGCGATTCAAGTCTTCGGATGCAGTTGCAGAGAATTCTTCAGGAGCCTGCTGACAGCCGCAAAACCTCGGCGTACAAGGAATACAGCGCATTATCGCATCTTGGTGGTGGGATGGTAGTGCGCCTGATACCAGCCGGCAGCAAAATAAACGGGTACTCTTCAAGACGGCACAGAAGGTGGGGCGTTCCACAGGGTTGTGCACGAGCCGGACATCGTATTATCATGCAGGATTCGAAGGTGAGCGTATCTTACTCTCACTTCTGCAAGCGACGACCGTCCAAACAAAAAGAGCCGGCGCAGTTAGTGCGATCGGAGACGGAAACTGTGCACAGAAACTCCCGGACTCTTCCTCTTGCTTCTCTGGGAATGACTGATTTACCACGTATTGTAGAACAACCCTCAGAAGACTTACCGAGCTAGCGGTGGTATTTGGCTACCTTTAGCTAATGCTGGTCAGGTGGCCGGGGGTGGGCAAAAGGCCCTAACCAATCCAGAAGCTCGGGACAGGCTCGACGCTCGACAGACATCCTGTCCTCAGGGCCACCGTGTGTCGTGTGTATGCCAGACGGAAAACTCTCAAATGAGAAGAGCTCAGTTGCAAAAAATATCACACAAGGTTCAAATGCAAAGCTTCGAGACCGCTAAGGAGGGGGCCGAACTTTTATGCTTGGATTTCGACCAAATAAATAGGGAAAAGTTGAGAGCCCGGAGTTTAGGGGTTAAATGGATGAACCAGGGAAGGAACAATTCTGCACACAACAATGTCATGTACGTTCAGGATGATCGTGAACAAAGATATGCTGAAACAAGGAAAGATGGCAGCGGAACCCGCACCAGTCCTCTCCAGATAGCACTGGACGAGCAGTGCATGGCGGGATTGCCGCGGCAGTTTTGAAATACGGTGACCACGTCAGCAACGCCGGTGGCCCGTCGTTTTGGCGCGGCTGTGATGCAGTCGCCCAGCCAGTCGCCCAGCTAGCTGCCCAGCCGCCCAGCCAGCCGGCCAGGACAACACCCTTGTGAGCAGGGAAAGGCCGAGGCGAGCCATCCAGTGCATCAGCCCAAGAAACGCAAGGTCGCTTGCACAAAGTACTGGAGGTGTTGGCAAGGCCAGTGTCTTTACCACGCCCGAAATGGGTCCAAAGGGCCCCGTGCAGCGCGAACCACAACCGCAGTTGGGCTTGCGCGCAGAAAACGGGAGTTTGGCTCAAGAAAACGTCAGCGTTGTGCACCATCATTATAACAATCAAAAGTGACCCCCTACTCCATACAACTTCTATCAAACTTCTATATTCAGCATTGTGGGCAACACCATCACGTTCGTTCTTCCTTTCCATTCGTCCGGCCCACCGCGGCCTTCTGGATGTACAGGCTGTCTTCGAGAGAAAGTACGTGTGTCCGTGTGCACGTGCGCGTTCAGCGGATGACAAAACTCGTCGCCATGCACTGTCCCACTGTCGCTTTGATGGCCATAATAATAACAGAGGCTGCAAACCTGCACGACACCTTCGTCAGTAGCAGAGAACAAGTGCTCTTTGAGGACGGCCAACGCACGAACAGAGCCACGAACAGCGAGCGGGAAGCCACGGTTCGAGCGGGAGATCTTCTCCTTGCCCTGGTTGATGTCCAAGCAACGGATGGTGCTGTCATCGCCTCCTGTGTACAAGAGGCCGAACCTGCCGAAATCATCAGCGGGGTGGAACGTCAGGCAACGGACAGCGTTGTGATGGCCAGGGAAGATGTCGAGTGCTCTGAAGACAGTCTTCTCAGCGTTCCAGCCCCAGACAAAAATCTGCCAGTCGCGCCCACCAGAAAATATGAGATCGACGCCCTTCGAGTCGCTGACGACCTCAAGGCACGTGATGGCCCCCGTGTGCTTCCGCACGTCGATGAAAGACTCGTAGTCTGGTTCACCGGACTGATTCACCGTCTTCACAGTCAGCGCGCACGTGCCAGAGCACAGCGACTTCACGTCGTCGGCAGAGTACGTTCTGGTGCCATTAACGTGTGTGATCATCATCCCCTCGGCGAAGCCAGCCAAATCCGTAGCCGACCCTTGCTTGATGGGCCCGACCAAGTTGGAAGGACCGTCGAAGTTGATCGGGCACTTGTCCTCTTCGCACGTAATGTTCAAAACCAAATCGGGAATTTCGCGGTAAATGCGGATGTAGCCGTCGGACATGCCGCTGTACATGAACCCGTCATGGTACTTCAGCGCGGTGACATACACGCCCTTCTTCTTCTCGAGTGTAGTCGTGCCTTCTCCGGTGGTGGCTTTGCGGATGGTGAGCGACCCGTCCTGTTCAGCAGTCCAGACTCGGAGGTCTTCGAGGGGCAGCTTGCCGTCGAACATTTCGAGGCACCTGATCTTGCTTTCGAACTGACCCTGGTCGATAATCCCGGCTCGCTCGGGCGTCAGCAGCGCCATCTGCTTCTTCCTCCGCTCCGGCGACAGGTGCGCCTGCACCATCACCTTTGTGTCCGTCACCTGAGACAGAAACGCCATCTTTTCTCCTTTCTTAGCCCTCTTTCTCTCGCACCCCTTGTTCTTGTTTGGGATTCAACAGATTCTTGCTTTTTGTGTTCGAGACACTATCAGATCAAGCATCTCAGGGGAAGCCGGTGAAGTGCAGTGAAACTCTTTGTGCCTGCCGGGTTGGGTTCGAAGCCGGTGCTGTGGCGAGTTTGCTTGGTGTCCTTGTGGCCAGCTCCTCGGTCTCTTACTCTCTTGGGTCGCTTCTCTTTGGGGAAGTCCTCGGCAGCATAGCATACCTGGGGGAGGCGATGCTAAGTTTTTAGATCAATTGTCTTTATGCTAGGTCTTGAAGCAACTGGCTATGGAACGTGAATGCAGCAACCGTACTGAGGCGCTAAGCGTTTGAGAAAGTAGAGGGGGTTCTACGGAAGTAAAGAGGAAAAAAGCGGGCGGAGGGACTGGAAACCCATGCCACCACACAAAGCCGTGGTGATCCTTTCCTTTCTACAAACGGGCGGAAAGAAAGCTTTTCTTGTTGTAGCGTTTCTGTGTGCACGGGCGGTTGAGGAATGGCTTGCCCGACAACGAGTGACGTCAGGAGGCAGCCAAGGATGTGCAGGACCCTTCCAGCCCCACATTTCGGTCGAGTATGGGTCGTACCCAGGCTAGGCAAAGGGCCCATTCTGGAGGAGCGTCTCAGAAAACCTTCCGGAAGCACAAGCTTCGAACACGAGCCCAGTCGAAGACGTGTCGTAAACGGTCCTTGATTGGCCTCGCTTCGATACGAGATACAAGAGCGTTGGTATGACGATCGTATTCCCGCCTGGGTTGGCTCTAAAAAGAGGGCTGCGATCCAAAATGACGGCACGTTAAGGCCTTGGGGGCAGCTTCCAAGCTCAGCCGCCTCGAAATCTCTTCTGAGTCGTTTGACGCTCATTTTCTACCCCACCCTGAGTTTCGCCCCGTTTTGCGCCACGGCGTGTGGGCAGGGGGGCTTTGGCACGCGTCATTATGTATGTTTAGTACCAGGCAAAAAGGGACTGCAATGCAGGTCTGTAGAGGGTTCCTTTCTTTCACCTACACGACGCGAGGTGGCTGGAAAAAGAGGTGAAAAGCAAGCTTTCACTCTAAAATGAAGGCACTCAGAACTTTCCTTTGGCGTGGTGGGGGAAAAGAAGAAGAAAAAGAAAATATCTACGTTCTAAATGCGTGCAAACACGCAAAAAGCAATCCGTTTTGCTTTGTCTCGTGTGCTCTCCTTCAATTAAGGGCTTCCTCCTCGACAACTTCGACTCGATCTGCTTTTCTACTTGTTCCGGGTGGCGCCCGTGGGGGAAATTTTAGTGGTGATGTTCAGGCAGAACACTGCCTCTCGGGGGAAGGAGCGGGGCGGGGGGGAACTGGTCCTTCAATCTCGAGGAAGAAACTGCAGAAGCGTCCGCGAGATTCTTGTCAGGCGATACTGCCGACAAAGCGGGTTGTGGCGCGGATGAGATTAAGTCAGGCAAAAGTCTGTGAAGGTGTCGAGTGATGCTTCAACAGCTCTCTCGAAATTGATCTCTCCATCTCTCAGTTTTCTGCTTCTTATTCTAGACTGTTTCTCTTCTTTTCATCGCTTCTTGACTGGTTTATTGTTCTATTCTCGAAGAACTGGTCTCGAAAAAGGAGGTAGTAGTAGGGTGGCGGCCGCAGTCTGAATAGCACTTGAATCAATTCAGCTTACAAAACAATGCAGGGAGGAGCAGGAAAAAGATAAGTACAATTTTTGCACGAAAAAGGAGACGTTTTCTGTGCAGTTCAATGCTTGGGCAGGCTGCTTGGACGTGTTGACCGGCGTCCCTCTTGGTGTTTGGTCTGTTTCTCTATTCGGTAGTAGGGATTGTGAGCGCCTTCGTAGCCAGCAAACCGCAAGATTTTTTCCCGACGCTCGTGTGTTGCCACCTGTCTTCTGCTAAAGTACCACAAGCCCGCGTGTTGTGCAGCGATCAAACAGATGGCACACGGTGCCACGTCATCGCATGTTATCGTGCTGCAGGTGGTTGAAAAGCATAAGCAGGGGAAAGGCAGGGGAGGTCTAGGCAGTCGTGGTTCCCACGGGTCCGGTTACGTCGGAGACAAAGAAATTGGACGGGACAAAAGGCGCGGCAGAGCGTCGGGTGAATGATGATTCGCCGGTGTAGGTTTGGGATAGAGAGCCGACGAGACCTGGAACGTGGTGTGGAGACGACGTGAGGATGGATGATTGAGGCTTGCGATCGGTGGAGAGAGGCAGAGGGGACGCCGTCATGACGCTCGACGCCCGCTGGAAGGTGCCCCCACGTCCTGTGGAAGTCGTCCGCTCCTCTGGGTCGCCTGGAGTGTTCGTCAGGCGCGTTCTGTCAACGATTTCAATCTTTTTGAACTCGACGACCCTCGTTGCTGCATCGTCGCCGCCGACCTGCGACACATCGTCCTTCGGTGGTGTCGCAGACGCAGGAGATCTCTTCGTCAACGCAGTATGGGTCGCATCGTATTTCTGATGCAAACCAGCGCCTACTGTTGACAAGACTGTTGTCGCCCCGACTGACTTTGAATACGCGGAATTATACCGCGGAACTGGGGGGATCCCATGGAGGTTGTACGTGTGATGCGGCCGTGTGCTCCTGTGGTGGTATTCGATGCACGCGTTGGCCTCGTCCAGCTCCTTCTTGAAAGCTTCGGCTGACTCAACGGATTTGGCTAGCTTTTCTTTTGCTTCGGCGCCGTCCTTCTTCGCCTGTTCGAGCTCTTGCTTCAGAGAAGCATTTTCTTCTTTGTAGACGGAAAGGTCGCGGTCCTTCGACTTCGCTGTGCCCGCCAGCTTTTCGCGCTTGTTCTTGTGTTCCTGCAGTTTCGAGTGCATCGTCCGGATGATATGGTATGACTTTTTAAGCTCGGAATCCTTCTCGTCGATCTTCTGAGCGTTGGCAGCGGCTTGGGCTCTCCACGAGGTCGCGTCGTCTTGCAGGTTAGCGAGGGACGCAGCCATCGTCTCGCTGCGGGCGGCTTCGCGCGTGGTGGACTCGGTCAGGCTTTGCGTCTTCGTCGACAACTCAACGAGTTTCAGCGATTTTTCCTGCAACTCGCGGTGCTGGTCCTCGACTGTCTTCTCCAAGCGCTCGACTTCGGCTTCTAACCGCTTTCTTTGCCGCTCTGTCTTTTCCAGGTCAGCGCCGGTCGACGTGAGCTGCATGCGGGTTTCTGCGCTGGTCTTCGTCTCGGCGGAGCATTCCTGCTGCAGCGTGTTGAACGCTTCGGTACGCTTCCGGAGCTCCTGCTCGAGCAGTGCCAAGCGTTCGTCTGTTTTCGACTTGTAATCGTCGTACCGGGCCTCCTGTTTCTCAGCGGCCTGCCGCAGCTCTTCCATGTGCCTGCGGGATAGCTCTTGCTCGCGCTGGTCGGCTTCGCTGCGCATGTCGACCGCGAGGCGCTTGACCGTGTCGCTGAGCTCGTCCCTTTCCCTCGACAGCGCACGCTGCGATGTCTCGTAAAAGGAGGACCTCTCCCTCAGCTGCAACCGCGCGTCCTCCAGCTCCTTCAGCGCAGTCGAGAGCTCCCGGTCGAGCTTCGCAGCGCGCGCCGCCAGGTACTGCTTCTGGCCCGCGTCGTCCTCGTGCTTTACCGACATTCCGAGCACTTCCGAGTCCCTGTACTTGTCCGCCTGGCAGAAGCTGAACCGGCCGATTGCTGGGGAAGCCGCCTTCTTGTGCCCGGAGACCTGCCGCGCAATCAGCGCAGCAGCCGCCATGTTGCTGCTGGCGTTGGCCTGACCGGTGAAAGAAGCGGAGGGTGACGGCGTGTCGTGAGACGGGTCGGCGAGGAATAAACGGCACGACCGGGCTAAGATGCCGTCTTGTGGGTGGTCTGTCAGCGTGGTGTCAACGGTTCGAGTTGGAGAGGGCGTAGCTGAGGTGTGCGATGGCGAACGGTGGTCAGTGTCTCGAAGCGTCCTTTCTTGGAGCAGGTTGACGAGGACACTCGGGAACTGCACAAAGTCAAAGCGGAGGCCGTTGGCTTCCTTGAACTGGGGATACTCGTCTTCGTCGATGGTCGCGGTGTGCAGCAAAAACGGGTCCGACGGAGACGTGATGCGGAGGTGCACTTGCCGCTTTATCCTGCCGGTCGAAGAAGGCGGAGGGGGCTGCTGCCTCGGCACGGAGCAGGCCTCAACAGCCACGAGGGGCGAATTACCGCCGGCCATCACACCGACGTTGAACACTTCCGTCGTCGGTTCCTTCCCGTCTCGGCACACCGACACGGGGACCGCTCCTTCAAACAAAGTCGACACGTCGTCTCCCTTGAACGATGCGACCCCCATGACAGGCAAGCCCTGCCCATTCGACTGCTGATACCACATCCCCATTGCAGAGCGAAGGGGAGGGGGGGAGAAGGGGGGCCGTGTGTCGTGTATGTCTTTATTTAGCCCTGATAGCACTGGTTCTTAAAGAAGTCCTCGTTCATCACTACCTACCGGTTCCTTGACCCCCCAACAATCACTTGTTGTACGTCACGTCAAATAGTATCGTCTTCAATGCGGTGCCGGCCAAGTGCAGGACGCGTGCAGTGGCTTTGTAGTGATGTACAGCATTTCCACTCAACCCACGGGGTCGCCGGGACTCGGGTCGTACTACAAAGCACAAAAACTGCGGCGGGATCCGAACCTTGGACCGTTAGGTCAGGAACGACAAGCACTTGGCGACACGTCGGACCTGGCGCGAGAAAGTCGCTCGAGTCCGATTTCCTAAATAGAGAAATGCCTTGGATTGGGGTGTCTATGGCCTATCCCAGAAAAGCGGGGTAGCTCGCTAGAGAGCTGAATTTGAGAATCTCACATTTAACATCTCTACACACCGGACAAAATTCTACCCTGCCGTCACCATTAACATTTCTGCACTCGGACTAAAATCTACCCTGCTGTCACCAAAGTGCATGGATGCGCGCGGGCGAATGTAATAGCAAAACGGCACAAAGAGGATTGCGATGACATTAGGAAAATTAGACAGTGTAAATGTAGAACGGAACGCGCTTCAACACGTGTGAGGCAGCGGCCACGTTCCACTGCGTCGTCATTTCGTCTTTTCCGGATGTTTTGAGAGCTTCCGGCGCATTTCCGCCGCAAAGCGGTGCTAGACCGTCGGCGGGACCTTTTTGAGGTACGTGCCGGACCGGGAGCAACGTACGGGACATGCGTGATGGTAAGTCTTTCAGTCGCCAACAAAGAAGCACCAGGCGTGCTGTTAGCAAATCTGGTGCCTGACCTGCTGCGTTCTCCGGGTTCCGGTTGCCGGCAACGCGTGCGCGTACAGATGGTCCTTTGCCGCGGCTGATGCACAACCCCCTTTCGTAATTCTGCTGGCATTCTCGGTTAAAACAGTGAAAAGACGACTGCATCATCCGGGGCCTGTGGACATGGTCAACAGGATCGTCAATGATCCGGGTTGCGGAATGTTCACGCATTCCCTTTCGGCAATCCTGCACGTCCGAGCAAGCTCGTCAGTGGCAGCTTTGTACACGCAGCTCACACCGGCTGCGCAACACGAGGCAAGGGAACGTTACACGCAGCGCTTCCATTTGAAAAGCATCGCTGCTCGACGGCCTGAACGACGGCTTCGCCGTAGGCCGCCAGCCTCTTGTCTGGCACCGTCGTCATTGCGTGCCACAGTTTGTATTCTTTCAGGGCTCGCGGCCTGTCGGCGAACTCGCGTTTTCGCCGCCTGGAATCAAGGGCGAAGTCACGGTGCTGCATATGCGCGACGAAGTACGACGGCCGGCAGCAGGGCGTCGGCGCCACTTTTTTGAGGTACGTGCCGATGAGCGGATCCGAGCGGCACCCGCAGCACATGGGAAGCTCGTGCACGAAGTGCTTCCGCACCTTTACCGGAGGCTTCTTGACGCAGCGGGACATGCCGGCGGTCTTTGAATTACTGCAGAAGGCGCCACTGTGCGTGGTCTGCCTCAGATAAAACCCGCCCAGCCCAGCATCCTCCGCCGGGCCCTCGCCGTACCCAACGTACCGTACACACATGCTCAACTCATCTCTCCCACGTACGAGCTCCGCTGCCATCAGCGCTGGGATGCTCGGGTATAAGCCGGGGAAGACGTATTCGTCCATGTCGGCGTGAACGACGACGTCCGTTCCGTTCAGCCGCTCCCGGAAGCAATGTGCGATGGTGCGCTTTTCAAAGGAAACGTGGTGGGTGTACATCCACTCCTCGCTCAAGTTGCTGTCGACGGGGTTGACCCACACCCGAGCCTCGTCGAAAACGGGGCGGAGGACGCGTTCGAGCTTGACACGCTGCTCGGTGTTGATCGGGTAGATGCTGATTCGGTGCACCCCTAGCAGTAAATGGTACATTGCCCACTCCACAGCCAACGCCTCCTCGTTCGCCGCGATTGTAGCGCACAGCGCAACGATTGGCAACAACGCTCCTGCCACTGGCTGGCCCGGCGAAGGGTCGTAGCGTTCGGAAGCCCGGCTCCAGGCGATCTGCTTTGCCGGGCAAATGGGCAAGGCGTGCCACTTCTTGGCGAACCCGATGTACACGTCGTACGGCCCCGGCATGTGCTTTTCCAGCTCCGGCAGCGCCATCGGAGACGCGAAACACCGGCCTTGAGGCAGAACCCCGAGGTTGCCGAAGGTTGGCGGTGTCGGTTCGTCTGTGCTCCAGTTTGCGCCGGGGCTCGGCACTTGAAGTTGGCGCGTCGTCTTAGCTAGAGCCATGTGGGCTGCCGAAACGTTGCGCTTGGCTTCTCTTGGCACGTTAAGCATCGTAATCGCAAGAACCAGTAGCACGGCCACGCATGCTGCCGTTATCGTCTTGGACTCGCCCATGGTTTGGCTACCCGCTCGCTTTTACCATTGGACGGGGGCGGTGGGTAGTTTCTGAAGGGCGGACAATGTGAGAGAGAACAGCGGCAATCTAAGTAGCGAACAGCATGAGAGAACCTACGGGATATCTGACGTACGAGACGTCAGCAGCCGACCCGAGGTTGACAAAACGCGGCGTCTGTCTGTCTGTGCTCCTGCTTTCGTAGGGTCGCGGCAAGCCACGGCCGCGGGTGCCGCATGCAATGCTGATATCCTATGGTGTTGAATTGCTTGTTGCGTGTTGCTTGGATCGCTTTTACGCTTTGAACGTGAACGGAGGAGGGCCCTCTTCCCTGGCCGCTTCTGGTGTCCTAATGCTAGTTTCCGAGGGTTGCGAGGAATTATTCCTAGCGTTGACCCGCTGCTTGTTCCACCGCACAATGCTTCTGTAGTGGCCGTTCGGACGCAGAAGCCCCCATCTCCATCGAAGCTACCGTCTGGACGAACCCATCTGTCCTCGGGGAGCGCGTACCTGCCACGAGGATCGATCTGGGCTGGGTCGCAAGCATTTCTCCACCGGCTTGAAGACGTGCTGTCAACATTGTACGTGTGTCATGCCCGTCCTACTTGCACAGGTTTCCAAAAGGGTAGTGGACAGAGCACTTCGCTTCGTTTTCTTCCTTTTCTCCAAAGATTTCTCCTTCAGTCAATGGTTTCTTTTTTCGCCCTATGAGCCAAAGACAAGAGAAGAAGAGAACAACACGATAAAGCCGATACAGAAGGAAACGAAAAGCGGAAAGTGAAAGCAATCAAAACTTTCGACTTTGAAAAACTGGGGATGAAGGAGTGTTCTGCTTATTTTGCTGGAGCAAGGGGGTGGGGCGTGCAAGAAGGTGCTCAACGCCGTGTCCCAGCTTTTTTGCTCGGTGGGGGCGAGACGCGGAATGTAGCAGAGAAGCCGTCTGAGTGGATAGGAAAAGGAGTTCGCTCTCGGCAGCGTGACGGCACACCGCAGCTTGCTAAGCTTGGGAGCAGAGTACGATGACACGCCGTCAACTCTGTCCTGTGATGGCTAACCGTCTTCTACTGACCTTATCAGCGCAAGCGCCGAGCCTCACGGTTCACCACGCCTTTGATACGGTTGTTTGGGGAAGCTTGAAGTCGCCACTTCGTAGGCCCCTGGCTCTGCAGGACCACCAGGATACGTGACGCTTTGCACTCGTGTATCGCAGGCTTTTCCCCCACATTTTGTGTGGTTCCGGCCAACCCCAGCTTCCTGTCCGCGCGGCCAAAAGGGCTGGCGTCTTTCAGGGGGGCTGCAAGTGCCGGGGAAAATTGGAGAACCGAGAGCTCGAAATGTGGCCTTGCGCGCGCTTGCGAAGGAATGTTGGTGCAGGCGCATTTGCGGTGGCGTTGTGTGTGAACTTCTCTAGATACAGGAGTGCTGCTACCGGTAGCCGCCCCCAGAGCCCACGTCTGAGTGCACGTATGCGGAGTGACAGGCGCTTATGCAAAAGATAGATACCAGCGATGAAAAGCGACAAAGAAGCTTTCGTTTTTATCTGGGGCATGCAACCCTGAGTTGCTGCACGCAATGGATCCAGCTTTCTCCATACACGTGAGTTGAGGTCTCTGATTCCGGGCAGTAGGAAATTCATGTGTCAGCTTTTCATCACCTGTTTGGCTCAAGGTCACCTGGCATCTGGCTCGTTGGGCAGCTGAAAAACAGGACGATTACTCACGGCTGTATGCACGAACTCCATCCTCTTACACTGACTACTCGCTCGATCTGAGTTTCCTTGACTTCGCTCCGTACGCCAGATATCTGGATCGCTGTTTAGACGTCTACTGCCGAGTAGCTACGAGTGCGTTCTGTAACGGACAGTGCGGGCTTGATGATCGCGTCATCAAGACTCTTGCAGAAGCTTGTTTCTGGAAGGTCACTGGTCCGAAACTAGAAATTCGAAGGAGTCAAGGCAAACCCCAGAATGGAGCGAAAGCGGCAAAGAGGATGTTCTTGCGCTTATGCTGAAGCACCCACGGAGGGCTCACCCAACGATAAGGGGAATAAAGATCGAAGACGGACCGAACAGGAAAACAGAAGGAGGGAGAAAGTGACGAGTTAGAGAGCAGGGACCATCTCTCCGGGGGGTGTCCGGTCTCCTCACTTTTCTTCGTACGGCTACGGCGGGCTAAGTTGCTTCGGAGGCGCCAGGTGGCGGCCAGAGTAAGCGTGGCCGGGTGCGTCGGTGGCCGGCGGGTGAGTTTGCCGTGCGGGATCGCCGTCTTGTCTTGTTACGCTGCGGGCTCTCTCCTTCTCGGCGACGATTGCGGCAACGGTTTGCTGAAAAGCTTCAGCTTTCCATTGAACGAAGGATAATTGAGGTGCAGCTCTTGGAAAGATAGTTGGCAATACCTGTTCCGTGCTTTTTTCTCAGATCGGCCGCCACTAAACCCAGATTTACCTGTGTTTCGTGTGGGCTACAGCACATGTTCCTCCTTTGAGATTGGAATATTGTTGCGATAGTGGGGAGTCACCGGCATGCCGATAAGCACCACACCTTTTGACAAAGCAGGTGCGTATACAAAAGTAAGACGGGTCACTGGCTAACCACGGTTAGAACCAGAAATGAGACTTTCGTTGAACGCTTTGCCCTGGACGTTTGTTGCTGATACAGAGCGCAAGGAACGCCGTGGTGGCCTATGACGCGTTCTTACTTACCCCAACATTGCACGTTTGATGCTAGGTGCTTGTTCCGGTTGTGCATCATCATAGTTTGCAAAGATGTTTTCAATATGAGGTCCTCAGGATCAATTTCGAGGGTTTTCTACAGTGGGGCGGGAACCTTAGAATGTAAAGTCGGGGGGGAGAGAATTGAGAAGCGAACACTGGGCTGAAATGAGAGCATCATACGCCAGGTGGGACCCCTCAGAACCCCAGAATGTTACGCATGCAATGGATCTTTTTACCAAAAGAAATGTGAAAACGGGAAAGCATCAGTGAAACAGCCGGGGGCGGGGGTGCCGGCCGACAGCCTGCGATAGAAAGACAAAGTGGGTGTCTCTCCGCGTTTCTTAGAATGCGGGCGGACGGAGGTCTCTCTCGTATTTCTTCTCTGTTTTCTGTCAACATACTCTTGCAAGTTCACTTTCACAGGAAACTTTTATCACAACTGGAGTCCAAAAGCTTCCAACCATTCATCTCAGGACAGCTGACCAATGTGCTTTCGCAGTCTTCGCCGCCGAAAGTGCACTCGATCCAAAGTTGCTCTATATGCTTCACTTGTCTTTTTGGCATTTCCTTCTTCATGATGGCGCTACAGCGTCATCTCACTGTTTCATGCAAAAAAAAAGGGTTTGGTTGGTGTTGGTTCTTGCACTTGGACCTTTTCAGAAAGTTTCTGTTATTTCGTTGTTTCTTCTCATCCGGCGTGTGACAGGGGCGGATGCACACCCTATCTTTGTTACCGGTACAAACAAGAATAGTTTGTCCAGAATGGGGTACATTCTTTGATTATTTGCGGGGTAACAAAAAATCTGGCATAGTTTGGTACTCATTGATCTGCCTTATTTTATGTCTCGCCCTGGTGCAACAACAGGCCCCCGGGCTCGTTGCGCTTTTTTGATTTCGTTTGGTTTGGTTTCGTTGGAAAACAGGGTTGTCTGGGAGATGGCGGGGTGGCTGCGGACCGTCCAATCTACGTGGGCCTTGAGCCACTGCTTGTGTACGGTATCGGGTGAATCCCAAATTGTCGGCTTCGCTTTCCTTTTCATGTGCAGTCGTTGTTCCAGCATTGTTCCCTTCAGTCACCCCCCGCAAATGTGCTATTTAAATTAAGAAAAGAAAGGGTCTATCCACACACACACGTGCAGAAAGGTACCGGATCCGGATTGGTGTTGGACCAGGCAAACCCTGAAACACCCCCAAAACATACAAAACACGTATTTTGAAAGGGGTGTCTGTACTGCAGCAGAGTCTCTTCGGGAAAAAGCCTCTAGGCTATAGAACAATGGCAACGGCAAGAGGAATTCGTATCCTCGGGTAGCAGGAGCACGTGAATACAGGTCCAGAACACACACGCAAAGCCGGAGCTTGCAACCTAGGTGTTCCGAAGCGTTTGGAAGCAGAATGGAACCTTGCTTGCGATTGACATAACAATCAAGTTTCTGGTGTGTTGACATGGCATCGGCCAGGTGAAGCCTGTAAAAAGAATCGGAAATATTCTGGGAAACGGAAACAAAAAGGAAGGCGTGCTGAGGGCTCTTTCGAGTTCTACTGTTCGTTGACTGCTCGCTGCACGTCGCAATGGCAGAAGAAACCACAAAAAAACAAACAGACAGTTTCGGAGTTGGGGTTCGCTACTAAACTTCTTGAGTGCAACCGTTGTTCCGAAATATTCCCTTCTACAACTGTACCGACGAGAACTGCTGAGTCGCAGCTCTCGACAGATAGAAAAAAGAGGGTGTCTCTAGTCTTTGCTTTTTTCTCACGAAAGGGATCGGTCCTGCTTTCGGGTACGTAAGGCGTTCCGACTCGCGCAATTCGTGAGCACAGCAGTATTGGCATACTCAAAATAGAACGTTCAACACACGTTGTGAACACGGGCTGTGACAGGTCAACCGCAGCTTGAGGGCGACCCGAGCCGTTCCGTCTTCAACATAGGCTGTATCCGAGGGAAAAGGTTCGTGTTTTCCAAGAGGAGGGGTTGCCGTGGTTGTTGACTCGTGCGCAGTTTCCGTACCGAGGGAGACGACGTTGTAGGAACTTGTTCGCAAATGCGACCTCCGAAGCTTGATGGTGTCAGGAGTACAAGATTACAAACTTGTTTGGCGGGATATCGCCCTTGTTGAAATCTCCAAGTACCAGTTGTGTGGCATTGGGTTCCCAATCCGGAGGATGCAGAACTCAGCACTTTCCTCACTTCCTCGTTCTCCTCGCGTGTTGCACTAACCAACTACCACTCATACGGACTTGATCGAGTCCTAATTTGGATGGACCAAATTTGGGCCCTCTCTTCAGGTGAGCTTTTTTCCTTTTCGCCTGGTTTGCTGGAGATCTCCATCTGGGGTAGAAAAGTGTGAATTTAACCATCTTCACCATGGTGCTGGCTATTTTTGGAACACATTGCAGTCTCGAAAAGAAAGGATCTTGCGCCGAAGAAAGTCGGCTTGCCAAGGCACGGCAGCATCCCCCGCTTAAGACCGCACAACCCTGAAAACTCAAACGCAAAGCACCCATTTTTGTTTCGGGGCGCGTTTCTGCCCGAGAGCGCATTGGAAAGACTTCGCGACGTATCTTCCAAAACAGGCAACTATTAGGGCCCCTGGCAAGGGCCAACACTTGGTCTGATGGGTGCGGGAAAAATCTGAAGAACCCGGGTCTTTGGGTTCGCATTCGCCCAGCGTGGCACTCCTGACCAGCGAAAGCATTTGCAAAGAATTGTCACAAAATCATTTGAATGAGACGTGGGGGTTACCATGCCACGCCAGGATTTCGACCAAAAACAACAACGCGGAAATAAGTCGAGGGTATAACGTGTGAGCACATCTTATGTTACACGTAAAACTTTCCATGCGAACCCCATAACAAGTCGTGGGACTAACTCTTTGTCCAGAGTCTGCTCGTGGGAGGTGCTTGCGTGCCGAGGTCACAAGTCATTTCATTTTCGATAGGGAGGTGACGGTAATAATAGAAAAGAGGTGAGCTTCGTATATGTCAGCTTCACGTTGCTCTGCAAGAAACCCAGCATTATTTTGGGGGATCAACCAGTCTTCTTCTGGCGATACCTGGTTCTCGAACCAGACCAGAGAACACCTCATACCAGTACCCTGGTCCAGTTTCCGTCCCATTCTGCGACCAATCTTTGTTTCTTTCCCGGGTTGTTTGAGTTTTGTTTGTTTGCATGACTTGCGCCCTCTCTGCAGACTCGCTGCTTCTCCAGAGGGGTGCTGACCCTGCACCTGATGAAATGTGCATGATTCCAGACACGATGATTGAGATAAGTGATTGGTCTCACCCCACCCTTTATTCGTTGCGCCGGGTCCGGGCTGCCATTCGCTGATACTGTCTGCGAGGTTGAGGCGTCGTATTTGATGATACATGGAGCCTGTGCAGGAACCCAACACAGTTCAGGCCCGAGGGTGGGTCAAACAGCCACGGGGGGGCGTGCTTCTCCCACACCTTCTGGGATCCTCTGGATACTCATATACGAACATTCCGGGTTTGGCTGCTTGCCGGGCGGATCACCCTATCTGGTCTGTTTATTCTGCCCCAACTCTTGTCCCTGTAGCGCCTCCCGAAGCCGGAGGCGGAGTTGCCACTCGGCACGCGGAAACACTACCGGGCGCTTCGCGATACCGCCAAACCCAAGGACCGAGCAGCTCCGTCTTGCAACCTTTGTTTGTGTGCTGGGGTGACGCATTTCCAGGTGTGAATACTCTGCCAGGGGCAAGCTCGCTCTTCAGAGCGTGCTCGATCCACTTGACGGCCGATTAGACCACTGGGCAGCCTTGTCATCCCTTTCAGCCTTTTAGAGTTAAAGTTTTCAAAAGGTAAAATGATGAATATTTCTCTGCAGGTCATCTCCCGGGTTCTCGCGGCACCTCTGAGGAACACGTCGTGGAAAGTGCATCTGGCACGACACTTCGAAGAGAACCTTTTTTCTGAGATAGTACCTCAGCCCGCTGAGCTGAGAACACAGGCCGCAACCTCAGCCAGCAGTGCTACAACAATGCAAGCCCGCTGTGCTGCTGACCGCTATGCGAGGGGGCGATCCCGTGCACATCACAGGATCGACACCAAACCCTCTGAACTGTGTTTTTCTCTCTGACGCAGGACAGCCCAAGTAATTCTCTTCCTAACTAGTTGTGGTGCTCTTCTTGATACTACCCGGTTGTTACTGTCAGGGTTCTATTTTGCAAATGCCAAAATGTGCGGAAATACCCCCTACCACTGCACAACATTCTTCCCTCGAATCCGTTTTTTTTTTTTTGTGTTTTCGACGATCCTGTATGGGCGTTCAGATTGGTGTCTTTCGACGTTTTGTGCTTGCGAGGTTTAGCTTTGTGTGGTGTGACAGTGTGAGGGGCCGCTAGAGACCGCCAGTTGCACGCAACCACCCACACGAAACAACGGCCTCCGGGTGTAAGTGTTCAGGTTCCGTCCCCGGCAAAATAAACACCGGGCGGGCGGGCGTATTTCCTGCAGGTCGTCTTTTTTCCGCGTCTCATCGTCACGACACACTCTTCCATTTTCCTCGCTTGTTTTTTTCTCGAAGTCATCTCGAGGGGTTCACCTTCCCAAGAATCTTTTTCCTACCACCTCACACCATTTCGTTCCTCATCAACATTGCACTGCGTCTCGTGCTGTACCCACAGTATGTCATTAGTCGGATACTATTAACCTTCTAAGACTAGCGTCTTGTGCGACAAAAAAAGCTGCTTCGTGAAGTGGGGGGGGGGTAGCTCCTGAATTCGATAGCTAGCCCCTTCTTTCTCAGCTACGAGTGTGTTAATCCGAAGCATTCCAGCAGCTAACTAACTGTTTTTGTTCTTGCAGCGTATTCCACACCCTTTGTGACACCCGTGGAAACCCTGATCGTCTCGTATCGCTCTTGAGAGCAAAAGAGAGAAGTTGTCGGGCACGCAGCGCCGCACCTGCTGGCAAACGAGGTATTACCTGCCAGGGCCAGATCACCTCGTGACGTGCAGGGGGCGGAAGTCCTCATCATGGGAGAAACGGTCTTTAAGAATACTGTACGCAAATATTCGGATGGATAGATTAGTTTACGCAAGGTTGCATCGGTGACGTGGGGGACAACGAGATGGATCGCAACGTGTGGGTTTCGAGTATATCGGGGCTCGGTTTCTTAAGAAAGCAGAGGCCAGGGAATTTGAAGCTTTGCAAGGTCGTTGCGGAACGAGAAGCGGTCAAGTCGTGTCAAGTGGCATGGCTTCGGTGGTAGCATTTCCATGACAGGTATGTGTGCGCATCTCCCGGATATTCATTCAGCATCCACCTCCAGAGCGTGCGAGAATACGCCCGCCCAGCTCCTATGACAACTGTACTGTGAGGGTTGGGTGGGGGGGTTTTGGAACAAGGAGCTTGGAATGGTTATGTGTTCAAGACCGCGCTGGTCCTAGCTGTCGGTCCTTTTAGCCACGAACACATGAGGCCGACCATCTTCAGCGCGGAAACTGAGTGTTTGCAGGACAGCGGTGTGATGTGGGTTTTCAGCCAGCTGTCCGCTGCAACAACCACCATGCTACGAGAGCACAGGCGAATCCGTCGGGGAGAGGCCCCGCTGTGAGATAGGGTCGGGGTCTGATTGATTGAATGGCACCCCTGAAACTTAGTGCGGCCACTGCCCTCTCCCAACGTCAGCAAGTGCCAGACTAGCCACCAGGAGGCCGTTGGGCCGTTGTTTCCTCAAGCAGGGACTTCTCTGTTCTCAGTTGTTTGGGGCAATTTCCTTCATTTTCTCTTTGTGTTGACAATGCTTGATTCACCAACCGATCAACCGCAGTTGACGTGCAAATCTCATGAATTGAACAAGAGAGGTCAAACACGGGACGAGTGGGAAACGCATGAAGCGGATTACTGCACGATGTCCTACCAGCGGCCAACCGTCTCCATCAGAATCGCGCAAAGGGCACAACCTAGCCTGTGAGAGTCAGCAGGTTTAGATGTCGACTTTCTCTCTCGCCAAACGACAAGCGCAAAACATCCCGATTAACGAGCACCTGACACGTGAAGGTGGGACTGGCGGCGCTGGAAGGCTTTTAACTCAGCGATTGCTACGGATTGATGATGAACCAGGGAAGCGCTTCACGCTGGAAGACGAAGGGTGACTCTGATGCGACAGGGGGAGGAAAGGTATAAGTAAAACGTGTCGGTAATGCTGATGTGTGGATTGCAGTACGCATTAGAGAAGAACAGAAAAAAGAGACAAGAACATGCAAGCAAAGCAAGTATTGCAGATGCTCCCTTTTGCCCAAGAAAGTCAGAAACTGTACGCTTTACCAATTTTGTTGCCTTCACTTGCTTTGCAAGATCAAGCAAAACTGCAGCAAAGCAAAGAAAACTGAAGGCAGATAAGTAATTTGTTTGCAGTCTATGATTTTCGCGCAGCATACCACAGAAAGAAATGTGAAAACGGGAAACAGATTTTCAATAAATACGACGGTGCATCCGTCACCTCGGTATGGGATAACACAACGCATCCCATCGCGCATTGAACCTAAGCTACGCCAACTTTTCCATGGACATCACTGGTATTTCCCGTTCGCCTAAACACGTCTCAGGCGAAATGGGGGGAAGGTTTGTTTGCTTGGGTGTTTATTGTTTTTCCTGCGGGGTGGGTGTGTCTCTTCTCTGAAGAGTGGAACTCAATTCAGCGAGACACCGCCCAGGACACCGAGGTGGAAACCTTGAGGGGCGCGTAGCTCTCGTCTCCTGCGCCAGCCTAATTGGAGATCGGCAACGCGCAAAAAGGTTAAAACAAACCTTTTGCCTCTTTTGCTCCGCGCAAGAGCCGGACAGAGCAGATCGAACTGAGCAAATTCCCGGTTGATTGGTCTGGTTGTTGTGAGGATCTCTCTGTGCTCGGGACTTCCGGTGTGGTGTACTCTCCTCGGCAACGCTTCCGGCTCAGAGCAGACGCCATGACAGCACGAGCTTTCCAAAAGAAGTGTATTATTTTGATCCGGCACCGTAACTCTTGACAGCCAGAGGAAAAGGACATTGCTTTTGGTCTCGGTTTTTCACGAAAGCGGGGAAGCTTCGTTCTGGATTGGTTCTTCAACTCAGAACTATTCCTTTCAAATGTGTATATGCAAGAAGAGCCCCGATACCCTTCTTCAGAGCTCACCGAACTGAAAACAGGGCAAAGCATGTTGAGCTTCTAGAAGAAGGTTGTTGGAAGAGACAAGTGCTTGGAATAGTATGTGCTCAGCACCGTGTATCTGCACCGTATTTCGGTCCTTAATGCCACGGACAAATTGTCATCCCTCAGTGCTATGAAGGGAAAAGGGTGTTGAAATGAGGGTTGTATAGCGAGCTGTGGTGACAACTGAGGGGGTGGGCAGGCCTTCTTCAGCGAGCATTCTTGAGGGTGTTACCGGGCTCTAAGACTTTTGATTTGGGGGGAAGTCTTTTTCGATGGGGGTTTCGTGGCCAAACTCATCGGATCCCAACTTGCGCGCGCTTCATATGCAGATGGTGCCCAGATTGTGCGTGTAGAGAGTCCCCTTCAAAGAGCAGCGGCGTCAAGAAAAGTTACTTTACACGCTTGACTTGTTTGCGCGCGGGGGTCCTTCGTATCAGACTCTAACCCAACCGCTTCGTTGTAGATTGTTGTTGATCTGGTCGCCTAGCGCCGTTGCAGCGCAGGGTTAAGGCGATTCGGCACCGCTCCTATCTATCTCTTGTTTTGTTCCGATCTTCTGTCTCCGCACGCCGATGCGGGTGTGGAAAATCGTGGCAACCCGGAGGACTGGACACTCGCCAGATTCTGCGGATCTGTCAATTCAACAAGGATGTCCTCTGACGGGGCCGTAAACACGTTTCAAACGATCGAAGCCTGCATTCATGGGACCGCAAAAAAAGGGGGAAACGCTTCGTTCTTTCTTTGCGCGTGCCGGTTTGATTAAGTTCGGGTGTTCGTCGTGTGTGGGTAGGGGGTTTCTGCTTTCACAGTTCGACATCTTTCAAAATCTTGATTCGAACGGAGCAGTACCCACGAAACCACAATGCATCGAACAGCAACCCTCTGACTACTTGGTAGAACCAAAAGAGTATAGACCAAACTCCTCTCAAAGCCCGCTACCCTCTGCGATGCAGTTTGTGGTAGATTTGTCTTCAGCGCCTTGCGGCGTCGTGGTTCAGCGTTTCACTTTGCTTGTACTGCATGTTTTTAACTGACCAGCACCTTCGATCTCCGTGTTACCTTAAAAGGCCTTCTCGTCTCCAGAGCGTAGGTACACCAACGCTTCTGCAAGAGGCCATCGGGAGATTGCACGTATCTTCGGAGGGGAGCAAAAAATGACGAGCATGTGAGTGGGTGTGTTTGTTTGTGGGTTTGTGTGACAAAGGTTGAAGCGGCATATGATTTATTCAAAAAGAACCTTTTTGTTTGCTTTTGTGCTTCGGAACCTTCCTTTTCCGTTTCTTGGATGCATTTCCGACTGAGCTGGACGTGGACACGTTGACTGCTAGCTCGCAGCTCTGGAAGTTGGTTGACGGTGTGCCAGCGACGCCCTGGCTACTAAATACGGCACGTACTCCTTCAACGACCAGTTTGACTGCTATCTTCTTCTAAACGCGACTTCGTGTTTTTATTTTGCCTTTTTGGAGAAGAGAAAGTCGCTACATTCTTCTTCTGCGACAGAACGAACCTAGAGTATTTTGAAGTTCAAATTCCATTTGATACGCGTTGAAGAACACTTCTGGAGACAGGGTCTTGCACTGATAAACGAAACAAAGGCCGATCAGCGTCATCAATGATCTGTGACAGTAAAAGACTCTACTTTCACTTCTCGTACTTGATAGGCTCGTTTAACTGCCTCATGTGCAGGCGCAGTTTCAGAAGTGTTCAGTTCGGTTCAGCTGCTTGCAACTGAACACTGCTAGGGTAGCATAGAAAAAAGGAAGACTAGAGTCTATCGTTGACCATACTATACTATCCCGAACCCAATACTGGACGTGGGTTCAGGTGGCAATTGATCATGATCAGAGGGTTCTACTCGGGCGGTTCAGTTTCCCCACACATTGCATGTGGCTACAAATAATTGGGTCGCAGCTGCGCACAGGGCGAACTCCTCTCGTCATGCTTGCTCTTGCCAGACGCGCCCGCGTTGTAGTGCCGAAGACTTATTGCGTTCCTCGGAAGTTGTTGGTATTCTGATGCGTACCACACGATGCGGCCTTAAACCCCCGGCAGCGCGCTTTCGTTGTAGTACATCGTGTCGTTGCAAGTGACAAGGTTGTAATCAGAATCCCTGTTCCGCCGCGCTGCATAATTCGCAACTAGGGGGGTCTCGCGTGCTTCCTACAATGAAGGTGCTAATTCAAGAAGAAAGAACCCTCCGCATCGTATCTTCGCTCCGCTGTTCAGACTAGGCGGGTAACGATCGTCGGGGGTTAGGCAGCCAGAGTGGGGGGGGATAAGTCATTTGTGCCATATCTGTGTCAGCAGTGCAAGGTTCGAATTTTGTGTGGGGGGGATGCCAAGGGAGGTGGCGAGTTGTTTGCAAGATATTCGATGACCGCACTACGGTAAATTGCACGTGTCTGCACTCCAATCGAGGGGTTTGGCAGCACCCCCAGGCGATTTCGTCAAAGAACTCAGAACGGCAAGTAGTACAGCCCTGGCACAACTGCACCCATCCGCGGCGCCCGCCTCCGTCTGATCCAAGGAAGGCGGCGGAACTACTGTTTATCATGCAGGGTCAAAACCTTGTGTCTTTTTGGAAATGGCCAAATTTTTGTTTCCAGAAGAAAAATGGGTTTTTTAAATTTTAAAATTTTGGAACAAACTCTGCAGTAATTTTTGATGAAGTTGAGCAAATTTTTTTTTTTCCAAAATTGTTTTTTGGGGTCCATCGGCCCCGCGGGAGCGTTTTAAAAAGACACAAGGTTTTGACCCTGCATGTTCTGATCCCCAAAGGCAGGACCAAAGACCGGACTTCTCTCTTTCCACAGGCAGGTGGCGGGGTTACCGCCTCTCTCGTTTTCCTATTTGTCGTCGTACATCAGTCTAACCTGAGTAGCCCACGTATTCTTCAGGAGAATTTACGTGTTTGTGTCTGATGCGCATGCTCTGCAAAGCAGGCGCTCTTGCCTCGTTTTCTGTTACTTTCGAACTCGATGAAAATGCAGTTGCGTGTCTTGCGACCTTTGTTTGCTTGTAACCGAATCTGCTGGCCACGCGCTGCGGTTGCGGAAGATGATTCTTTCCCAGGGGCACTGCTTACTCTCTACAGGGTCTCGATCCTTTTCTGCCGCTTCGTCGGCCTTATCATCCGTCTCTTCTTTCTTCTTTCGTTTCGACTTTTTGCCAGATGAGACCCCTAGACACACATGACAGAAAAGCAGCCCGGTAGCCCGGTGGACAGTTACGTTAAAGTGGGGGATGGGGTGTTGATGCTTGTAAGCCCTGCAGCAAAGGGAAAAATCCCGCTGACCTGGGTTCGCACTTTAGTGCCGACTCTAGAATCGTAAGCTCTGGATGGGCTTCCTACCCGCCGCATTGTACGGCACGCGGGCAAGTAGGAAAGGACAACAGGCTTCGGCGTACATACCGGGGACTGTCAAAAACAAAACGAACAAGCACGGGAACTCTCCTGTCTCGTCGAAACGAGCGAGGGAGCTCGTGGTCAGAGCAGAGCCGTAAGCCGATCAAGTGATTGACAAGTTTTGCGGCTGACCAACTCTGCGAGAACGTGGCGCGGAGGGCCGTCGGGCTGAAAAGGCTGGCGAGAGCGACGACCTGGCTTCTTTTTTTTTTTGCCGAACAAGAGCTTGTACTTGCCGCGGTTGCTGGCGCCGGTTTGGGTTTGGTAGGTTGCGTGGCGCGACGCTGTCGCTGCTTTTGTGTTTCCGGCGATTATCGCGCAGTCAGTTGCCTGTGACGGCGTTCTTTTTGATTGCTGTTAAATAGTCAAAAAACCTTCTTTTTTTTTTTTTTTTTGTGTGGGAGGGGGGGCATCGCGGGTTTCTGTTTTTCGGCGCCGCTGGAGTTTTTGTGTGTTTTTGGGGGTACATAGCGTAGTGTTGTAAGTCCCGGCGCATTCCTCAGAGCAGGGCAGAGGGAGCTGACCAGGTCGTTGAAAGGTTCTGCCCCGCGGAGAGCTGCCCGTGCGAGAAGGTGTGGGCGTGCGGCGAGGACGGCGACGAAGGCGTGATCAACGACCGCGTGAGTTGCACCGAGGCTCTCGGGTCAAAGAGGGGCTTCGCGCCGGCGGCGAGGCTCGCAGCGGTGGCCGGCTCGGCCGAGGCGCGGTTGGCGCGGGTGGGCGAGGTGACGAGGCGGATGGCGCCGGCCGGCTTGCCGAGCAGAGCGACCAACTCCTTCCGCCCGACTGGCGACCCGCCGACGACGGCCGCCGACGGTGGCGAGCCGTGGTCCGCGGCGTGCGGCGAGAGCGACAGGCTCGACCGAGCGGATTCGTCGTGCGAGTGCGTCGGCGACAGCGGCTCCCACCGCGCGAACGGCTTCCTCTGCGCCTTCACCAGCACCGGCGACCGCAGCGTGCCCCTGTCGAGGACGGGCAGCCCCGGGGCGTGGCCCGGCGACGAGATGACGGAGCCGGTGCGGGGGCTGCGCGCGTCGTCGGCCTTCGCGCCGCCGGCGAACGCCGACGCGCCGGCGTGCTTTTTCAGCGCCTCCGAGCCCCAGCTGCACCGGTTCTTCGCGAGGAACCCGGGGCTGTGCAGGCTCTGCGGGCTCTGCGTGCTGCACGGGGCCGACGACACCATCTGCATCGCGACCGCGTCGGTCATCATGTCTTCCGGTTCCTCGCCGTTCGTGCTGGCGACACGCTCCAGCGTGAGCAGCGACACGTTGGGCTTCAACCGGGCCGACGGCTTCGCGAACGCAGCGGGTCTCCCGGCGGTGCTGGGGTCTTCGGTTTTGGAACCCGGCTGGACGTGTGCTTTGAGGTGCCTCGGCGGGGACTGCGTGTTGAACTGCACCTGCGGCATCCGAGAAGGGGTAGTCGGGTACGGGTGGGGGTCTGGGGGCTTGTAGAACAGCGAAGGGCTCGACAGGCGGCTGGTCGGCGAGCCTTTGTCGTTGAAGGACTCCGAGCGAGAGAGGGAGGAGGTATTGACAGATTCGGAGGGGTACGAGTTCGTAAGCGACGGGATGGGCGACACGCTGTCTTGCGTCGCGGGATCGGTGGCGAGGCTCATGTACTTACTGTACTGCATGAGCAGCTTGACCCAGGCGTCGGCTCCTTCGACGGTCGAAGTGCAGAACACCTTCTTCTCGCGTGCGGTTGCGACCAAAAAAGCGATGGGCCCGCATCTGTATTCCCGGTCGCCTCCTGCCAACGCGACGGCGACTGCTTCGTCTGAAGACAGGGTGATGGGCGTCACCTTCACGATGGAGCACAGCATGATTTGATCCGACGACGCGAACGTCTTCGGGTTGACGAGGAGCAGCGCGTGGGCGGTGCCGGCGGTGTCGTTGACGATGCGGAGGATCCGCTGCTTCCAGTTCTTCTTCTTCCACCAGGTCTCCGTGCGGAGATACAAAGGGTGCGCGGTCCCGAGGTCGCCTTGCTGCGGGGCGGCCGGCGGCGGGCACGCGTCGTCGTTGGAGATCGGCGACAACTGCCGCGGCGACGACATTTCGTCGTCGACGAGGGAATACCTCGAGAACGTGGACGGGACCTTGTGCATGGCGCGGGGCGAGCCTTCGGGGCTCGCGGAGCTGTAAAAGTACGGGCTGCTCTGGGGGCTCGCGAGGCTTGAGATCGAAGTCGTGCTTTTCCGGTAGTCCGCTGAGTCGTGACCGTGGGACAGCAGCGACTGCGAGGACGCCAACGCTGTCGTTTGCTTCGACTTGAGCAAAGCACCCCTCAGCGCATTGCTGCTGGGGGTGGGTTGCAGGTCCTGGTCTTTCCGCATTCGCCTGGGCGGCTTGCTTGCCTGCGGCCTCGCCTCTTCGCTAATATTGGCGCGCGTCTTGAAACCTCTCGGTCCTTATCGGATGCCGCTGGCTGCTATTGACGACGGAGTTTCACGGGGACGGTGAACTCGCGCGGGCTCGGACTCGAACAAACCCGAGACAGGACTGACTGCAGCCCTCTTCCGCGAGGAAAAAAGGCGGAGAACTGACAGAGGCAGTGCTCACCTACCCTCGCCCGATCGTGTTCCGCGTCCGAGGGTGAGAAACAAAGGGAACCCGTGACTTCCGGCTTCGAATTTGCTGCCAAAGACTAAACCGGAAAACCGGGTGGGAGAGAGACGGGAGAAGACCTGGCAGTTGTTTTCCTCTACAATGCTTCCGACGTCTTCAGACGGCTCGGTTCGTTGTACTGTTTTTCGTCTGATTTCTCCACTCACGTTCGTGCTTGTGGGCGTTTGCTTGTCTTAATGTTTGATTCCTTTCTGTTTCTTTTTCTCTTCTCGTTTGTATGATATTTTCTTTCTCTTAAAAAATACAGTTGTGTGCGGCTACTACAACTTCCGTTTTATTTGTTTATTATTTCCTTTTTTTTTTTTTTACTTCTCCCGCGCACGGAAACGGGTCGGTTTTCAAATATGCTTCGTTTCTTCTTTTTTCATTCGTTGCTTTTTGTATCTTTTTATGTGCCTGTCAGTAACAGTACGTAAAAAAGGGCGAGGATAGGGGGGGGATTTACACAGGGAAAGATTGCTCTGTCTCTCTCCTTTGCTGCGTTGTCTCACAGAGGCACCCTCCAATTCCTATGTAGCGGGTTTGCTGGTCACCCTGCGTATCCTTTCTCCTGCAGTTTTGATGGTGTGTGGTAGCAAGCCGGCTCTACATATCGATAGGGAGGGTGCAAATCTTCAAATCTGAGCCGAATTGCGGCGCTGCGGTGCATCCGAGTTGCGGTGAAGATGACAGGGTTGCTACGAGGACTAAGAACGGAATTTACTATTGCAGAACAGAATTTACTACAGGGCTTCTGGTGAGGCGTCAGCAAGCATCCAACTTGCTTCCGGATATCGAAGGTTTCTACTACTAACTTACTCTTGCGCTTTGTTTCTTGGTCCACGATAAGCTCGTTTCCAAAACGCCGAATCTTATCGTGCAGCCCTTGTGTTTTCTAGGGGTGCCCGGCGTCCAGGCGGTTGTTGCTTCATTCTGGCGTGCATCCGAGTGCGGAGCTATTCGAACAAAGCAGGTCAAAAAAGAAGGCTTGGCGACAACGCTAATCGTGATATTTGACTCGGGCTAGCAGGTGGGTGATGGCTCGCGCGAGGGAAGATAGACATGACAGCGCAGGCCGAACTATCGAGAAACGCCAACAGAGAGAAAGCAGATGCAGCCGAAGCCGCACGGACGCCCCCTACACGGTTGGAAAGGGTTCATCGAGATACTACGACCGGGTTCGATGAAAGGAAAGCGAGACTTTGGAAAACCTTGTCGGGAAGCTATTCAGCTTTAAGGGTTTGCGCAGGCTAATGATATAATCCACACTGCATCACTTCAGCCGTTTTTCAGCGCTGGACGGCAGGTGACGGTCTGCCATCACAGACGACCGCGTGAGGAATTAACTGAGCGTTCAAAATGCCGGGTGTGGGTACGCCGGCGAATCCAGTGTGATCGCTTCTGTATGCGGGTGTCCACTGGGGGACTTCACTCTGGACTCGTGTGTGTGTGTGGCACACGACACTTGCGGGTGTGCCACACCCGCCACCCGCAAAATGGGCCGCACGGTTTATCTCACCTGGTGCTGGAGCACACGTGTAGATGCGGGGTGCTCGAGATTGGTGGCAAGAGCTGGGCATGCGTAGGCGTGGCGCGCGAAGATCACTGGACCTGAGGCCTGCTGCTGTCCGGTTCAAGGCGCAAGAATCCGACGTGGATGAGGAGAGAGACGGTGGCCCTGCACAGGGGCGACACTTCCGGCAGCACGAGGGGCGTCTGAGGGGGCAGCCGCACGAGCCGGTCGAGGAGCTGCTTCACGTCAGGCTCACCTGCCGGCACGCCGAAGATGATCTTCACCACCGCGTCGCCTTCAGCCGTGAGGTGCACCATCGCGCTGTACTCCAGCAATTCGGGCGCAGCCTTTTTCGGACAGCATGCCTTGTCCGCGCACCCGCTCTTCCGGCAGCCAGCGGCCGGCAGGCCCCCGTCGTCGCCTTCGCTCTCACACCCGCTGCCTTCTTCGTCCGATTCGAGCGACTCTCTGTCGTCGTCCCACTCGGCGAGGATCGCCGCGTTTTTCGCCTTCCCGCTCAGGTCCTTGAGCAGGTCGGGCAGCGTCCAGGTGCCGGAGTCGCCGGCGGTGTTCTGGACGAGGAGGCCGAGGGGGTTGCGGAGGACGGTGACCGGCCCGGCCGGGCGCGCCAAAAACGAAGTGTCCGCGTCCGGCGGGACGACGGCCGCCGCCCCGCCGCTGCGGGTGAGCGACAGGCGCTGCAGGAGCGCGGGCGGGCACTTGACGGCGCCGCCGGGGTAGACCATGATCGAGGGCAGCACGTCTTGCGGGAGGAGGGAAGACAGGGCGCCCGTCAGGACCGCCAGTCTTTGGGACACTTGGGCGTGCGCGTTTTCGATCGTCGACGCATGCGTCGTCGACGGGCCGGGCGGTGCGATGGTGATCCGCTCCGACAAACACGGATGCGACATCGTCAGCGAACCGACGACGTCTTGAAACAACTCGCCCCACGTTGCATTCATGAACGACATGTTCACACTCACGGAGTCTTCGACCGTCTCAACATCGTGCCACACACCGGCCGGGTGATACAACACGTCGCCTGCACACAACACGACAGACTCAAACTCCCCTTCAACCTTCCCCTTATCCATAACAGGTTCGAAGTCCGGGTTCTGGCACCGAGCGATGGCGGTCTGCCTCGCCAGGAGGGCGCTCCCCTTCTCTTCGAAATGCGTCGCGCAGCTGCGGTGCGGGTGGCGCACGCCGGAGGACCGGAACGACCACTTCTTCTTCCCGCTGAGCTGGACGGTGATGTTCTCCATGTAGTCGTAGTGCACGTTCGTCTTGTGCCCGGCGCGGTGGCAGAACGTCTCTATTTCGGCCCGCACGCCGTCCGTGTCGAAGAGAGAGAAGTTCATCCCCAGCGCGGCGCCGATCATCGGCAAAAACGCCTCTTCCACCTCGCCCGGCGCCCGGAAGTAGAGGCTGGCCCCGCAGCGGTAGGCCTCGGCCGCCTGTTCCGGGGTTGTTTGGATGCTCGTGTTGCGCTGGTCGGAGATCCGGCGCATCCACACGTTGATTTGCGGGCTCGGGCTTCTCTCCACCAGACTGTCGATGTCGAGGTCACTTAGCTGCGACCTCAGCCAAGCGATACGCGACTCGCCGCCGCCGAGAATCGCGGTTGCCTTCTTCTTGTAGCAGTCCTCCAAGAACGTCTGCGGGTCCATCGGGTGCAGCAGGGAGTCGAGCGTGTTGCGGAGGACGCGTTCGTTGACCTCTTGCACGGCCTTCGGGACGGAAACCAGCGCCCGGCGCGTGCGCGCGTCGTCGAACTGCACGACTGCCAGCTGCTTGCTCAGCCCCGCAGCAGCAGCGGTGCCGTTGCCGCTGCTGTGCGCAGCGGTCGACGCCATCCGGGCCCCCGGCGCCGCGGCGGCCACCACCGCAGCCACGACGGCGGGCTTCTTTGCGGGCGGCCCGTCAGCCCGTGTCCGCTTCTTTCCCTTCTTGCCGCTGACCATCTTTCTATTCCTCAGGAAAGACCACAGTGCCCTCCCCCCTACGGTGGAGAGGTGAGATGGCGCCGGGGGAGAAATGCGGGTTTGTTTGATTCCATCACTTGTTCGCTGTCGACAACAGGTTCTGTTGACGTTTCATTTGATTCCATGAGACAGAGAGAGAGGGACGCGTTAGGATCCTGGTACCATCTCTGCGGGGAGTATCCGGTAGCCTCGCCACTACCCCGTACTACTGCGCTGAAACCGCCCACATCAGTCGCCGCACTTGTGTGTGTTGATCCGTGACTGGGAAGTCGCTGGGGAAGGTGACCTTTTTTGGGCCGAGCTGACATATTTCTAACGGTTGTTCGTCTTTGCCTCTCTTGCATGTGTGCCACAGCGCTGACTTTTCTGAGCGTGAGGCTTCAACGAAGGCGCGATGCGAGCCATCTCTACGCCATTCGTATGCCAGTTGTGGAAGCACAGTCGGGTAGCGCGCACGGCGGGCCGAAAAAAAGACGCAGAACAGAAGGCTCTCCTTTGTCCGAAACGGACTCTATTTGTTTTTCTAGCGAGAGGAAGGAAAAGCGTGTCTACGGTCTGAAAGCGGCGTGCGGCGGGGCCGCAAATTAAATCGCACGTTGTTTCGTTGTTTTTTGATCTAAATAGCATCAAGGCCGAATGGGTCGGTCGGCCGATGCGACGTCTATAGGAGGATGATGAGGACCACGCAAGCAGGCATCCTGAGCACACAATGAACACAATGAACGTGTCGTAAGTTCACACATCGCAGTCGGGCTATCGCGTGGACGGCCACGTTCATGCGGTGTCGGGTTGGCCTTTGAAGTGCATGAAGCATCAGTTTTCTTTCCCTTGCCACTTTGTCGAGCAATCGAGAACAGGCGAAGAATCGAACTACAACGGCCGCCAGGATGGTCTGGTCCACGACAAACTCTCGGGCACAGTGTCTGGCCTTCGATGAACATACAGCATCTTGGTTTCTGCTTCTTTGTGTACCAGCTTGATTCGACCACCCGCATCTATGCGGATGATAAGTGTAAAGCTGCATCGTATGTACTGAGCCCTCTACTATTGGACTGCTGAATAGCCCAGCAACTGGACTAGGAATGCCAGCCACACCGTATCTGATACTTTTTACGTCGGCGGTGACAGGGGTTGCCCCAACGTCGAGCGGACCGACTCGTGGTTCCCACTTCTACAGCGGAGGAACAGAGTGTTAGGAAAGAGCCACGTCCGGCTAGTGTGCCAACAACTAGGCACAGCGCGAAGTTTGGCTGAGCTCCGCTAAAGCTAAAAAGTGAACGTCCGGCGCGTTGTCCGTCTGTTGTGCGACTGGGCGGCAGCTTTGCACCCGAGTGAAAAAAAGGGCACGCGGGGTCCGGTGCCTTTTATTCACGGCGGGCGGCCTCTTTGGAACTTCGCCTTGCCAGTCGAGCTGCGGGGCTCGCTCGCTCGACCGCTGGAGCTGCTTTGCGAGAGCCGAGCAAAGACGCTCTTCGAGTTCTCAACGACGACGTGGGGTTCGACAGATCTGCGGTCCGGTGGATAGAGTCATAGAGGGGCCGAAGTAAAGTTTCCTTCACCCGGAGTACTAGACTAGTAGCAGAAGCTTGAACTTGATGTGGTAATCCGTCACGATAGGCATATCTTTCTGCATATTTTACAAGCGAGACGCAAGGCAGCGATCCCCGATCTTCATGTTGTCGGTGCCCATGTAGAGTGGAGAAAAAGAAAGAGTTCTCGTTGACGGCACTACCTTGAACCCAAGACAGACGGACGGACAAGCCACATAATTATATAGTAACCTGACCTGTGAAATTGGATGCTGCAGTCTGGTTCATAGGAAAACCAATAGAAACTGGATTCTGAATTTTCAGTTTTTCAGAATTTTTTTTTTGACAAAGGTGAAATTTTTGCTTGGAATTTTTCATTGTGACGGACAGACGGACGGACAAGCCACATAATTATATAGTAACCTGACCTGTGGAATTGGATGCTGCAGTCTGGTTCATAGGAAAACCAATAGAAACTGGATTCTGAATTTTCAGTTTTTCAGAATTTTTTTTTGACAAAGGTGAAATTTTTGCTTGGAATTTTTCATTGTGACGGACAGACGGACGGACAAGCCACATAATTATATAGTAACCTGACCTGTGGAATTGGATGCTGCAGTCTGGTTCATAGGAAAACCAATAGAAACTGGATTCTGAATTTTCAGTTTTTCAGAATTTTTTTTTGACAAAGGTGAAATTTTTGCTTGGAATTTTTCATTGTGACGGACAGACGGACGGACAAGCCACATAATTATATAGTAACCTGACCTGTGGAATTGGATGCTGCAGTCTGGTTCATAGGAAAACCAATAGAAACTGGATTCTGAATTTTCAGTTTTTCAGAATTTTTTTTTGACAAAGGTGAAATTTTTGCTTGGAATTTTTCATTGTGACGGACAGACGGACGGACAAGCCACATAATTATATAGTAACCTGACCTGTGGAATTGGATGCTGCGGTCTGGTTCATAGGAAAACCAATAGAAACTGGATTCTGAATTTTCAGTTTTTCAGAATTTTTTTTTGACAAAGGTGAAATTTTTGCTTGGAATTTTTCATTGTGACGGACAGACGGACGGACAAGCCACATAATTATATAGTAACCTGACCTGTGGAATTGGATGCTGCAGTCTGGTTCATAGGAAAACCAATAGAAACTGGATTCTGAATTTTCAGTTTTTCAGAATTTTTTTTTGACAAAGGTGAAATTTTTGCTTGGAATTTTTCATTGTGACGGACAGACGGACGGACAAGCCACATAATTATATAGTAACCTGACCTGTGGAATTGGATGCTGCAGTCTGGTTCATAGGAAAACCAATAGAAACTGGATTCTGAATTTTCAGTTTTTCAGAATTTTTTTTTGACAAAGGTGAAATTTTTGCTTGGAATTTTTCATTGTGACGGACAGACGGACGGACAAGCCACATAATTATATAGTAACCTGACCTGTGGAATTGGATGCTGCAGTCTGGTTCATAGGAAAACCAATAGAAACTGGATTCTGAATTTTCAGTTTTTCAGAATTTTTTTTTGACAAAGGTGAAATTTTTGCTTGGAATTTTTCATTGTGACGGACAGACGGACGGACAAGCCACATAATTATATAGTAACCTGACCTGTGGAATTGGATGCTGCCAAAAAATGGCTGGTTTGCGGGTCTGGTTCATAGGAAAACCAATAGAAACTGGATTCTGAATTTTCAGTTTTTCAGAATTTTTTTTTGACAAAGGTGAAATTTTTGCTTGGAATTTTTCATTGTGACGGACAGACGGACGGACAAGCCACATAATTATATAGTAACCCGCAAACCCGCACTCGGTTGCCCTGCGGGCCCCCTCGTGTATTGGATTGATTCTCAGTGTGTTTCAGCCTTCCTTCTAGAAACAGCCTCTTTGTGAAGAGGCCGACTCGAAAGAGAGCGAAAAACGCAACAAAAACAGGAAAATTTAGTACCAAAAAACAAGTTCACAATGTATAGCGACAATGTCGGACGAATTTGGTGATCCGAAAAGCTGGTCTTTGAAGTTTCGCGCGAAACCAACCAAGGTATGCCCACTTGCGAGTCATCGAAGAGGTTCTGGGAGAGCTATGGGTACCCAAGTCGGCAAAGGATCCTGGTCAGAAGGTCTACTCGGACGGTTCAGCTCACACATTGCATGTGTAAAAGGAAAAGTAGGTCACACACCGCGGGAGAGACGACGAACGAAACTTGTGCAGCTCCTCCTCCTCGGCGAAGCGCAGCCGCCCAGCCCTCGCGTCGGCGTCGTTGTAGAGGGACGAGAACACGTCGCCGCAGTCGTCCGGCACCAGCGGCCGCTGGCTGCCCGGGGTCGCGGAGCGGCTCTGCCGGCGGGCGGCCGGCACGTGCGGGCGGAAGGTGCACTGCCTCTGCTCCTCGTCGAGCTTCCGCTGCTGCTCGAGCTCGCCGACCGTCGGCCGGGATCCCGACCGGCGCGGCCGCAGGACCAGCGGCACCACCTTGCGGGAGCTCGCGAAGGCGGAGAGCACGGGGCAGAACGGCTTCGCTGGCGCCTCCCGCGGCGACGGCGCCCGCCACCGCGACGCGATCTCCCGCTCCTCGTCGACCTCCCGCCGGCCCTTCCACTCTTCGGCCGCCGCGTCTCGGGCGCGTTGCGACTCGATCGCCGCGTCGTACATGCGCCTGCAGTGCGCGATGCTCGACGACTCGGACGACACCTTCCCGTCCTTCCACCGCGTCGAGTCGCCGGCGGCGTTTGCCGCCCACCGGCCGCCCTGCGACGAATCCGACCTCTTCAGCCGCTGCCCACCGGCCCGTGCGAGCCGCTGCAGCTTCGCCGCGAGGGAGCGCTCGTCGTCCAGCGTCGCCTCCCGCCCGCTGTCCAGCTTCAGCGCACTCCCACACAGCGAACTCCCCCGCTGCCTCCCGCGGGTGGGGGCGGGAAACGGGCTCGTCGTCGTGTGCGCGGCGTCTTCGCCGTCCGACGAGTTGCGGCTGTCCTCTTTGATGTCCAGACTGGCGCTCTCCTCGGTCGACCCGCCCGCGGACCCCGGCGACCCTCCGGCGCGGCCGGCGTGCGACTTCGCACCGCCGCCGCACCGCTCGTTGCGCAGGTGCGACCGGACCTTGTCGCGGCCGTGCGTGTACAGCCGCTCGACCCGCTCCGGCGTGCTGCTGCGCAGCGCGGCGGCGGCGGCGCCGCGGGCCCTCGGCGGCGTCGACGCGAACGGCGCCGGCAGCGCCGCCGGCCGCTTGGCCGGCGTTTCCGCCCGTCTGCCGCCGGCGGCAGACAGCCGCCGGGTCGCTACCGGTGCGTAGCGGGGCGGGTTGAACGGCTGGGGGCCGGGGTGCGTGCCTTCCGCGTGGGCGGACGGGGTGCGCGGCCGGCAAGCGCGCGTGTGCGACGTGCGCAACTTGCTCGCTGCGCTCGCCGGCGTCGTTCTCGGGCCATTCGTGTTCCCGGAGAGGGAGTCCAGCGGCCTGCGGTACTCCGCGTCCGCGGCGGGCGGCTCCTTCAACAGCAAGCTCTGCTCCCTGCTGATCCGGCTCGCAAGCGCCGCCAGCAGCACCCGTGGCAGATCATTCTGCTCGAGAAACGCGCTGGCCAATCCCTCCGGGTCGTCGGCACCCCGGATCACGATCGTGTCGCTGCAACCCTCGCTTATCCCCACCTCCAACGCGACGCACGTCATCACCCCCACCCCCCCCCCGTTTTTTGGGGCCCTCCCGCCAGCGAAGCCCCAACCTGATTTTTAAGTGTCTCGCTCGCGTCGCTTTTTTTGGTGCCGTGTCCAAAACTTACTAGCTTCAGCGTTGCCCCCTGCGCTTTCTTGTGTGTGCGAGGGCTGAAAGGCGCGAGCATGGTTTGGTGGTTGATCAGCATCCCCCCCGGAAGTTCAACAGACGCACCTGGTCTTTTGCGTGTTCACGCACGCTGCACGCGCGCTTTGTTTGAGAAGGTAATCCCCAGCCGCTTGTGATTGCCGATGAGGTTCCATTCCACTCTCTTTGTGAAGACTTGGACTGTTTTTCAGATCGATTGGTTCCTAATGGCAACCGATTGGACTGCTTGCTGAACCTAGAGGAAACGTGAGCAGGGGTGGACACCCGGTGAACCTGGAGGAAACGGTGCGGGCGCTCACCTACCTTCCTCATGACACACCAGTACTGCCCTGCGCGTGTGTAGCGGAACAAATTGAAAATGAGGGAAACGCAAGGTTCTTTTTTCTTCCCAACGATCTGGTACACGGAAGGTACAGTAGTGAACGAGCGAACGTGTGAGTACAACTGGATAAAACGGAGAACTGCTCAACTCCTCCTTTTTCGACAACGACGGGCGGGCGGACGCGGCTGCGCAGCGGCGCCCTCTTTCTTTTGGCTCTTCTGTTTCTCGCGGAGGGGGGATTGCAAGAACGTGCTTGGAATGGTTGTGCGCTCAACGCCGCGCTGGTCCCGTCTGCACCGTGTTCCGGTCCTATGAGCCCCTTGACACAAGCAGCAGACAGGACAGCGGTGTGAGTTTGGTTTGTCAGGCTCGCGAAGGGAGGTAGCCTTCTCGGATCAATGCGTTGCATTCGCAGTTTCCCGCTCCCCTGGACAAAGGAACACGCACCGACGGTTCGTCAGAGCCTTGCGCTGCGCGTTGTTGTCATACGACGCGGCCCTTTCGACTTATTTTGTAGGAGGTGAAGACGCTTTCAAACAGAGTGGTGAAACAGCTCCGTCATACGAACAAGGAGGAACACCACGCGCGGCATGGTGGCCGGCCGGAGGCCCACGGGTGGGACGCTGGGTTTTAGCTGTCACGTCAGGTGGGTGGCAATACTTTACTTCACTGCACAGGGGTTACAGAGCTTTTTTTGAAGTCCAAAGGTCTGTCGGTGTTTCAGCGGGGGAAAGTAGCATTGCGAGACACGCGGGTCGGCAGGCGTGGTGGCCGGAGGCAGACGGGTGGGACGCTGCCACGTCAGGTGGGTGGCAATACTTTACTTCACTGCGCAGGGGTTACAGAGCTCTTTTTTTGAGATCCAAAGGTCTGCCGGTGTTTCAGCGGGGGAAAGTGGCATTGCGAGACGCGCGGATCAGCCTTCGTATTGCTGGGTGAGCATCTCGACGATCTCGGGTCCGGTGTACTCCTGGAAGAGGTCGTCGACCTCGACTATGCGGCCTGGGGCGTTTTTCAGCAGATACGCGATGACCCACGCCCGGTAGTACTGCGTCGTGGAGCCGACTTGACGCTGAGGGGAGGTGGAGGGGGTGCGCTGGAGGCCCTGGGCGAGTGTGGCCGCCGGGTGCGCCGCGGGGCTGGCGGGCGCGCTGCGGTCGCGGACGACTGCGCTGAGGGGCTTGCACCACTGGGAGATGTCGAAGGTGGCCGAGAAGTAGAACGGCCTCCCGGCGGAGCTGACCATCTCGCGCCAGTCCGGCGCCTGCTTGGTGACGTGCTCCAGCAGCTCGCCCTCCCGGCCCCTCCACAGGTCCGCCAGCACGGGGGCCGCGGCGCTGCGCGCGGGGCCCAGGGCTTCCGCGATGCGGGAGGCGTACGGGCTGGTCTCGACGTGGTACGTGTCTTCGAGGATGGGGTAGATGCTGGTGATTTCGCCCTGCAGGTCCTTGATGAGGTAGTCGACGTGCGACTGCTTCGACGGGTCGTGCCGCGAGTAGAACGGGTTCAGAACCGACCGGTGAAAGGCTTCGTCCTGCGCCGACAGCGGCACGCGCGCCGCCTGCCCGTGATGCGGAGGCACAGCCACCGGACGCTGCACCCTCGCCGTCGTCACCGGCAGGGCCGGGTAGCCTTCCGACGCACGCGAACGGACCTGCGACTGTTGCTGCTGCTGCTGCTGCTGGTGCTGGTGCTGCTGCTGGTGCTGCTGGTGGTGCTGGTGCTGGTGCTGGTGCTGGTGGTGCTGGTGCTGGTGCTGGTGCTGGTGCTGCTGCTGGTGGTGCTGGTGCTGGTGGTGGGACTGCAGCTGGGCCTGCTGGGCTTGCGAGAGCCGCGCGGCGGAAAACGGGTCGTGGACGAGCAGCGGCTGCGGGTTGATGACGTCGCGGAGCTGGGCGACCTCGGCGTCGTCGAGGCCCAGCTCGTGCAGGTCGGCGGCGGAGGCGTTGAGCAGGGCGGCCTCGTCCATCTTGTTGACGGCGAAGGCCTGCTCGTGGCGGCGGAGCCCGGCGGCCCGCAGCGTCACGCGCACCCGAGGCGACAGGTCGCCGCCCGCGTCGAAGTCGGCCACCGCGGCCAGCCCGCGCCCGCCAGCATCGGGCGTGCCGCCCCGCGGCGGCGGCGGGATGCTGTAGACCTGCGGCTGGGACTTCGAGCTGCGGATTTCTTCCTTTAACGCGTAGAGCGCCTCCGCCAGCTCCCGGTTCTGGGTTTGCAGGGCGGCGATACTGGTGACGACGGCCTGCGGGATGGCGTCTGCGCGCGGCCTGCTGACGGACGAAGCGCGCGCCGAATACCGCGACGCGGGGGCGGGCGAAAACTGGAGGAGGGTCGCCTGCTTCTTCTGGTCCTCGAGCGTCTCCTCGCGCCAGCGGAGGTGGCGCTCCTGGAGCTCGAGCTCGTTTTCGCGGCGCTTGATGTGGTCCTCCATGCGCTGCAGGCGCTCCCGCTCCAAAAAGTGCTCGTTCTCCTGCCGCAGGCGGAGCACCGACGACGACTCTACCTCCATCTCGCGCCGCCGCCGCCACGTGTCGTCCTCCGCGTAGACCTTGTACCGCAGCGATTCGATCTCGCGCTCGTACTGCGACAGCCGGTGCACCAGCTGCCCCATTTCGGGGTTCGCCGCTGCGGCCGGCAGCTCCGGCATCGCGCTCTGATAGCTCACCAGGTCCTGCGGCGACGTGGCCGTTTGCGTAGCCACCGGGAACGGCATCGAGTCCTGGCACTTGGGCTGTAGTATATTATCGTTGGCAGTTCGAGAAACGATCGGTGTGCCTACCACGCACGCACTCTACTCAGGGCGGACGTGGTCTCGCATGCATGATTGATGCTAGCATCAAGTCTTTTTAGAGTTATAGTTCGCTTGAGAATCCGGGATTTTAGAGTCTCCGGGTGATGTCGTCGAATGGGTTCTTAAAGCTAGTACTCACTGGGTGGGTTTAGGGGGGGCATGCATGGCTTCTTTCGTGTACACTTTACTTACTTGCTTTGCAAGCCAGGTTGATGAAGGGCAGCATCCCACCGAATGCTAATCTCCTGTCTGTCCCTTGCGTCGGGAACAACTTTTTGGCGCAACTATTCCACGGAAGCACACCTGTGGTGACGGCGCTGCTTTCGGTGCAGAGACCATCGGACGAGCTGGCGGCGACAAGGAAGGGTCAGCAGGAGACGGAGACACGGAGCTGGCGAAGCTGGGCTTGTACCCGGTGGGGTTGGGCGGAGGAGGTTTGTCCCCGAGCTTCGACCCCGTCGGGTTGGGCGGGGCTGCCTTCGCCGGCAGCTCGCCGATGGCAACCGTTTTGGGTCCCGTCGGGTTGGGCGGGGCGGTCTTCTTGTTCCCCTTGCCGCCGGTGGGGTTCGGGGGCGCGGATTTTTCGGCGGGCGTCGCCTTTGCATCGGGCGGCGTCGGGGCCTTCGCGTTCTCATGCGTCTTGAGGTAGTCGGACGCGTGGTCGACCCAAAGGATGTCCATCTTTTCCAGTTTGAGCTCTGCCGGCGGAAGACTGAGGTCGAGAGGCTCGCCGACGGGTCTGTCGTCGTCGTCGGTCTTCCGCAATACGTGTTTCCACGTGTGTTCAGGCGGTCGGTCCTCACTGCCAGTGCTCTTCAGCCCGAGCAGGGTGTCCACCAGCTTGTTCAACTGCCGAATGTCGCCTATCGGCTCGGCCTCGTTCACTGACCACAGTATTCGGCCCCGCTTGTCGCCGACCTTCTGCACATCGGCGCCACCAGTGATGTAGAGAAACATTACAACCTGACGCCCTCCGGCGAGGAGGGGGTGGGTGGGGGTACCTTTTATTCGTGTTGTTTGGCAGTGAATTCACAATCCAAAAAAAACTCGAAAGGGAAAGCTCGCAGAACAGCGCTCGGTTGCACGCTGCGCGTGTAGCAGGGTACAAAGGATCACTCTTTTTTGGCGAGTCGGGATGCTCCAGGGCATGTACCCCAACAAAGGGCATCCCCGTGAGAGGTTCTCCTGCTTTTTCCGTTGGCTTCGTTTGTCCCGGGATTCCTTCAGATGAACGTCGCCCCGCCTCAGCCACCTACCGCCAGGAGAGGGAATCAACAAAGTGCTTTTGCAGTGGTGTGTTCAACAGCGTGACCTATCTGCACCGTGGTTCAGCCGGCAGGGAAGTCAACAGCTCTGAGAACGCGAACGCTTCTTAATAAGAGAGGGGGCGTGTGTGCACACGTGGGTAGGCTGAGACTTGCGGGAAGAGGCATCTGCCCCTACCGAGCCCTGTTTCTAGGATCAATCTAAAAGACACGGCTTTGTATTGCTTGGCACTTGATGGAGACCACGCAACGAACTTTCCGGTCTACCAAGGTGCAGACTGCATTGGAATTGGATTGGGGTGGACTGGCTGAGCTACGATGCTGGATCGAAGCTGGTGTTGTTTGCCCATTACAACCGCACTCCGAACAAACAACCTAAGATAGCTGTGACCCTTCGCACCGATCTGCACGCGGGATGGCTCAGTAGCAGTGAGTTGCTGCAACTGCTGCATTTGTGCAGCGTGCCACACAAGAAACGATACCCAGTCGGGCCAAACATCGGCAAAGGTGTGGTCGTCCTGACATGGGGTTTCGCGGAAGCAGACATGACATTCGCACGCCGGGGGTAGCAAAGAAGTGTTACAGGCCACGAAAAAGGAGCTAGGGACACGCTGTACCACACTGACCCAGAAATTGCAAGCGCGGCTGGGAGACGGGGCCACCCAGCGCATCTACGATATTGCGAGCGTTGGAGTGTCAGACGTGATACTGTGTGAGCTGGTTGGCATCACACAGCCCTACGAAGTCCCCGGCAAGACCGCAGGGTGCGTGAGGAGGGTCGCGAGCGACTCGGTCGGACCCTCATCCCGGGATGCCGTTCAAGCGTCATCGCCAAATTTCAGTCGATGTCGGTGTACATTCGAAGGGGGCACGCTTTCGCGGCGGATCCGATACGACGCCCGGAATTCCCGCTGTTCGCACCTTCAAAAGGCACTGGCCAGGGCTCTGTTCTGCCGACGTGGCTAAGACACGATCTTGGCGCGGGCATCACAGCAGCGGATCGGCCGCGAAGTTGTGCGCCCTCGCCGCCGACAGGAAACACTGGAAGAGGTTGCGGTAGCAGTTGACCAGCAGCCGAGACGCCTCCGTGTAGTCGGTGAGGCAGTTGGGGCGCTTCGGGTTCATGTTCGGGCCGAGAACGTGGCAGACGTGCCGGACGCCGTCCCCGTACAGCGGCGTCCCGGGCAGAAGGGCGACGGGGTACGCCACCCCGGGAGACACCGGGGTTTTGCACGCGTACAGCCGAGACGTTTCTTGCGCAAGGGTCGGCCCCGCGGCTTCGTGTATCGCTTTGTTGACGCCGCCTGTCTTAGGGCCGCCGTACAGCTTCGCGTTGGCCGCGTTGGCCAGCATGAAGCAGGGGCCGCGCTGCGAAGCGATGCAGACGTCGCCGCATTGCACCGCGAATCGGGGGTCGTTGAGGTGGGATGTGTAGTGCTTGAAAGCATCGAGGGTAGGGGTCGACGGGCTGCCGTCTTCGGAACGGTCCAGCAGCACCAACCGGACCCTGAAGTGCGGGGGCCCGCCGACGTAATGCGTCGGGACGAGTGCCGGCACCGACGAGAGAAACGCGGCGATCTCCGCGCACGCCAGCGGCGCGGCGCGCTGGATGTCGAACATGAAAATGGACGTTGAGAAAGACGGGAAGACCAGCGTTGCGCACTGGACCGGCTCGTTGCCGTTCGCCAGGGAAGGGGCGCCTGCTTTCGGCGGGGAGGCTGCTTGCACCGTGCGGCGGATCTGCGCTTCGCCGCCTGTGTCCGGCCAAGAAAGGCGCATGTGATGCAAGTCGATGACGACGCCCTCGTACCGAGTCAGCAGGTCGCCCCTCTTTCGGCGATCTTCCACCACGCGCGTCATCTCCGCGTCGAGGACGCGCCACCTCGGGCTCGCCTCTTTCGTCATGTACTCCCACATGTTGCCCCCCCCTCCGCTCCACTCGATTCTTGAAAGAGCGTTGGTTTTCTCGTTCTATTATTGTTGGCGCCAGACAATGCCCGCCGAAACCTCAGCCTGTAGAACGTGAATGGCACTCCTACGAAACCTCTTCCCCCACAGGTCGGATAGAGGAATGGAAGGTTCCCGCTCTTTAGGAACGTGCAAATTCCGTTCAGGACCAGTGCCGACGAACCAATTGAGAAATGCGTCTTTGCTCTCTCGTGAGCACCTGCGTCGTGCTTCTCTTCCGTTCTTGCGCGTGGTGATCCCGCCTCAAAGCCAAGCAACACAACACAACACAACACAACACAACACAACACAACACAACACAACACAACACAACACAACACAACACAACACAACACAACACAACACAACACAACACAACACAACACAACACAACACAACACAACACAACACAACACAACACAACACAACACAACACAACACAACACAACACAACACAACACAACACAACACAACACAACACAACACAACACAACACAACACAACACAACACAACACAACACAACACAACACAACACAACACAACACAACACAACACAACACAACACAACACAACACAACACAACACAACACAACACAACACAACACAACACAACACAACACAACACAACACAACACACAACACAACACAACACACAACACAACACAACACAACACAACACAACACAACACAACACAACACAACACAACACAACACAACACAACACAACACAACACAACACAACACAACACAACACAACACAACACAACACAACACAACACAACACAACACAACACAACACAGCACAACACAACACAACACAACACAGCACAACACAACACACACACACACGCTGCATTTGAAAGAGACATCGACAGCACCAACCAGCGCGTCGCTTTCCGCAAAAACTAAACGAAGCACATCTCGGATGGAGAAGAGCGAGGTGCCGCCAACCAGAAGAAAATGTGGCGCGCAGTCGGAAAAAGTTACCCGCGGTGCAAGGCGGAAACATATCTCGGAGGAACGGACCCCCGTCAAAGAGGAAACAAGACGAGAGCACGTGACGGATGGGCGCGAGCGGGGCGTGGGGGCAGTCTGTCGAAACAGACCGTCCACGAGAGAATCCTTAGTTGACCGCACTGCCCCTCGGGCGGCTCAGCTTCCTCACACGTTTAGCTAAAAAACACGTCAAAGAAGAAGAATCGTCAGTCGAAGAGCGCCACCCAAGAGCTGTCAAGCACTCCAAGGCAGCAGGTGTATTGGGGGGGGAATCTTAGATCGTTTAAACAGAGCGTTGCCTCCGATGCATGTCTGATGCTGGCATCAAGTCTTCTTCAAAGAAGATAAGAGAGAAAAAAAGAAGGGAGTACGAGACTCCTGAAGTAAGGAATGAAACTGTGAGGAACTGGTCTTCTGCTTGCTTCCTTTTTCACCGCGGTGTTCGCACCTTCTTCGCGGGAAGCAGACCATTCCAAGTTAAGAGCTCATCAGTGGGTCCTTGAGGTGGGTGCTTTCAGTGTTGCTCTGGTGCGAGCCCCATTGTTTGGTTTCTTCCTTTCTTCGTCGGCTAAAAAAAGAAAGGAAGGGGATTCTTTAGTTTACACGGTGAACACGAGCGTGCGCAAAGTACACCCGCTTTTCTTCAATCTCACGCCCTAGCATCTGTGCCGGAGTTCGCTGTGACCAGCTCGCAGTCGGGCAGCCTCAGCTGGTTTCTGTGCTTTCTGGTTTTCGGTTTTAATCCCCGACAATAACCCGGCGCCTCTGTGCCTTTCGTCTTTTGGGATACAGTTGTAGAAGTACTGTATGGAATTCGTGGGCGTGAGCTAACAGCTGAACACTTATTGTCGCGCATGTTACTTGTTAGTATGACGTACGGACATGTACACTGCGTACTTGTTCTCCGCACATGACAAGTACGTGGGTCAAGAAAGTGGGGTTGGTTCGTTAAACGCCTTTGCCAGTCCACCGTTATCTTCTGGTAATTCGCCACATTCTCGCAGTGTCTCTCCGTCGCAATTCACAGCAGCGCAGCTCTACATTGTAACAGGAAGGTGCCACTCCTCTGCAGAAATAGTCCCTCTTTTCCCGGGAGACGCACGGATCAACCATGCACGCGGCGCATACTAACTTTCGGTCAGAACGAACCGCTATCGACGTTCAACCTTCACCTGCAACAAGCCTGCTCTCTCTAGCTCTCTAGGGAGTCACTTCTACTTGTCGGCTAAAGGTTATGGAAAACTGGAAAACAAACTTACCAGATCCGATGGACGTGGCTCGGCTATATTTTTTTGATGAGAGCCCTCGATTTCCAGCCCTGGAATTGAGTGCGGCAGTTCAATTTCCAAATCTGGAACGGACTATGAATTGATCGGACGCCAGAAAAAGGAAAAAGGAAGTGGGGGGCGGGAGCGGGACGTAATGGAGGGCTGAGCTCTTACTTGCGCTATGAACGCTTGAGCTCCCAAGCCTCCGACAGAACTCGAACAGAAGCTCGTTGATGCCGTGGTGCAGCTCTTGACTTGAAGGCGGAGCCAGCCTTCAGATTGTTGTGAACGGTGATACTGCTGATACATGAATTTACCGGCCGTTCAACACGATTTTGGCGTCTGCGCTGTCGTGGGAATGTAGTGGGGTTAAGCACTTGTCTGTTCACCACGAGCTAGGACTGACTGTTTATCATTCAAACGCAAGCATCAGAATCCGTCGGAGAGCTGCCACACATGCGGAATTGGAGGACCACGGGGAGCGACAACGACTCCCGAAAAGGATTGACAAGTACTGTGACAACCGTCCGAGCTTTGAGGAAGGAAGAAGGCGCGCTCTGCGCACCAGCGAAAGAGAGAAGGGCGGGAGAAAGAGCTGGGAAAAGATGTAGTAGCTAGGCTATGCTTTTCCGGTGCTACTGTGAAGGAGGGCGCATGAGACACGGGGTACAGAGTCCCGCAAGGAGTATCGCCGTGTACTTGCCGTGCATGAAAACAAAAACGAGACAGGCTCGTGCTTGTCAGTAACAGTCAGTGGATCGTAAGACATATATGACATGTACATACTGCCGTAGTTGTACAAGCACATACTTGTCACGCGTTGAGAACTAGACAACTGAATCTGGGCGTTTTGGACACAAACTACTGTTGCCGCAAAAACGAAGATGCTGAGGGGTTCCGATCCGTGGGTCCGGTAGCAGCCGTTTCTCAGGCCCTGTCCCCGGAAGCGAACTCTAATTACTGCTACCTGCCCGATAGCCCACCACCCTGCTGGTAGGGCAGAAGCTGAAGCATCGCCTGCACGAACTTTTTCAGCATCATCCACCCGCATCGAATCTGCTGCATCCGGTTGCGGAATATGCACGCAAGGGAACCCCATACTCTGCGGCGAATCGGCGCATTCAAACTCAGCTCACTTGCGACTGTGTGTACGCTCTGATGATGCGGTGCACCTCATAGTGCGCGTGCAGCCTAGGACTTTTAGGAGCATCACAGACCTGCTATTGGCTCGCTCTTCCGCGCGCTATAAGTCGCGCGCAGTCCCCTTAAGAAGTAGTGCGCGTCTCGGGTAAGCAGCAAGCCGCCGATGCCAAAAGACACTCCCTACAACGACACGCCCACATTTAAGGGTCTAGATTCTCGTTAGCACTGGTTAGATTCGTGTGGAAGAAACAGGCGAGAGACGTCCCCTTGCGACTTATGGGGATTGTTCATACAGGAGGCTTTGTTTGAGTCTGTGAGCCCCTCCGGAGAAAAGCCCACGACACTGGACCTGAAGGGTGCAAATGACTGATGAACTTCGAGCGGTCTCAGACGGCTCATTGCATCGGTGGCTATCCACGCGGGGAAGGTGCCTTTTTTTTTGCCAAACGACAAATAGCACCCTGCCTAACCTGTTCCCCCTTAGTCGTTGTCGGGGCGGATGAACCCGATGACTCTCTTGTTCTCGACCTGTGAGCGTTTTGTTTCGTTCTTGATTGTTGACTGTTTAAATGTGACCGACGCCAAAATACCTCGCTAAGATAGTCTTGGGTCCCTCACGTGCATCCACGTTGGTTGAGGGACCGAGTTAAGGTCTTCTGGATCTACTGGTAAACAAAATATCGGACGATCGACATTGACTGATCAATGATGCGGTGAAGAAATCTCATTATTTGCGCCACAACTTTGTGGGAGGAAAGCCTTAGATTAATGTTACAGTTCAGTGTAAGGCAGAAGTGTAGTGGGCGGGGAACACGCGTTCCACGACCCTGTTAATACCAGTGCTCTGAGACGAGGGTCTTGTACGACAAATAAATAAGACCACGGCTGGCATGTAATAATCATTATTAGATTCGATTAGATTTTATTAGATATTATTGGCCTATTATTAGATCTAATAATGGGTAATAACTAATAATTTCTAATAATAATTACGCAGAAAACCATAAGGGAAGCACTTAAGTCGGGAAAATATTTATCGGAAACTGTTTCCGATAAATATTTTTTTTGTTTCCGATAAATATTTTTTGAGACAAAACCATATCGGAAGCACTTAAGTGGGGAAAATATTTATCGGAACGTTTCCGATAAATATTTTTTTGTTTCCGATAAATATTTTTTATTTCCGATAAATATTTTTTTTTGTTTCCGATAAATATTTTTTTTGTTTCCGATAAATATTTTTTGTTTCCGATAAATATTTTTCTGTTTCCGATAAATATTTTTTTGTTTCCGATAAATATTTTTTTGTTTCCGATAAATATTTTTTGTTTCCGATAAATATTTTTATTTCACTGGGGTCCCAAATTCTTCACTCCATTTTTTTACTACCCCCATTTTTTAACCACTACCCCCCCTTTTTTAACCACTACCCCCCCTTTTTTAACCACTACCCCCCCTTTTTTAACCACTACCCCCCCTTTTTTAACCACTACCCTAAAAACTGGTCACGAGTGAAGAAAAAACGGTTCAGGTGGGTAAAAACAATGATGTTACCAATGGAAAAACGACAAAAAAGAAGAAGAATGATGTAAACAGCTTGCCATGTGATTATTTTTTGGTGCCCTTAGGGTGCGGCTTGATAGCATCTGTACCAATCTGAATGATAGCTCCCTCAGCAATGTTGCTGAAGTAGAAAACATTCGAAGGTGGTACAGGGTGTGCTTGAGTCAAAAATGCAGGGATCTCAATGCAGGGGGCCTCAAGTGTTGGTGCGGTGCTACCACTGGCCTCAGTATCTGTGGCCGCGTGATCAAGAGACAGATCTGCAGCCAAAGATGTTAACATATGCTTGCTTCGGTCAAGGTACTGCTGTGCAGTTGTTATGGAGGTCCATCCAAAAAATCTCATGAGGTCAGCTGGTGTTCGACCTTTGTCGGCAAGGTGGGTGGCAGCACTGCGGCGCAAAGCATGATTCCCCTTCCGGGCATGATTCTGTTCTTGGTCTCCCCTTTTTCTGTATATCCTGGGTATTTTTTACCTTCATTCCGTTAAAAACACTCGTAACTCTGTTTTCTTCACTACCCCACTTTTTCCGGGTCGTTTGGAGTGACTCATTTGGGACACCAGTGAAATAAAATTATCTTATCACCCATTAATGGCGAAAATTTTCACTCTCGAACCCAATTTTTTGGCACTCGACCCTCCGGGTCTCGTGCCAAAAAATTGGGTTCTCGAGTGAAAATTTTCGCCATTATTAACAGGTAATAAATAGCTATTTTGTTTCCGATAAATATTTTTTGTTTCCGATAAATATTTTTGATAAATATTTTTGATACGGGTTCCTGGGGACTAGTCCCCAGTGCGAAATGTGCCCAAGGGGAGTCCCATTGGGCAAGCAATTTCATTGGATTTTGCGAGGACCCTAAGTAATCCGGAGCCAGTGTGATAGACCTCTGTGATGTGGGCCGCTTCACTGCTCGTCTGCATGTGGACTGCTCTGTACCTGTGCCTTCTCCGCGCTTGCAGCTTTTCAAGCCGGCCACGCCTGCTTTCCCTTTTCTGTCTTTCGACCTCGGTGATCCCTCGCGGGCGTCCTGCTGTGCCATCTGAATCTCCTCGCCTTCCTTCCTGGTTTGCTTGGCACCCTCTGCTCGCGCAGCTTGCGGCGCGGGTCTCTTCAGAGCCGGTCGTCTTCGTGTGCGCTGTTCTGTCATCGCTTGCCTGTGTTGCTGATTTCTGCAACAAAGGCAGTTTTGGCCCGTGAAATGGGCTAGTCTTTATTGTGTGAGTGCTTTTGTCTCCAGGATTGAAATGAGGCTGACGCGGAAAATCCTACCGTCCGACATGGCACAAGTCAAGGGAAACAAATATTTTACGGGAACTAGTATGCACGGCAGCCCCGATACTACTAAGCCCCGTTGGCATACTTACACTCCATGGCTGCCTCGATGGCACCAAATCCGTAGTCGTGGTTAGACATTTTCAGGTAGGAGGATGTTACCTGGTCAGGACCGCATGCAGTTTTGTCGTATTGGGGCCGCGTAGGACCCGGATGAAGTCGTTGCGAATACACACAACAGATCAACGAAGGGTAGAACTGGGGAACATGCAGATCAGACGGAAGTAGAATGTGCAAACTTATCCTTTTCTTGACTTGCCGTTCTGAAAGCTGTTGAGGGGCCCCTACGTAGGTTCTCGCATGATTCGTTCGCCTTTGTAACACTATCCGTTTGTAGTAAGCTTTGCAGTTGTGTTCTTGCAATATCTAGCCGAATGGTGGGTGGCGGATTTCCGCGCTCGTGCGCAAGACGCAGTTTTACTGCAACTGCAGTGTAAGCCGAACCCGGTTCGTGACCTTTGTCGCGGTGAAGTGGTACAAAGTCTTCAGCTTTCAGATCCGGATACTGCTCAATGCAACCAGATAGTTAGATGTCACTTGATGGATACCCGTGTGCTGCATTCGAAAAGGTTTGCGTATCTGGTGTTGAAAATTGAACAGCCTTTGCTGGGGAGGCTTTCGACCCGAAACTAGATAGAAAAACGATCGTATTTGGCTTCGTCGCGGTCGTCCACGGGACGAAGTAGGTGAACCTACTGTCAAAGTGATCAATACTTATCGGAAACAGAAAAATATTTATCGGAAACAAAAAATATTTATCGGAAACAAAAAAATATTTATCGGAAACAAAAAAAATATATATCGGAAACAAAAAAAATATCGGACTTAACCATAAGGGAAGCACTTAAGTCGGGAAAATATATAACGGAAGCTGCTTCCGTTATATATTGATCCCAGCTTCCGTTATATATTTTTTCTGCTTCCGTTATATATTTTCCAGCTTCCGTTATATATTTTCCAGCTTCCGTTATATATTTTCCAGCTTCCGTTATATATTCTCCAGCTTCCGTTTTTTATTTTCCAGCTTCCGCTATATATTTTCCAGCTTCCGCTATATATTTTCCAGCTTCCGGTATATATGCTATGTTCTGATAAAGATTGGAGTGTTTCCACAAGTCACCACACAGAAAAGCAGGCCCAAAGTCACCGGAGAAAGCCTAACTAGATAACGAAGAAAGCCTAACTAGAGAAACAAAAGAGGAACAGCAACAGGATGGAAAGGCAACGAGACGCATCTGGAAACCCCCGACAGCAAAATCAGCAGCAGCTTCCGCACCAGCTGCAACTTCCGCAGCCGCAGCAGTTTCAGCACCAGCAGCAACTTCCGCATCAGCATCACCAGGCACCGAACCACCCGCAGCAGTTCCAGCACCAGCAGCAACTTCCGCATCAGCTTTACCAGGCACACAACGGAACGATGTTCCGGTGGGCGTCCTTGCAGCAGGCCACTAAGGCCACACCCCCGAAACCACCATGCAGCGCGGTTCCATCCAAGAAGATCTGGGGTAGAGCCCCGGCAAGAGCCCTCTTTGAGCTGGCGAGGGTCAGGAAGGCGCATCACAACACCTCACCTTCCATTGACCTCGAACTTCGCTAGAGAAGACCTTCTTAAAGAATCTCCCTGTTTTGCTCGCGTGGCTGAGGAGAGCCCCCTGCAGTCTTCCCACTTCGCGAAGCAATCCTCACTTTTCACCCCGCCCATCGTCACGTCTTCTGCTTCCGCTGCTGCGACCTGCTGCCCTGGGCTGCTCCTTCTGCTTGCGGTGCGTCCCGATGCTGTGCTTGCAGCCCGGCAGCTGGTGGGGCTGCTTCTTCTGCTCGTGGTGCGTCCCGATGCTGCGCCTGCACCTCCCTGGCCGCTGGTGGGGCTGCTCTTTCTGCCCGTGGTGCGGCCTGATGCTGTGCTGCTCGCACGTGCCCAGAGGCTGCGCCTCGCGGTGCGTCTGGATGCGGGTTGTATGTTGCGTCCATATAGGCACCCGGACCGTAGGAGGGCACTGGGTTGTAGTAACCCGGATAACCCGCCGGGTAGGAGTACGGACTGTGCTGGTACTGCACAGTCTGGGGCTGAAAATGCTGCTGGTGCTGAAGCTGCTGCTGCTGGTGCTGGTGCGGCTGGTGGTGCTGCGGGTGCTGAAACTGCTGCGGGTGCTGAAACTGCTGCGGGTGGTACTGTGCCTGGTGAAGCTGGTGCGGAAGTTGCTGCTGGTGCTGGAACTGCTGCGGGTGGTTCGGTGCCTGGTGATGCTGATGCGGAAGTTGCTGCTGGTGCTGAAACTGCTGCGGGTGCTGAAACTGCGGAAGTTGCAGCTGGTGCGGAAGCTGCTGCTGATTTTGCTGTCGGGGGTTTCCAGATGCGTCTCGTTGCCTTTCCATCCTGTTGCTGTTCCTCTTTTGTTTCTCTAGTTAGGCTTTCTTCGTTATCTAGTTAGGCTTTCTCCGGTGACTTTGGGCCTGCATTTCTGTGTGGTGACTTATGGAAACACTCCAATATTTATCAGAACATAGCATATATAACGGAAGCTGGAAAATATATAACGGAAGCTGGAAAATATATAACGGAAGCTGGAAAATATATAACGGAAGCTGGAAAATATATAACGGAAGCTGGAAAATATATAACGGAAGCTGGAAAATATATAACGGAAGCTGGGAAAAATATATAACGGAAGCTTGAAAATATATAACGGAAGCAGAAAATATATAACGGAAGCAGTTCCGATATATATTTTCCCGACTTAAGTGCTTCCGATAAGCTTAGTCCTCTTTCTAATAATCTAATAATCGCCTGTAGAGAGTCCCCAGATGTGGGAGGATCCGGGAAATACTACTCAGTCGGACTAGGTTCTTGGCAATGAAGCCGCGAAAATGGAGGGAACCCAGAAATCAAAGTAGCTACACCCAAATCTCAGACTTGTACTCAGTGAAAACATCTGATTTAGCTCTCGGTGAAAATCTCAGATTCAGCTTTCGGTGAAGATCTGCAGATTGTTCCTCCAATCTCAGATTATGCACTCAGCCCAAGACTCACATCGAGTTTGTGAGCGAAAACCCGGCGCCCGCCCAGAAAACATCACGGTCCCGGACGATGCTCAATGGCGACGAACGCAAAGAAGAAGAAACACGAAAACAACACCAGAATCCATGCCAGGCAAGAGACTGGGTGGCCTGGCAGTGCAAGCCAAGCGGTGACGCCAAGGTGTTTTTAAGCAATGGTATTGTATTAATGTCGCCCCATGATGTACTTAATCACCGCAAGTCCCAGCGCTTCATCAAAGCGGTTATGCGCGGTGAAAAGGCAGGACGTGACTGTGGTGCTTGCAGAAGACAGCCCGAAGAACCGGCAGAAGATCACAAGCAGGCCGTAGATTCCACATGCAGATGAACATGAAATGACACGGGATCGTATTGTCTGCTTCGGTCGGGTTCCAGCGAATGCCGAAATGCACCACGCACATCATCAAAGGCCACATGCAACGGACTGTATGCCCAGCGAACGGGATTCGTGCTCAAAAGACGGTTTCCGAGATGGAGTTAGACCCCCATTCTGCCCTAAGAATACGGGTTCTGGCGGGTAGAGGTCGCATACCCCACATGCCACATCATCGTCCTCTGCCAGGATCTTGCCTCAAACCTCTCCTACCTCTTTTGGCATCCTTCCATTTCGACTTAGCAACAAACGGAATTGCGAACGGGGTGAAAGGAACGGTTTGGACGCACGAACACCCACCATGACGAACACCTTCCACTCCTAGGGGCACTTTTGCTGTCAGAATGCATGGGAAAGTCAGGTAATAATGGATTATTACCTGGTAATAATATCTAATAATGGGTAATAACTTCTAATAATCAGGTAATAATATCTAATAATTTCAGGAAAAAATAATATCTAATAATTTCTAGTAAAATCTAAGAATTTGGGGCGGATTTCGGAAATCTAATAATAGGTAATAATCGTGATTATCTGCCAACCGTGATAAGAGCTCGTCACTCGCACAACCGCGGCTGGTGCAGGACTAATGATGATGATGATGATGATGATGATTATGGGAGGAGAGAGTTGTCTTCGGTGAATGCACAAAAAGCTGATCGGAGAAAAGAGAAAGGCCACGTACCAGTTGCGACTGCTCTTGGATGATCTTGTTCACGTCGTTGTCGGCGTCTCCGTCGCGGTCCCCGTCATGGCCGATTTCGACGTTGACGCGGAGGTACTGCTGCCCGTTGTCAATGGCGATTATCTTCGCGGAGCCGAAGGCGTGCAAGACGTGCTGCACCAGCCACTCGGCTACGGTATCCGCATAGTCCCGCTGCTTGCGGTGCAGGTCGATTTTCATCGACTCGATGTGCCAACCGGCGCCCTGCCGGATGGCCTCAACATACACTTCTCCAAACTTGAACTCGTCCTTGAACGTGACCGTGATCTCGTCGTCATCGCGGCTGGAGCCTTCAAGTTCCCACTCGGTGGTTCTCGACTTCTTCGAGGAGCCTCGCGCCCTGCGAAACGGCATCATGAACGACGCGCGTTCCTTGGTGAACAAGTCGACGTGGTAGTCCAACACCTGACTAGCCCACGACGGGTCCCCGAACTCCTTCCTCACAATCTCACTCGAAGCAACCAACCCGCGGGCGGTGTTCACCAGCTCATGCTCTTGCGAAATGCGGTATTTCTGGTAGAAGTTCTCGAGCGGGGGCTGCAGGAAGAAGCCGAGCAAAGCGATGAAGAGCAGGATGCAGACGGCGCTGAACAGAGGCTTCACGACTCTCTGCGTGACGGACAACTCCGGAGGAGCTTCGGTGAGGCCGTACAGCCGCATGAGGGCAGTGGCTGACGGCGCCTTGCCCGCGGAGAGGAGGATGGCTTGCAGCTTTCGCTCGGTCGAGTCCAGGAGGATGTCCATCCGGATGCGGAGGAGCTGCTCCTTTTTGATGGGGGTGAGGGTCACCACGTTCTTGCGGGCGTGCGCCCGTGCGTCGTCCGACTCGTAGTCTTCGATGTCCTCTGCGCCGGTGAAGGTGAATCGTTCGCCGTCGTTGTGCGTGAGGATCAATTTGAACGGCTGCTCCTTGTCGATCAAGATCGTCTCGCCTCCCTTCGGGAGGAAGATCTGGTACCCGGTTTGCGCGGCTTTCTTCTTGCTGGAGACCAGCGTCTTTCCACCGCCGTTGTGGAACATCTTCGCCGACGTCAGCTTGTCCAAGCTGCACTCCGCTGGCAGGTATCTCGTGTCGAAGCGCACAGTCCTCGCTTTCTTCTCAACTTCCGTCTTCGGTCGTGGGGACAGCAGGTTCGTAGCGAGAACCGATAGCCGCTTCACGCTCTCGTTCTTCTCGTCTTCGTCGATCTTCTCCACTTTGCCAAGCTCGAGCGGAGTAACCCTCGTTGGGCTGCCTTCGTCGCTAACCGGGCTCGCCGCTACCCCATCCTCGGCACTCATTACGACCCCTCCACTACCCCACACCAGGCTTCACAATAAGCCTTTGGCCCCCTGGTCGTTGCTTCTTGTTTTGTTTTTAGTCCTAAACAATCTTGCGGGTTGCCCATGTATTGTGCAGCCTAAAATTACGCAGGCAGCGTGTTTTGGCGGTTGGTCCGAATTCACAGGGGTAAACACAAAACAATCAACGGGCACGCACAAAGCGAAGCGCCTGTCTTTTTCTGGGAACTTCAGTTGGCCATAAAACAGCAGTGTCCGGAGCGTCTTGTGCTGTTTACCCCTCACCTGTGTCAGTCTCATGCGTACAAGACGAACGGGCGTTGTAATTTCGTTCGGGTGAGGTGATTTGTAATCCCTGCGGCCTAGGTTCTCGTGCTAGTGGTTGCGGGAACTTTTCACGGACTCTGCAACGGTTGGTCTCCTTCGTTGGGACGGTCAGTCTCTGCCGCTGTCCATACTGTGAACCACATTATCTTCAAGATCCATCCGGTCCACTCCCGGGCCGTGACCCCCATCCCGGATGATAATTGCGCTGCGCCTGCAAAAAAAAGGTAGAAGAAAGCCGCATGCGTTCCTGTCGAATAAAATTCACACTCGTTGATTGCCGAACTGCGTGCCTGAGCACTTCTATGAGGGCTGGGGAGACTTGTAAAAGGATAACTGTGCGAAGCGCTGCACGAGGTGCAAGTGACGACGCGCGTGCCTGCACCTTCAGTTTTGCTTGGGGCTTTGGGGGGGAGTGCGTTTTAGACAAGCCTTGCGTGGAGCCTTTTTCGGGAGGGTCAAAACTCGACGAAGAAGTAAGCACCGGGTGCTGCATGTTCCTTTCGGAGTGTACTGATCTTCTCTCGGGACGGGTCAAAAGTGACGACATGACAGCATCGGCTGCATGTTGCCTTGGACGTGGCTGACCCTTTCTTGGTGCACACAACTCTAAAAAGAAACAAGCACCGCCGGTGTTGCCTTCGGACTGAGATGAAGAGAATCCAAGCTGAACAATATAACGCCGGCTGCGTGATACACATTCCTTCCAACGTGGGGCGCGTGGCCGGCCTGTCTCCGAGCGGGTAAATTCCGATCGCGGCTGCAGCGGAGTGGCTGTTGCGCTGGAAGGACCTAGCCCGAGTAACGTGTACACCGACTCTCGGTCGGCTGTCTTGTTCCGCATTCACTAGGGGGTTAGGGGGTCCGAGTCCGAGTCGCCAAGACCAATGAGGTCCCTCAGGGACTGGTCGGCCTCCTTCTTTTTGTCGCTCGGCGCGGCGGCGACGTTCGCCTTCTTCGCGTTCGGGCTCCTCCCGGCGCTGCCGCTCGGCAGTTCGTCGTCGCTCGTGTCCCACGTCAGGGGCGGCGAAGACTCGGGCGATTTGTGCACCTCCGCTTTCGCTTGCGGCTTCTCCCCCCGGGAGGTCGGCGATAGTAGCGCGTCCAGTATCGATGCGATGGGCTGTTGGTGATGAATTTCATGCGCTGGTGTGTGTGCCGGACCCACCAGTTCGAGAGAGAAATACTTGACGTAGCTGCTTCGACTCCGAATGGAAGGGAAGAAATATGGCAAGGGGCAAATACAATACAAACACAATCCGAATTGTTCTTCGCTTACACCTATAATTGACCAACGGTCACGCGAAACAAGAGCTCGTCACTCGCACAACCGCGGCTGATACAAAACTAATGATGATGATGATGGGAAGAGAGAGTTGTTTTCGTTGAACGCAGTGCCTGATCGTTCATTACTTAAAGCTGGATTCAGGACGCAAGTGAATACGCCACGGTTTGCGGCGACGAGCTTCTCATTTCCTCCAACATTTCATTGGTAACAACATAACAGGTTGCCACGGGTTTGAACCGCAAGCCAGTTCCCCGAGGCTTTGCCCGTGAGGAAAAGTGGCCAACGGGATACAGAGTTCGACGCGATGCTGAGGATGATCGCCGGGGACAGGACGAGTTCACAAGTACGTGCTCGAACATCTGAACACAAGCGCCACGGTGAAAACGGCAGCGGCGGCCAAAACTTGCCGTGACACTTCGTTCGTACCTAAGTAAACAGGAAAGGAGGAAAGGTTGCATAAATAAAGGGGGTAGACACATAGATGGCTTTGCTAGGGGTCTCCCAGGTGTGGCCCTGAAGCGTGAATGTAAATAGAGATTTTGCCCAAACACATTTTTTTGCACTTTTTTTTTTGCACTTTTTTTGCACCAGGCTACAGCCAGGCCTCACGTTCAGCATGCTAAACGTACTGATTTCAGCACGTTAATTCTTTTAGTTTCTCTCTGTACACATGCTGAATCAGTACGTTATCAGCACATATCTTGTGTCCAAGATGCCACCCGAAGGCCACCCAAGCAGGCCCATGCAGGTCTTTCGAAGAACTGGTGGAGGAGGGAGCAAGCTGGCTTGGATGTCTGCACATACCCGTTTCTTCGGGCTTCCGCGAGTGGGGGAATTGGCGTTTTTTTCGGCTCGCTACGCGAGCCGAAGAAGGGGATGATAAATACTCCATTACTTCGATGACCGCCATAGAGGGCCGCATATGATATGATCATTCATCTGAGTGCAAGAGACAAGTTACCACAGTCCGGAACGCAAAACAGACATAGCATGCGGCTCGATTTCTTCGTTCGATGAAGAACTATTCAGAAATGTTTTGTGACCAAGCTAGGAGCCTCTGAAAGTATTAGCTGTATGTTGGCAAGCGTTGACACAACACCATTCGAGTTCCTGTTGGAACTTGCGCCTGACAAACTTCCAATTGTGATGATGGTGATGATCTTAGCGGCTGTGCTGGTACAACCTCCTTAGCACAGACGACAGAAAGAAAGCGAAAGCGCGAAGAGTCCGACATTCCTCAGTCCGGCTACGATCCAAAACGGGTGCAAAAAGCAGGCGGAAAAAGTGCAAAAAAACGTAAATAGGATCTTGGACTTTGCCCAAAAAGAGCGTAAATAGGGCCACACGTGGGGTCTCCCCTACAGATTTCTCCCTACAACGGTATCATGCGACGAAAATAACGTTATAATAACGTTATAATAACGTTATATAACGTTATATAACGTTATTATAACGTTATATAGCGTTATAACGGTCGAATAACGTTATTTTTCGACCAATAATGGCAAATAACGGTTTTATAACGGTCAATAACGGTTTTTCTGGATTTAGGGGGGGAAAATCTTAGTTTAATGTTTAGGCAGAGCGGGGGGATTTAGGGGGGGGGGGGGGGGAAACAAATAACTCCGGGAATAACGTTATATAACGTTATATAACGTTATATAACGGCCATCTATGTAGACAACATTTTATTTGACCCTCGTAGCTCGCTGGGTTTGGCACACCAGGGCTGGGCTAACAAAGAAGAATCTACACTCCCGAGAGCACCTTGCGCCGTCAAATCGTGACGACGAAGTGACGGTACAGGGGTAGAAAATATGCGGGCGCAGCGAGGTGAGTTGAAGTGCATGTACCAAGTGTAATTTCGCGGCTCGCTTAGCACTACCCGTGTTGCAACAACAAAGTGAATGCTGAAGAGTGCGTGGTGCCGAAGCGTGGTAAATGGTGCTACTGGGTACAATGAGGGGCACGTACCTGTGGGCTTGATGGCATCAAGACAGGGAAGTCGGTCAGACTCTGGCGCCGGCTGCTGGTCGGGGGAGCGTCGACGACACGCCTGATGACGTCGTCGGCCCCCGGGGTCTGCGCGCTGTTGCGCCGGTTTCGGAAGGAAAGCGACACGTTCGACAGGGGGCTGGCGGAACGCGACGCCGCAGCAGAAGACGCCACCGGCGAGGCGGCAGGGGTCGCCACGGGCGACGCGACGGGAGAGGCGACAGGGGATGCGACGGGGGAAGCCACAGGGGAAGTGACGGGCGAGCCAGCGTTGTTTTTGATGAGCGAATACAACACGGGCGGCAAAGCCCGCGGCGGCGACGGGATGTCCGGCCTGGGCGCCTCGGTCGCCGGCTGCTGCACCACGGAGAAGGCCTTGCGACTGCCCTCGGGAAACGACGCGCACGACAGCGGCGGGGACCGAAGCGCGCGCAGCTGGTCCGCCGCCGGGATGCCGCTCGGCTCGGTGAGCACCGCCGACGTCTCCGACTGCCGGCTCACCCTGTCGTCGTGGGCCGACGCCGATGCCGCAGCTGCCGGCCGGCTCCCCCGGCGGGGCCTTCGGGGCGAGTCGCTGCCGGTTTGCCGGTCCGGGCGCCCGAGCATCGAGGCGTTTGCCGGCAGCTTCTCGCTGACGGCCAGCGACGACTTTCGGCTGCCCGCCCGGCTCGACCGCCGGTCGTCGTCGGCGTCCCTCTTGCCGCGCGACTTCTGCCGTTTTTATTAAGGTTAAAGTTTGCTTGAGATTCCGGTGTTTTAGGGTCCGGGTGCCCTTTGTTTAAATGGGTTCTCTTAGAGCAAATATGGGAAATGTGGGTGCGGGTTGTTTTCTTGGTGTAAATTTTCATTATGAATAATAACTGGCCATGTCCGGGACTGTTTGTGCCGACACCAAGTACATTCCTGCGACGTGGCTCCCCATGTTTTTGTGTTAACGAGACATTCAGGGTTTCCTAAGAGGAATCGAGTTGCTGAGCGCTTATCGGCACGGTGGTTCTCTGATGGAATTTGATGCACATTAGAACAGCTTGTTTAGAGCGTAAGCTCGCTTGACACTCTGGGCTTTTACAGTCTCCGGATACTTTTGTCGTCGTTCGATTGTATTTTCGGCCATTATCCACGTCTTGGGCAGTGTACAGCACGGGCAGCGCGGGGGCCTCCCTAGCAGACTTTGTCCCCTGAGCCTTCCCAAAACGTAGTCCCACTAAAGATTCGTAGTTGGCAGCGTAACGTTTACTACATGGAAACGTACCCAAACGCAGGTGAGTTCCGCTGGGGCGCACAAATAAAGTAATCCTCACTCCTATGCTTGTGTCTGTCACTCTCGTCCACCGGTCCTGTCCAGCTGGTATGGTTGGAGTAAAAGGTACAGGCAGAAAGCTGCTGATCAGTCGGTCGGAATATTATTAGTCTGCAAAGAAGCAAGTTGATTTTCTTTTCTTTTGTTTGTGCGCACTAGCGGAACTCACCTCCTTTGGTAAGTTGCATGTAGTACGCTGCCAACTACTAATTTCTAGAGTTAAAGTTCGCTTGAAATTCCGGGGTTTTAAGGGTCTCCGTGTGACCGTTGAATGATTTTTTTAGTACCAGCAAATTACAAGTTACAATGCATTGTTGACAGAATAAAAGCCTCTCACTCCTATGCTTGTGTCTGTCACTCTCGTTGACCGCTCCTGCTCTGCTTGCCGCGCGCCGTATGGTTGGAGTAAAAAGGGTGAAGCCAGAAAGCTGCTAATCTTGCTGCTGACCACATGAAGTGGTGCAAGCTATCTGGACGGATTGGAGCGGCAAACCTGTCGTTCGGATTATTATTAGTCTTCAAAAAAACAAGTTTCTTTTCCTACCAAAAAAAAAAAAAGGCGCCATACCGATTTCCTCTCGGGCCGCCCGGCGGACGACGCGGACGCCCCCCCTGCCGCCGGCGCTTTGAAGTACCGCTCGCCGCCGTGCACGAGGTCGCCGTCGGCCGCGCCGCCCCCCCCCCCCCGTCCAGCGCCGAAGGGTCCGCCAGCCCGAGCGACGCGAGCCGCCGCGCGAGCTCGTTCTCGCGCCTGCCGAGCCGCCGCTCCCGCTTCGCGACCTGCTGCTGCCACCGCGCGATCTCCGCCGCGGCCTCGGGCTCGTGGTCGAGCTGGAACGCGGCGGCGCCGCCCGGCGCCCGGGCGTGCGGCTGGTCGCAGGTTCCGCCGCTCAGCACGCCGATCGACAGGACCTGCTCGAATTCAGGGTCCCCGCCGCCGCCGCCTTCGAGAGTCCGGTCGTTCTCCAGCAGCCGTCCGAGCAGCGGCTTCTCCTCCGGCGTTCCGCGCTCGCGGTTGCGCTCTGCGAACTTGTGCTCTAGGCTGCGCAGGAGTTCTGCGCGTTTCCGGTCGTTTGCGAGGATGGCTTCAACAGCGTCCAGCCGAGCGGACACGTCCGCAATCCCGCTGCTCGCGGTCGTCGCGGTGGCGGCGGTGCGGTGGGGCCTGCCTGCACCCCACGCGTCCGGGGTGACCTCCTCGTCGAAGATCAGCTCGTGGAGAGTCTTCGGCTCGGGCGGCGGCGCGGCGCCGGCGCCCCGCGCCAGCACCAGCGGCCCGCCGCCCGGGGGGCAAGCGCCAGGGGCCACCGCGAGCCCCGTCGGTGCTTCGGACTCGAGGTAGTCCGCGTTCTTGTCGACCAGCCCGCAGAGGTCGCGCTGCTCCTGCCGGCAGATCTCGACGGCAACCTTCAGCTCGCGCACCTTGTCGTCGACTTCCGCCAGGGCCTGCCTCCCACGGGCCTGTTCGCCCGTTATCTCGAGCACGTCCTTCTGCAGCAGCTTGCAGAACGTCGCCACGCTCTGCGCCTGCTTCCAACCACCCCCGCCCCGGTCTTCTTTCCCGGCGTTGGTGTTGCTGTTGCTGATGTCGCCGTCGGTATTAATGACGTTGTCGTCTCGGCTGAAACCAACAAACTGCGGGTTCCGGTTCGGCGAGAGCCCGGGCTGGGTTGAGTACGGGCTGGCGGAGGTGGGGTGCCAGGGGGAGCTGCCGGGTGGGGCGGGCCCGTTTTGGAGGAGGAGGGTCGCCTGGACCAGTTTGCCCCGCAGGTCGCGGACGGCGAGGTCCGTCTCGATGCGGGCGGTGGCGGATTCGCGCTCGCGGCGGCGCACCGCTTCGGCGACGGCCTCGAGCTTGATGGTCAGGGCCCGGACCTCTTCGTCGCGGGCCCGCGCGCCGCCGGGCGCCGCCTCCGGCGCGGCCAGCTCGAGGCTGGCGACCCGCCTGTGCAGCGACGCCATCTGCCCGCACAGCTCGTGCACCATCGACACGAGGGCGTCCGCATTGACCAGGTGCACACGCTCCGCCCCCCGGCCCGCCGCCGCCGCCGCCGCCGTCGTCGTCCTGCTGCGGTCCCGCTGGTCGCTCCACCCGCTCGTGTTCGGCGTCTTCGTCGCCGCCGCGCGCCGCGTCGGCAGCGGCTTGTGCGGGCTCACGTTATACAGAGGCCGCCGCGGCGGCGACCTCTTCGCGCGGGCGTCCATTCTTTAAAAGTATGCCTGGCCTTGCCAAATACTTTGATACTGCAGGGAATAGTTGAGTAAACCTCTTCGCAACCACGTCGGCGAACCGAACGTGGTAGCATTTAAAGCAGAACCGACCCTTTCGTGAAAAAAAAAGGCGAAGAACTGAAAACACCTCTTCTTTCCATCTTGTTTTGTCAAGAAGCTGCGACTCATCTGATCTTTATTTTCCGGAGGCACGAGCCCTCCTTGGTGCTCACAAACCAAAGCCCCCCCTTAGGCACTGGGCTACATCCCATGATGGTACAGTGCACGGGGCCACGGGCTCCCAGCGCTCGCAACAGTGCAATTTTGTCTGTAGCGGGGGTATCCACCCGAATACGACAGATTCGTACTTTCCGCTACTTTCACTCGCATGTCTTTTGTTTCGAGAGCGCTGATAAAATGTTGACCTCTCTCCGAGCATTGGGGAGCATTGGGGGGATTCGGGCATGCCGCATGCTGATGGGCCTAGTCGCCATAGAGTTGTGTATAGACGCGCGAAACGGAAGAGGAAGGAACATGCACCCGGCGCTGGGAAGCAACTGAGACAATGGGATGAAGCATACAGAAAGGGCTCTACTCGCCCCACAAAGTACACCCGGCGATTCCCCGGCGGGGCTCTCCGCACTCGCCTGCAATTATAATCGCAGCGAACCGCGTGCCATGCGAGCTGACAAGTTCTTTGACCCAAAACAGACCGGCTGAGTGCAGAGCACTCAAAAAGCGTCGAAGCGAGGCTAGAGCGGGGTGTCGCGTGAACAAGGTGCTTGCCCAGAGAAAAAGCTGACCCCGAAGCAAGAGGAAGCCATCGCGGAACCGGCAATGCCACAATCTGCGCTCGGGCTCGTCTTCAGCGGGAACCCAAATCAGACGAACACCACGTGGCTGCGTTCTGGCGCTCTCCTGTCGTTGCTCATCGTCGGATCCCTTCAGAATATTTTACTCGCATCAATCATCAAGGCCTTTCATCAAGGCCTTTCAGACTTCAGAATACTTGACAGGCCTCTAAAGACCAGGGCAACAGTTGCACGACGAACGCCTTCAGGCAAACCATTATTGCCTTCGGCTGTGCGCGGAAATCCAAGGCACGCTGGCACGTTTCTCTCTATACGGGTTGCTGCCTCTGCGCACACTCGACTGCAATTAAAATCGCAGGCGAGCTGGCAGGCTTTTGAACCAATGACCTGGCGGCGTGAAGAATATTACTCGGTGCAGCTAGCGCGCTCTCAGTGTCACTGGGCAGGGTTGATATCTCACGTGGCTGCCAAGGAAAAAGAAGACACCGTCTCGTGTGAAGCTTTTGGGCAGGAGTGAGCAGTAGCGAGGGAGCTTTGGCGGCTGAACGCGGACAAAGCGTTCGTTTCGAAAACTCTACTCTGCCGCTCGGCATCGGGTGAGCAGTGAAAGTGGAACCAAGTTTGTTTCCTGAGACGGTAGCTTCGGCCTTCGGGCGCAGTAGCGAGGAGCTTTGCGACCGTTGCGACAAGTTCGTCCTCAGGACAGAGAGCAAAGGATCTTGCCTTTCAATCTGCGGAACGCGGGCTGTGCAGCGGGCACGCGCGTTCTTCCACATGTGGGCTTCTTTTTCCCGCGGTCGGGGCGAAGACGGTTTCAGCTGATTGCGGACTGCTGTCGCGTGATGTACCGCTTGTGACTCTTGTACTTGAGGATGCCACGCTTACTCATGACGAGAAGGGCTCGTTGGATGATGTCTTCCTCGTATCCGAGGGCGCTGAGCGTGGCGACGAGGGTGACGGTGCTGACCTGCGTGCCGATCGGCACTTTCGACTCGATTTTGTGCTCGAGGTCGACGATGGCCTCCTCCTGCATGCTGTCCAGCGCGGTTTCGATGACGCCGCTGTTGATCGCGTCGACGGTGGAGATCTTGTACAGGCGGATCGCCTCCTCGGCGTCGGCGGCGGTGGCCTGCGTCTGGCAGCGCATTTTGGCGAGGGCCTCCGTCAGCCGGACGAGCGACTCGAGCTGGCGGACGGTGATTTTGATGATGCTCTTGTCCGAGTTCTTCTGCACGGCGAACGCCGACTTGCGCGTCTCGACGTAGAAGTCCTTCAGCCGCTGCTCCGCGTCGGCGCCGAGCTTCGTGATGATCTGCGCGCGGCAGTACGCGACGAACGTCTTCAGCACAGAGCGAGGGATCTTGCCCTCCACCTGCGTCCCGTGGGTACCCCCACGGTGCAGGCCCACCACGTGGGTTGCGATGCGTGCGTCCTTCTCCCGGTCAGGGGGGTCGAGGACCTTGAAGATAAGGTCGAAACGGGACACGATGGTCGCTTTGAAGTTCATCTGCTCTTCGTTGCTCTTCAGCGGGTCGTAACAGCCCATCGACGGGTTCGCCGCCGCGAGGACCGACGTCCGGCTGTTCAGCACGGTGGAGAGCCCCGCCTTCGCGACGGATATCGTCTGCTGCTCCATCGCCTCGTGGATGGCCACCGTGTCCTGCTCCCGCATCTTGTCGAACTCGTCGATGCAGACGATGCCCCCGTCGGCGAGGACCATGCTTCCGCCTTCCAGGTAAAACCCGCCTCCTTTCCCGTTGCTCTGCGGCTCGCGGCCGACCGTAGCCGTCAGACCAGCGGCGGAGGATCCTGTGGTGGTGTTGTTCTCGTCTTTATCTGTCGTGAGGCATCGGCCTGGCATGCCGCCTTCCTTCTTGTATGCTTTGCATGCACAAGCCGCTGTGTTGGGCACCCAGGTTTGTCCACACGGGGGAATGCAAGAACTTGCTTGAAATGATATGGGCTCCACTGTTGCTCGTACTCCCCGAAGAGGAAAGTGGTGGTATCACAGTTTCACTGAGGGAGTTGATGCACCACGAAAGTCGACTAGAACTTCACACAGCCTTCAGGGTGGTTGGTTCAAAGAAAAATTCAAGTTTTCCCACCCTTCCTAACCCCCCGGTGACCTCGCCCAAGCTCGTTTCCCCGGGTTAAGGCAGCCACTCAACATTCCCTTGCGCTAGTGCTATCAGTTACAAAGACGTGTTCTTACTTTTCCCTTTCTTCTCGGCAGTTCTCGTCAGACAACACGAAGAGCAGAAACTCCCATGGTGGCTTCGGCCAGTAACACCTACCTATAATCGTATCGTGTTTTTTGGGGGGACGATCTTGTTTGCGTAGAGTACTCTGTACTTCGACTAACTCTCTCTCCAGGAACAAACACAATCTGATTTGTTCTTCGCTTACACCACCGTGTGTTGCTTTCTCACTCAGGACCTTGTCGTGTTGGGGTAGACCCGCATGACCTCACGTCCGTTCAACACGTGGTTCGGTAGTTACAGCACTTGGGATTCCTTCTGTTCTTTGTCGGGCAGCATCGTCGAGCATTTCCTATCAAGCTGGCGCATATGTAAAACAAAAAGGCTGGGAAGCCACGTAAAAAAAGCCCGCAATACCTTTCCCGCTCGTATAGACGCCGATGGGCGACACGCCGTAAACGGCCTTTAAGAGCTGCGACTTCGCGGTGGACGGGTCGCCGATGAGGAGGATGTTCATGTCGCCCCGCAGCCGGCCGCCGTCGGTCAGTTTCTTCCGCGTCCCGCCGAACAGCTGCGCGATGCACGCCTTTTTGATGTTCTCGTGCCCGTAGATCGACGGCGCCAGCGAGTTGGCCAGGTCCTCGTACAGCGTCGGCGAGGCTGCGAGCTCCTTGAACTCCTTCTCCTGCTTGGTGTTCCACAGCAGCGTGCCGGAGGGCCGCAGCGCGGAGAAGTTCGCGTTCACCGACGTCGGCGTCCCGTCGGGGGAAAACAGCATCAGTCCGACGCCCTTCAGGTACCGCCGCCGGACGCCGGCTGCCTTCCGGCCCCGCTCCTTCACCGCGTCGTTGAAAATCGACGAGATCCCGACGGCGAACAGACGTTGCCCGGGGCGGACCTGCCGGGGGGAAAATCTTAGTTTAATGTTTAGGCAGAGCACTGCCTCTCATGCATGGTTGATGCTAGCATCAAGTCTTCTTCCGAGGAAGATGTCGTCTAGGAAAGGGATGCAAAATAGAAAATAGAAAGTTGTAAAGTGGGGAGTGTACGGCTCCCAAAGTGGGGAATGAAACCTTCCTGCCGGGGGGGAGAATCGTTGGTTTGATGTTTGAGCAGAATCTTTGCCTCTCAGTTTTTTATGTTGGGATGCTGGCATCAAGTCTTCAAGTCTTCAAGTCTTCAAGTCTTCAAGTCTTCGTCGTGGGACAGAGTTATCTTTTCGTTTTCCCACTCTTTTTCTTTGTTTGAAAACTGGCATCACGTGCTGACATCAAGTCTTGCGGATGCAGAGGTTTGTAATGTTTCGTTGTCGACAACTTTCGACCACGGTAACCACGGATGTTGTGGTGCCGTGGGGGGGTAATCTTAACCCTGTAACCTTTCAGAAGAAGATGTTGACCATACCTTGGCGACGAGCTCACGGTCCACCTGCAAGTCGACGTGGCGAGGAAGCTCGCCTGTGGGCACGTCTTCGGGGAGCTCTTGGAGTTTGATGTACTGTACGTTGATGTATCTGCAGCGGTCGGGACGGATGATGTATGGGTTGGGCCGGCATTTTGCGCCCGAGTCTGTGTTCGTGTTGGCTTGGCAGTACGACGGCAGCTGCGGAGACGCCAGGGACGCGGGGATGTCCTGCTTGATCTCGCTTTTGCAGGACGTGCACTGCAGCACGGCGTGGATGACCTTTTGCTTGGTCTCGCTGCACTTGACGACGATGCCGGGAACGGCGCAAAGCTTGCCCATGTTGATCGACTTGATGTCACGGATCAAGCAGGGCTTGGTCTTCCAGTACAGTTGGATCTGGATCTCGTGAGAGTCGAGCTGCCCGAACATATCATGCTTCCGCGCCGCTTCCTGCGCTGCTGCTTCGAACACAGGGAGCCAACGCGATGGATGCTCGCGGATTAGATCGCCGTATTGGAATGGAGCGCCACGCTCGAAGGCTTTGAAGTCTTCGAGGTCAATTTCCAAGTAGTTGCGGCCGAGGTGGATGTTGTCCTTCAGCGCTTCCAGGTAGACGTACGAGTACTCGCCGCCCGTGCGGAACAGAATGATGAAGTCCCGCAGCCGGTTCTGCACGTCGGTCAGCTGCGCGGCGCTGTTCCCACCGCCCGGGCCCAGGTCATCGGCCGTCAGCAGCGACTTCACGCGGCCGCTCTTGCTGTACGTGACTCGCCCCTCGTCGACGTCCATCGGTCGACGGAGAGAGGCTTTCGCCTTGTCAGCGCAACGTCTCTGCGCAACGGCCCTGTCTCTGCCCCTGCAGCGCTTGTTTTTGTTGTTTTCTCTTTACCCTGTATGTTGAGCATGACACAAAATGACACCACTTTTTTCTTAAACGGCCAAGGTCTGCGAACATGCTTAAGCGACCCAGCCGGAGCGAGTTTCACTAGCTCTGCTTTCGAGAGCAGAGGGCAGGGAGGAATCCCTGGACTGCCAACGGTGGCGAGTTGGACGACGACAGCATCATTCGAGCTCATTATCGATCTCCTCGTCTGAGACTGGAGCGGGTTTCACCACTTTCGAGAGCAGCGGGGACGGAGGAATCCCCGGACTGCCAACGGTACTACCTTCCTCAGAGAATCCTGTCTGCTTCGCTTGATCTCGTCGAGGGTAGGCGACCGTAAGTGCGCACAAACAAAGGAAGCGCCCGATCCGTTTTTTTGTCTAACAAATGCAATTTGTCAAGAACAAAAACAGATCGATGGCAGCGTACTATCCTCACTCCCGTTAGATGAACTAAACAGGTTTGAAGGAAGTGCGCACAAACAACGTCACACGTTCCGTTTCAGTGTCAATTGACGAAGGCTCCCCAGGAACGGTAACTGAGCCGGTCCGTCCCTCATCTCTTGAACCGGCATCGAAGTGCCTGCCGCTGTTTATCACAGTGAATCACGGTCCACCACGGTCTATCAGGTCCATCCCTAGTCTCTAGAGCTGCATCGAATTGCCCGGTCGGTGCTGTATTCTTCGGTCTATTACGGTCTATCAAGAGGGGATGAACCGACTCAGTAACACTACCCCAACATCGGCTGCAGCACTACTCTGGACCAACCACTGATAACCTCTTCGTGCTTTCGGCGAAATCCGCTCGGTCAGTTCCTTCGAATGGAAACCAGGTCTTGGTTTGCTTAGGGTACCATTCCGTTTAAAACCTGCTGGCCGACTCAAGGGCGGACACATAGTAGCTTGAGAGTGCTACCGTCACTACGCAGAGAACAACAAACGGGAAACTACAGTGCTTGTGTCGACGTACAAATGCGGCCCGAAGGACTCGACGCCAGGGAATAACAGCGGAGGGGGGCTATTAGGTGGGGGCGGGGAAAATCGCAATTAGAAGCAAACAAACAGAAAACCGGTACAAATAAAATGAGGAAGACCCGCGGAGAGAGGTGGCAAGAACGAAGGGAACTGCACTCCTCGCTTACCACGGGCCTTCGGGTACGATACAATGTACAATGCGCCCACAAAAAATGGGGAGCCTAGACTGTCGTGAAGAACACGAAGTTGCTTTAAACACGTCGAACGAAAGGCGTCGAGCAGGTGCCGCACGACATTGATGCCGACGAAGCCGCCGCGCGACTCACACCTCTTCATGCGGGTTGCATGGTATGCCAACTAACTTCCGTGTGCTTGAGATTCGTTCGACCAACGGTTCGACCAAAAAGAAGCGCCCCTAGCAGGATTTGTACTTGGCGATAATACGAAGCTCTGACACAGTGGGCACAACCACAATCAATCCAGTCGTCTACACCAGACTACTTCGGTTAGAGTGTGGCCAGCCGGAATGATGCTGCTGCTCCTGTTGGGCGGGGCAGCATCAAAGTCAAGATCGTCATGTCCGTGTTCAGGGTGGTGCGATGGGCAAACGGATGATGCCGAGTTTGTGGGCCTCGTCTGCCCGCGTGACGCCGGCGAGTCGCATGGTACGGCCGAGCTCCATAACGGAGTGAAGTGCCACGCGCGACTTTGCCGCCTCCTTCGATTCGAGCAGCGAGCCGACGTGGGCTTGTTCGATGGCCCGCGCGTCCTCCTGCAGGCGCCGCGCTTTGTCTTCGGCGTCACGGCGGAGGTTGTCGAGTTCCTGCATCAGGGACGTCTTCGCCTTCTCCCTCGTAACGCGCCGCGTGATGAACAGCTCCGTGTCTCTCTCACGCGCTCGCAGCTCTTCAAGCTGCGTTTCGTACTCAGCATCGAGCCCGTCCTCGGCGTGCCGACAAGCTCCCAGCTGCTCCTTCATCTCGTGCATCTTCTCCAGCTCCCGCTGCATCCGCTGCTGCAACATGTCGTCCTTCCATGCCTGTTTCCGCAGCTCATCCTCCTGCTCCTCTTGCAGCTCGCGGAGCCGCTCCAGTTCCCGAAGGATTTCGCGCTCTTTCGCCTTCTGCTTCTCCGCGTCGCGTGTGCGCCTGGAGGAGGTAAATAGGGCGTGTACTGCTAAACCGCTGCCAACGTTCCTTTTTGTAACAGGTATGCTCACTAAGGAGGTGGTTACTGGCTATCGCAAAAAAGAACAGACACCGGAGCACGAGCGGGTTCTTTGTGCGATTTAACCTACACGTGTTCTGGTTAAACCGCTGCCAATGTTCTTTTTAGCTGCTAAGTGGAAGTTGTAGTTTACGCGGCAAACGCTCGTGGCGGACCACCGTCTGGTGGACGCTTCCCTGATAGACTACAGGGGAGTCCCCTTTGAGGGTTCTCTGACCCTAAGGCTCTGACCTGTAACTGTGCCTGTACTTGTGAGAACCTTGTACACGGTGAGAACTCCAGCAACTTTTGCTCGAGTGAAACCAGTCTCTCCAAAAGCGGGTGTGCCACACCCGCAAATAGGGTGTGAAATAGGGTGTGCACAACCGGAATTAGGGTGTGCACACCCTATTTCATACCCTCTTGCCGGGTGCACACCCTATTTCCGGGTGTGGCCACACCCGCAGCGACTTTAGCTCGAGCAAAAGTTACTGGTGAACTCCGTGTAGTCGGTGGATAATGCCTGAGTCCCTGCGCCGCGATAACGGCTCAAATGGCCCGGTTTTGGAAAGATAATACGCTTGCTGTTGGGGGGGGGACATAAAAAGCTACCTTCTCATTTCTACAGCTTCTCTCGATCGCTTCACAGCCTCGAAATACTTCTGCTGCGCAGCCTCGGAGCGCTTTTGTTCGAATGCCATGGTCTTCTCTGACTGTGATATTGAACGGGGTATTCGTTTAGCGACAATGAGTTCAAGCAATCTTTTCCGTGCAGTTCGACCCCGGTACCATTTTTCTATGCCAACACGTCGCTCCACTAGAAAGTGCAGCTTTTCAGGATGGTTCAGCTTAACTCCGTCTTCGGAATTTCACTCCTTGAATCAAATGATCCTGGCTTTCCAAGACAGGATCATTTCGTACAAAACAGGAGCTTATAAAACAACAACAAAAAAACGCACCCCATCCGGATAGTACTCGTCCATGTCCGGGAGGAACGGGAACTGCAAGGCGGGCGCCCACGACTGCATGCGGTCCGAGTACTCCTGCGACGGGAGCCGCTGCGGCGACGGCGGCAGCTGCGTGAACCGTGACCGGGGCGGCGACCGCAGCACGGGCGGCGCGGCCGGCGGACCGCCGGAGTGCTGCAGCTGCAGCTGCTGCTGCTGTTGCTGCAGCTGCTGCTGCTGCCGGTAGGCGACACGGGGGGATTTGGGGGTGGGCGAGCGCCGGCGGGGGGAGGCCGACGCGGACGGTCGGAGGACTGGCGACGCGGGCCTCGGAGGGGGCCGCTCACCGGGGCGCAGAGAAGGCGAAGTCGGCGAGCCGGGCTTCGCCGCGGTGGCCTTGCCGCCCGCCGCAGCCGGCCCACCCTTCGGCGACACGACGCGCCGCTTCGCCGCCGGGGCCGCGGCCTTCCTCCGGGCCTTCAGCCGCAGGTCGTCCCTGACGTTCGAACCGAAGCTCGACGAAACCATTCTCGCTTCACCTTTCCCCCGCCCTGCCTTTACCCACGCCCGCCTGTTATGTGTCATGCCCTTTCGTGGATGGCAAGCGTCGGACTTTGTCTGAAGAAATGCGTATTTGCGTTGTACTCTTCTACTTGTCGATGTCGACAAATGTACTGAGAATATCGTGCTCAGACTCAGAAATGCAGGAGGGTCGTAGGACACGGTCTCAAGCTGTCTGCCTCCTCCGTGAAGTTGTACCTCCCGTCCCCCCGATCCGTCAACATCATCTGTATTCTGCAGATGCAAATTACCCATTTCGCCACTCCAAGGCATTCCCGCTGCATGCTCCTGTCTGTCGGCTACCCCGTCAGAGGCTGTGTCTTTTATTTTTCGTAAGCAGCACAAACTCAAGAGGCCTAGCCAAGCTCAATCCCCTACAGTACCAGCAGACTTTCGAAAACAAAAGCCAGACACCTGTCCTTCGTTGTTGCCATGCAGCGGAACGAAATGTGAGAACAGATAACTAATCCTTTGGTTTAACATCAGATGCAAAAACACAAAGACGAGGGCCGCAAAGGAGCCTCGAAAGCGCAAGTTGTGGGGTGGGAAGCTCTCAATTCGCGCGCGCCGTCGGACAGGGCGTCCTCAGCCGAGAAGATTGCTGAGTCGCAGCCTTTTGGAAGTGTGGTGAACAGCAAGACAATTGGCTCTCGGCCTTTTCTCTCCCGAAAGGCGGGGACCTGTCTTTCGATGAATCCGCGAAGAAGCAGCGCGAGTCCAAAGATTCCCCGCGGTATTTGCGTACTGCCATCAAAATACCGTCGGTTCTCCTCAGCCCGCGGGGCCACCGCTAAGTTCGCGTTGTCACGAACGCTGCCGTCGGGAGAGAAATGGTCGAAGAGCATTCGGGTGGCGGCACCTGTCTTTTCGGCCGCATTCGATACCGCGCGCAAGAACACCTATTCGTTGTATACGTTGGTTGAGTACGTTCGGGCATGCAAAAGAAAGCGCTGGTGGTAGGGGGTCTACCAGGTGAAAGGGAACTTGCTGTACGCTGCCCTCGACTGCAGCGGGGCTGTCGGGTGCTCCGGGCAGTGGAGAGTGCGAGAAAGTAGCTTGTTGCTTTGCTTTGCGGGCGAAGCCGCCACCAGCGAGGACGACACTGGCACCGGCGCCTGCAGCGAAACGACGGAGAAGTGTATCACCGGCGTGTGGAAACACACGGTGCACTCGTCGACCACTTGCCTTTGACGGCTACCCACGGCACGTGACGAATGATGTAGTCAACAACTGGCTTCGTACTAAGGGGTGCCATGTGCGACTAATACGATAGCAGCCCTTCCCTGTTTGGCGCTTATTGGCATTGATACCGTTGTCGTTCATTAGCTGAGACATTCGGCCAGGCAGAAGGATGCGTCCGGGGAACCGGACTAGCTTATGTTCGAATCACACAAACGTCTTTGCAGGGAAGAGCGGCGCCTTATCCTCACCGCCATTGGAGTAAACTCGTAGTTTCGTGCTTCGGCACTCCATCCCGTGCCCGTTGATGCTTGCATCAACGGGAGCCACAGATTTAGTATTTTCGGCTTCATGCATGCTTTGATGCCAACCCGAAGTTTTCTTTCCAAGAGAGATGGGCGGGCAGAGGGGGTCTGCTAAGAACTACCGCCTACGTAACCAACGTTGGTGGACCGACGGACCAAAAATGGTCCAGGTGGAGTGGTCTGGTTGAGTCGAGAGGTCGGGTGACCGGGTGCGTCATAGGAGTGCTCGAAGCGCTGGTACACAGATATGGAAACCTCGACTTTGACCCCAGGGAGCTGAAGGCAGCTGATTCATCCCAGTTCAGCTAGTCAGACGCCTCGCTCGGGAACGTTAGCTTCACGTACAGCTTTCACTGAGGGATGGCAACAACGGCGGCGGACATGGGACCAATGTCCAAGCTGAAGCAATGCGTGGCAGGGTCTTGGTTAAGAGTCGTGATCAGGCGCGTTCCTTGAAGAACTCCGTTGGTGCTGGTGTCGAAGGTCTGGCCGCCGTAGTTAAGGGAGTCGCCAAACTTGCTGTGCTGCGACTGAGCTGTGATGCGGAAGGCAGAGGCGGTTGCTGAAGGAGACCACGTCGTCGTATTGCTCGGGCAAATGTTCGCCGTCCGGACGTCATCTCCGAACTTGGAAATGATCACCATCCTCACCTCGTTCTTCACGGTGTCCTTCACCGCATGCACGACTAGCATGAAGTCATCGCCCGGCCCCATCACACACGGAGGGTCGTACAGCGAGCACGACTTGTTCGCCTTTTCGATATCTCCTGAACAGCATGCAGCACCACCTCCAGGTCGACTGTCACAGCCGGTGCCGGAGCACGTGCCGCAGCTCGCAGCGCAGCAGACTGAACCGCCATCTAAACCAGTGTCACACCTCACATCACCCACTTGCGGCTTCACATCCGATGAAAGCCACGTGGCGCCGTTTGCCGTGAGCTGCGCGAAACCGAGAAGGCCGTAGTACAATGGTTGAACCGAGAGCAACCCGTCCTTGATGACGACGGGGGTGTACCCACCAGAGGCACCCCCGTGGAAGTTCATGCCGTGGTACCCCGCCTTGCTGAGGTACGGCAAGTAGTCCATAACCCACAGCGCGGCGGCGAACGTGTCGCTCACGTCGGGGATTCCGCCGCAAGAGGCGGAGTTGCCCTCGCCGAGCACAAAAGGGACATCGGTTGCGTTGGCGTAGTATTGGTACGAGTGGTTCGAGTGGCTGCGTGGTACGTAGAGAGGGTGGTACGCGCAGACGTCGCCGAGGATCGTCTGGTTCGGGTCCTTCGAGCAGTACGACCGCGGGTAGTCGTGCAGGGAGAACGAGACGAACGACGCTTCGAGCGCTTTGACGTGGTCCACCAGCCCAGCGGACCAGTCGTCGTCCGGGCAGCAGAACGTGCCGCCCTGGATGAACTTCGGGCTCGGCACCGCGCCTTCGGCAGTCAGCACGTTGGCGAAGTTGGTGTACTGCTCCTTGAACTCTTCGAACGTGAACGACGCGTTTCGGTGGCCGTTGCTGGCGTACAGGTCTTGCTCGTTGCCGATCTCGATCGCGGTGACGACGTCGCCCCAAATCCCGGCTTTGCCGACGGCCTGCACGTGCTTCAAAGCGAACTCGCGGGGGTCCGTCGACAACCCGAAATTCACGCCGAGGACGAACCGCACGCTGAACCCTTCGACCGTCGACGTGAACGCCTTGTACGCGGCCAGGTCGGCCTCCGTGATGTTGTACGTGCACTGCGGGGATCCCCCGCCCCAGCAGCTGTCGTCCGCGCTGTTGCCGCCGATGCGCAGCACCGTCGGCTCGTCGCCGACGGCCTCGCTCACGGCGCGCAGGTTCTTCAAGAGCTGCGCGTAGCCGCTGTCGGTCCCGTTCTCGCCGATGAACCCGCGGGCACTCGGCACCTCCATCGAGAACCCCACGAAGTTCCGCTCGACGCCCGGAAGCCCCATGCTCGCCCCCACAGTCACCATGTACTGGTCCGCAGCCGACGCTGCGTGTGCCGCCAGCAGCGCCAAGCTCGCACGCGCGAGGGACATGTTTCCTTTCTGCTTTTCTCTGTTTGAGCACCTGATAGGACATACGATTCACAAAAAGCTCAACGGAAAAATGTGCACGAAACACAGGAAAATCTGCGTTGAATGGGGGGGCGGAAACGTTCGACGAAAAATAAGCAATTGATTGAATGAATTGTTTCTTTCTCCCTCGCAGGTTCTGCAGGAGCCGCGCGTAGCCGCTGTCGGTCCCGTTCGCCGATGAACCCGCGGGCACTCGGCACCTCCATCGAGAACCCCACGAAGTTCCGCTCGACGTCCGGAAGCCCCATGCCCGCCCCCACAGTCACCGTGTACTGGTCCGCAGCTGACGCTGCGTGCGCCGCCAGCAGCGCCAAGCTAGCACGCGCGAGGGACATGGTTCCTTTCTTCTTTTCTCTTTTTGAGCACCTGATTTGTAGGACATACGATTCGCAAAAAGCTCAAAACAATGCGCTGTAACGCACACGAAACACAGGAAAATCTGCGTTAAATGGCGGGCGTATGCGTAAAAGAACCGTTGTATTATTTCTCCCTCATCCAGCCATAAGTTCCGGGCGGTCGAGTATGTGTGTTGGGCGTTTCCGACGATCCCGGAGTGGGGCGCGTGCAGTTGTGAGGGGTTCGGCTATTGAATGCTATGCGGTCTGTATCGAGCTAGAATCTCAACTCACGCTTGAGCCCTAGGATGCCCGCTGAACTCGGTTTACAGTGGTTGGTCGCCGGTGCTTGCCTGCGGTTGACCATTGGATGCTGGTTGGAATGGCAGCAGCGTTGCGGGGTGCAAAGTCGTCGTTGATTTGCCAGTGTACGTGGCGTGGCGTCGCCCGTTGCACTGAGTCTGCTGCACGGTCCGTAGCTCTGTTGCTGCCTCTTTGCCCGCGTTGATGTCTGTGTATTCGCGGCGGCCCCTGGCTTACTGGACCAGCGGATGTAACCTGATTTGTGGGACAGCGGACCAGCTAAGCCACACACGTACACAGGTGTGTCATCAATACTGGTATCACCAACGGTGACCCTGATTCTGTCATCACAGCGAAGTTGGCACGAGCTCTTAAGCTCTACAACGAACGCGTTCGTCGCAGTCGAGTATTTACAGTCTTTCGGCCCATGGTCATTTTTTGCCGCGCTTAGGGTGCATCCTTCGGTGCATGGACGTCTTGTCATTTGTGCAAAGACTTCAGACCTTCGGAACGCTTGACGTTGGTGTGCAGCAACACTGGGGCGAGGTTGACATCGAAAGGAAGGGGGTGGCTTGTTCATAAAGAAAGCGGGGTGAGCACGGTTGCGCCACGAAAAGAACGATCGGCAACAGCCCACAATTCTTTCCTCGTTCGCATTACCGGCACCCACGCAACGGCGGGGGGAACTGAGAGAGAACCCGTAATAACTTGCGCGAGGCTCAGGGCGTGAGCGAGCCCTTCTTGCCTCACGCTTTCTTCGGGTCAAACAATAGGTTTGTGGGGAAACACATGGGGGATGGGGCGAAAGAGTAAGAAAGAAGGTTTCGGAAGGAAAGGGTCCCCCGGAGCTCTCATGTTGGCTACTGCCGAGAAGCCTTGCTAAGCAAATACTTTTCCCGGCACAAGCGCATGCGATGAGCTCATACGGGGCCCTGCAGTTAAAGGATTCGTCGTACTTCGTACCCAGCTAACTGTGTGTGGCTCATAAGTGGTGTTGTCTGTGTTACGTTCGGCCGGCACAAAAAAGGAGCGACACACACGAGAAGCGTCGTTTCCTTTTCGGCTTCGGCACATTTTCCTCCTTCATCCTCCGCACACACGGTGTTCGTCTTGTTCTTCACCGCGTTAGGGAGACGAGAAGGCGGGTGACAGAGTGGCCCTAGCCTAGCACAGGTCGTAAATGTGCTGGTAGCGCGACACCTCTTCCTCCCAGTTGATGTCCAGCTTCTTCAGGATCCCGTCGGCCGGGTCGAAGACGAGGGCGTGGATGCGGGGGGTCGAGAAGGGGTACTTTCGGTTCGGGTCACCTGCCGTCGTCACCCTGTGTCGCTGCACCGCGGAGGTCTTGAAGATGTTGATGCACTGTTCGATGACGTTGAGCTCGACCAGCCTGCGGTGCTTCACCTCTGTGCACGTGATCTCGTTGAGCTCACCAGCGTGCAGTCGCTGGACGTCTCTGATGTTTCGGATCCAGTTCTCGAGCAGTCCGATGTCCTGCTTCTTCACACTGTTCCTCACCGCCCCGCAGTCGTAGTGCCCGCACACAATAATGTGCGGCACGTGCAGGAAGTTGACGGCATACTCCAGCACAGAGAGGAAGTTCAAGTCGTTCGGGCACAAGTTGCCCACGTTTCGGTGCACGAAGATCTCATCCTGCTTCAGCCCCATCAACTGCCCCGGATTCACTCGCGCGTCTGAGCACCCAATGTACAGGTAGTGAGGCTGCTGCCCCGCAGCCATCATCTTGAAGAACCCAGGGTGGTGCTTGTTCGTGTGGTCGACCCACTCCTTGTTGTTCTTCAGGATTCTGTTGAGCTCGGGGTCCCACTCCTGGTCTTCACTCTTCTCGCCCTGTTTCAGCTCGCGGTCCAGGTTCTCCTCACCCATGGCGTCTTCATCTGTTGCCGGGGCAACGAACGGCGCATAGGTCGGCGCGTCCTTTCCGCTGGGACGCCTCTTGTCGATGGCTGCAGGCTGCGGTTGAGACATGGCGCTAGGCTTACTTTCTTTGGTTTGTTCTGGGAGCGACCTGCGGGTTGTCGACATTCGGAGGCTGTAGAAGGTAGTGTCCTCAGAACAAATGGCAACGACATCACCACCATCTTTACTCGGTTATGTGTTTGTGGGACACCCGTACAACGGCCCCGCGCGGTCATCGTCGGCTCTACGAGCCGCACGGCTGCCCTGTCAAGGCATGGCTGGGACCTGTGTCGGAATCGCCACTGGTACGGCACGATCTCGGGACCTCGACTTTTCCGGTTGCCGGCTCCGGACGAAGCTGTGACGAACAGCAAACTTGCGTGGCAGCGGAATCAAAAAGGTTCTCTTGTGCTCAACGGTGCGCAATACCGCTGAATTGCAACATGGAGCTATCGGGATCAAGCTTCTTCAGGTAGTGCGCTCTTTCCAGAGTTGACAGGATCGGAAAATGAAAGGAAACGTGTCGGTGTCATTCATGTTAACGTTTTCTGAGCGGCAAACTCAAAAGAAGAGATCAACTACTTCCTGCATTTCTGCACACTCGTCCCTCGCACACACAAATAGAACACGTGCTAAAAAGATGTCTGTTCTAAGAAGCGACTTCGACGGGGGCTTCTTCGACTGGTCTTCGATCCAGACGAAGGTGACGGTGCCCCCGGGAAACATCCGAGCTGAGGAAGACGGAGACTGTCTCTAGCCGGCAACACAACAGATGAGAGAGAGAGAGAGAGACGAGTTAGAGTGCAGGGACCATCTCTCCGAGGAGTATCCGGTCGCCCCACTACTATCCCGTACTACTACGGCAGATGATAACGTTCGGGGGGGGGGATTGCAAGAACGTGCTTGGAATGGGTATGTGCTCAACACCGCACTGGTCCCGTCTGCGCCGTGTTTCGGTCCTTCAAGCCACGGACACATAAGGCGGACCATCATCAGCGTGGAACCTGAGTGTCTGCAGACAGGACTGCGGTGTGAGTCTGGTTTGTCAGGCGGCTGTTCGTAGCTCGTCACAGCCAGGACCACCCGTGCTACTAGAGCACAGGCGAATCCGTCACGGGGAGAAGGCCCCTACAACCGTGTCTGAGCAATCAGTTAAAAAACTCAGGGCACTCGCCCTGATTGTGACTGCGACTCGCTAGGCAGCACTGACTTGTCTTCTTTTTACGGTGGCAATCTGCGAAGTAAACTCCGCAGAGCACAGTGGACATGGGGTTGCCGTGTGCAGCACCAATGGTTGAAGTAAAAAGAGTGCGAGGAAGCAATCCTGCGTGCTGAGGGCAGCAAGTCGCGTTACGCGAAGTACCCTACTGGAATGGGGGGATTGCAAGAACGTGCTTGGAATGGGTATGTGCTCAACACCGCACTGGTCCCGTCTGCGCCGTGTTTCGGTCCTTTAAGCGGGGGGGGGGGGGGGGGAGCAGGTGCTCGACCACTTCGACACCTATCGAGAAACGTTAGCTGTAGACGCTCAGGATTACTTCGCGCATGCTGGTGGGAAGGCCGCCTAGTGGACGACAACCCAAACTCAGCGGTGTTGATCATAATCCGGTTGGTTGAAGACTGAGCAACGCGCGCCGCCCACTCGAATTGCCCTGGGTTGGGTGCCACGGAAGTCGGTTCTTACTCAAAAGGGGAGGGAGGGGGAGACCCCGACGAAAACGCCATCGGGGTCACGTATTCAGCTGCTGCGTCGATGTACACGTTGTCCCGCCCGGAGGCGAACAGCGGCGTGCGCGCGCACCCCGAGCAACGAAGCTGTGTGCGTGTAGACGACCATGACTCCCTTCTTCAACGAGGCACACTCGTGCTCTTTCAACGCAAACGAGGTACCGAGGGGGGTCCGCACTTCGCGCACCTCCGGGCGCTTGGAATGGGACACACTGTGTCCAACCTGCGCCGATGCCGCAGCTATTTTAGAGTTATAGTTCGCTTGAGAATCCGGGATTTTAGAGTCTCCGGGTGACGTTCGTCGAATGGGCAACACGTTCTGGGTGGGGTTTGGGGGGGGGCATGCATGGCTTATTTCGTGTCCACTTTACTTGCTTGCTTTGGCAAGTGAGATTCGAAACAATTTTAAGGCGGACCTTTATTAGTGTGAAAACCGGACTGTCTGCACAGGACAGCAGTGTAGTCAGGTTTTTCGAAGCGAGAAACCTTAGTTAGTAGAGTTTTGGGGGTGGTTAACAGGCCCACCCTCTCTTGTTGAAAACTACCTGTTTTCGCGGATGGAACGTACTCGAGGCTGACAGAGGAAAATTACAAAAGAAGGTGTCGTGGCTACCGGTCGCGACTGTCACGAGCTGCGCCACGACCCTTCCGGAGTTACGTGGCATCGTGTGGCGGTGCAGCCCCACGCCAATACCACCCAGCGACTGCGACACGCACTACACGATGCCGGCCGCGAACGAAACAGGGGCCTAGTCTCTTGGCAGCAGACCGACACGATGTAACACCGACACGGACGCACAAGCCGAGAACAACCCAGCAGGTACCTCCCAGGGCAGAGAAGAACCTTCGGCGGTGAAACATCTCGTCAATACCACTCAACGGCTGTGCTAGGTATTGCAAACGTCTGGCAAGATCAAGTACGACAAAGCCAGTGGAAGAACGGACACAACTACAATTTGAATCTTTGTTGAACGATTGCACTGCACCCAGATGTACCTGTGTTCGTGTGGTTACTGAACACGTTTCCTGCTTTGCAATTCGGGCAAGCACGGGCGGCGCCTCCGAGTATTTGTACACGAATTCTTTCTTCACTGCGGGATGTACACAATGGCGGCGGACATTGGCGGGATATCTAAGGTGAAACAGTGTGAGCTGGGGTCTTGGTTCAGAGTCATGATCTGGCGGGTTCCTTGGAGGGTTCCGTCGGTGCTGTTGTCGAAGGTCTGGCCCCCGAAGCTGAGGGAGTCTCCGAACTTGCTGTGCTGCGACGGAGCCGTGATCCGCATGGCAGAGGCGGTTGCCGAAGGAGACCACGTCGTCTCTGTGCTCGGGCAAACGTTCGCCGTCCTCACGTCGTCGCCAAACTTCGACACGATCACCATCCTCACCTCGTTCTTCACGGTGTCCTTCACCGCATGCACAACGAGCATAAAGTCGTCACTTGGTTCTATCAAACAAGGCGGGTCTTGGAACGCGCACGACTTGTTCGCGCTCTTGATGTTGCTCCCGCAGCACGCGCTGCTACCCCCGGGGCGGCTGTCGCACCCCGTTCCGTCGCACGAGCCACAACTCGCGGCGCAGCAAATTTCGTTTGCCACAATTCCGGTATCGCACCTCACGTCCCCCACTTGCGGCTTCACCTCCGACGCAAGCCACCTGGCGCTGTTCGCCGTGAGCTGCGCGAAACCGAGAAGGCCGTAGTACAATGGCTCGACGGAGAGCGATCCGTTCACATCGACGACTGGAGTGTACCCGCCAGGCGGGTGCGGTCCCCCGTGGAAGTTCATTCCTTGGTACCCCGCCTTGCTGAGGTACGGCAAGTAGTCCAGGGCCCACAGCGTGGCTGAGAACGTGTCGCTGATGTTCGGGAGCCCGCCGCACGAGGCGGAGTTGCCCTCGCCGATCCAGAACGGGACGGAGGTGGCGTTCGCGTACTGCTGGTACGAGTAGTTCCCACCTCTGATCGGCTGGTAAAGGGGGCGGTAGGCGCAGTCGTCGCCGAGGATCGTCTGGTTCGGGTTACTCGAGCAGTACGATCGCGGGTAGTCGTGCAGGGAAAACGAGACCAGCGACGCTTCGAGCGACCGGACGTGGTCCAGCAAACCAGCGGACCAATCACCCTTCGGGCAGCAGAACGCGCCGCCCTGCACGAACTTCGGACCGGGCACCCCGCCTTCGGCCGTCAGCACGCTCACGAAGTTCGCGTACTGCTCCTTGAAATCGGCGAACGTGAACGACGAATTCCGGTACCCCCTGTTGTTCCCTGAGTACGTGTCCTGCTCGTTGCCGATTTCAATCCCGGCGACGACGTCCCAGATCCCGAGTTTTCCGACGGCCTGCACGTGCTTCAAAGCGAACTCCCGGGGGTCCGTCGACAACCCGAAATTGACTCCGAGCACGAATTTCAACGGGAAATCGACCGTCGACGACGCAAACGCTTTGTACGCGTCCAGGTCCGCCGCCGTGATGTTGTACCCGCACCGCGAGGACCCCCCTTCGTAGCAGCTCTCGTCCGCGCTGTTGCCGCCGATGCGCAGCTTCGTCGGCTCGTCGCCGACGACCTCGCTCGCGGCGCGCAGGTTCTTCAAGAGCTGCGCGTAGCTCTCGTCGGTGCCGCTCTCGCCGATGAACCCGCGGGTCGCCGAGACCTCCATCGAGAACCCCACGAAGTTCTTCGGGACGCCCTGCAGGCCCATGTCCGCTCCGACGGTCACCGTGTACTCGTCCGCGCACGCTGCGTGCGCCGCCAGCAGCGCGCAGAGGCTCGCTCGAGCGAGGGACATCTTTTCGTGTTTCCGACGATCCCGTTTTTTTGTGTTTTTCTCCTTTTCGCCGCCGCTGGAACAATCTTCGCCGGGTTGCCCAGCAATTGTGTGTGTGTGTGCGTTGTGGAGGGCTGCGCGGCGGGTTCTGGTGCTTTTTGACGCAGAGCTTTTTCCGAACCTTGCGAAACAAGAAAATGGGCTGAGCGTTGCGGCTGAGCGTTTACCAGCCCGTGTGTACATGATCAGTGCCAACCACATCCTGCGGAATGAAGCCGGCGTCCTGAAGGCTTCTGGGGGTTCTTCAAGAGCTGCGCGTAGCTCTTGTCGGTGCCGCTCTCGCCGATGAACCCGCGGGTCGCCGAGACCTCCATCGAGAACCCCACGAAGTTCTTCGGGACGCCCTGCAGGCCCATGTCCGCTCCGACGGTCACCGTGTACTCGTCCGCGCACGCTGCGTGCGCCGCCAGCAGCGCGCAGAGGCTCGCTCGAGCGAGGGACATCTTTTCGTGTTTCCGACGATCCCGTTTTTTTGTGTTTTTCTCCTTTTCGCCGCCGCTGGAACAATCTTCGCCGGGTTGCCCTGCAATTGTGTGTGTGTGTGTGTGCCTTGCGGAACAAAACCGGCTGCGGTTAAGCGTTTACCAGCCCCCGTGTGTACGTGATCAGTGCCAACCGTATCCCGCGGAATAAAGCCGGTGTCCTGAAGGCATTGCAGGCAATTCTATGCAGCTCCAGGGGATAGAGTGACTGACAGACCTGTTGAACCGCGACAGCGGCAGGCAATGCAATGAGCACAACCGATCCTAAACACGGAAAAACGTGCTTCGAATAAACGTGTGCTGAACACTGCACCGGTCCTATCGGTGGTTCAGACTGATCTGTTTGACCCAAGAGAAGAGGTTGGTAGCCTCGTGCTGCGGTTCAAGTGATTCACCACCCTCGGTAAAAACTTCAAGGCAAACTAGTAACTCCCAGCAAACACACCCCAGAGACAGCAGAGGCTAGCGACTCCAGCGTTGCGGTTGTAAGCCTTTCAGACCCATCGACTGCCTTGAGTCTATCTCGGAATTGTCAGCGCGGTAGCGATGACAGCGAGAACACACTATAGGTGGGTGGGGAGAGGCCCTGGGACTGCTAAGGCCCTAAACCTGGCCTGGCCCACCCGACGGTGGAGGCCCACACCCTTTGACGTGTTTTATGCGTTCTCTCGTTTTCTCTTATGATTTCCCCTCATCCAAACCTTTTGTGCGAGGAGGTGGGTGTTTGTCGGGAGAGAAAGAAGCGCGCCCGTGCAAGGCAGTTCGACGAGACGAAAACAACAGCGAGCCAAAGCGCGACAGTCCGGGGGAGAAAAAAAGCAAGGCAGCGGTTTGCTTGAAGGAGCGAAGCAGCAGTAGAATACTTGGACCGTCCGCCCATTCCTTCTTTCGACGGCGGCTCGAGGAGGAGAAACGATACACAGTGAGAGGTTACGCCCGGCACTAAACCTGTGCTTCGTGTGAGCTGCAGCGTATTCCCTCGTTCACGTTCGAGACTTCTGCAACTGGCGGTTGTCCTCCTACATTATTTTCGACGAACGCAGGTGCGAATTGAAAATAGTTGAGTCGCAGCTCTTGGCAAGATAGACGGGGAAAAGTACTCGAGGGACTGCCTTGTGCTCATTTCGAAGGAGGCTGGAGAAAACAATACAACTACAAAGTGGGTCTTTTTTGTTGAACGCTTACGCCCGCCACTAAACCCAGTTTTACCTGTGTTTCGTGTGGGCTACAGCACATTTACCTCCTTTGATCTATCGCAACTGGCAGTCTCCTCAAGCATTTCCTACAAAGCAGGTGCTTTGTTTGTGCGTGCCGGTTGATCGTTTTCCCACTTGTATTTACCCTGTGTGTATTCAGGTACGGAATTCTGATCAACCACCAAAACACGCTGCTACGTCTTTTTAGCCTGCACAATACATTGGAGGGCAACCCACATGATTGTTAGTACTAAAAAAAGAAGGTGGTTTTTTTTTTTTTTCTTTGTTTATTCTTCGCTTTTTCTCACGAACGGGGAGTCGGCACTGCTTTTAGCTTTGTAGGTTCTCCCGACTCCCCAAATCGTAGTTAGCACAAACTCAAGAGGTCTAGTCAACTATTCCCTGCAGTATTAGCATACTTTCAAGAAAAAAAGAGAGAACGGGAACAGGCTGCCGCCTGGAGGGGTAACGCTTTTCTTTTGCGGCGTGATGGGCCCATATCAACGGCTTCGGATGGATTCGCGAAAAAAAGGAAGTCGGCCTGGTGCCAGGCCGTTTTGTCTCTGGGGTCCTCAGGCGACGGAGGGGTCACCCTGGAAGGAAGTGGCATTATTTCCTTGAAGAACAGGAACGAAAGCGTTACAACCGGGTACGATTGAACGGGGGGTTGACTACCAGGTCAACACGTGCGCACTTCAGGCCCTTCGGGGCGGGGAAGCTGTCGGAACTGCGGCGTCGGGCAAGGAGGGCATCGTCGGCAGGCAGGTGGCGGCCGAGAAAGACAGGCGCTGGGTTTTGTTTGTGCGTGCCGGCTGGTTGTCTTCCCACACAATACATTGAAGGGCAACCCGCAAGATTGTTAGTAAGAACAGTGGAGCAGCCGCACGGACAGAAGAAGAATTGAAAGAAAAACGTCGTCAAGAGAGTCTACTATACGTGGGCGCCTGCACTCCCTGGGGCTTGAGAAGACAGATAAAGGTTCCAAGTCTTTCTGAACCACCTGTCGGGATCCGGGCTGGTCTCCGCTCTCACCGGTAGTTGTACTCGGATCATTGGGACGCTAGCCGAGAAGAAGATCTGGCTGGTGTGCACAAAGAGGTGAAACCTTCAACGTTAGAAGGGGAAATGTGCGCGTCGCATGGATAGCATAAGAACTGTGCGGGTACTCCTGGCCTTTCGAATAGATTCAGCAGAATCCAGGCCCTTGTCTCCCGTCTGGACACACGCTAGTCAACAACAGCGGCAGTCTGACTGATTTTCGATTGCTTGTCGAGGCCACAATCCTGGTTCCACAGTTCTCTCTACGGTACGACCGTGTACTCGGACAGGATGTGGACCGCAAACCGAGTCTTCCGGTTGACGGGGAAACTTCGGAAAGTTATCTTCTGTCCCACCCAGAGATCCGGGGGCACTAGCAAGAAGGATTTGCGACTCCTCCGTTCGAAAGCCCATCAGAATCGAGTTCCTGAAGACTGGCGGGGGAAAAGGTGTGTGGAGCGACTGAAACGGTTGACCGACAGCTGCAGGTCAACACGTGCACACGGCAGGTCTAAGCTGCTACGCTGACAAGCCTTCTCGCAATAGAAGCTTGGACGATTCGTCTCGGAATAGGTCGTCTCAACCATAAACCCCAGTGAAGGAACAATAATGAAGATGTGAACGCATCTCCAACTCTCATCGGTGTGACCGGGGGCACCGTCTTACACGTCACGGACCCACCATTCTCCGGTGCGGAACTTTAAACAACCACCAAAACACGCAGCCCCCCGTTTTTCTGCCTTTACAAAACGGTGAAGGGCGAACCCTTGCACCGGAATGACGGGCGAAGAGATTTGATAGTACACCATTTGAGCTCACCCCTTCATTTTGCGTGTATTCTCGTGCGTCTGTTTCACATGGTGAAGGTCACGATGGCGGCGGACATGGGCGGCATGTCGAGCTTGAAGCAGTGCGTGGTCGCGTTGGCGGCGAGCGGGAACGCGTGCGGGGTGCCGCGGAGGACGCCGTCGGTGCTGCCGTCGAAGGACAGCCCGCCGATGGTGACGCCCTCCCCGAACTTGCTGCGCAGAGACGGCGCCTCGATGCGGACGGCCGACGCCGCCGCCGCCGGCCTCGAGGACCCTGGGCACAGGTTCGCAGTCCGATTCTCGCTGCCGTACTTCGACACGACCAGCACCCGAACCTCGTTCTTCACCTCGTCCACGACCGCATGCACGTCCAGAGGGAAGTCGTCTCCCTGCGCCACGACGCACGGCGCCTGGTTCACCGCGCACGTCGCATTCGCCTCCTCAATCTGCGGCGCGCAACACGCCGCCGCGCCGCCGGGCCTCTGCTCGCAGCCGGCGCCCCCGCATGTGCCGCATCCCTTCGCGCAGCAAACCCCGCCGGCGAGGATGCCCTCGGCGCAGCGCGGGTCGCCGACGACCGGTCGCACGGTGGCCGCCAGCCACTTCGCCCCGTTTGCGGTGAGCGTAGCGAACCCCAGCATGCCGTAGTAGAGCGGCTGCACGAGGGCTTTTTCGCCGTCCATGACGGCGATGGCGTACGACTTGTTGTTCACCGTGTGCATGCTCATCCCGACGGCCCCGGCCTTGCTGAGGTACGGGAGGTAGTCGAGCGCCCAAAGGGTCGACGCGAAGCTGTCGCTCACCCCCGGGATTCCACCGCACGAGGCGGAGTTGCCTTCGCCTTGCTGGAGGGGGATGTTCATCGCGGACAGCTGCTCGGCGTATTGCTGGTAGGAGGACGTGGTGCCGGGGCTCGGGACGAAGAACGGCTTCCACGCGACGTCGTCGCCGAGGACGGACTGCTTCTCGTCGCCGCCGCAGAAGGAGAGCGGCCAGTTGTGGACGGAGTACGACGCGAGCGACTCGTTGACGGCGGCCGCGAGCGCCGGCACATTCGCGGACCACTCGCCCTTCGGGCAGCAGAACGCGGCGCCCTGCACGAAGTTCTTCCGCCCGACGTTCCCCTGCGCCGTGAGCACCGAGATGAAGTCGGTGTACTGCTGCACGAACTCTGCGTACGTGAACGAGCTCGGCCGCATGCTGCCCGCGTACAGGTCCGGCTCGTTTCCGATCTCCACCGACGCGATGTGGTCCCACAGATTCGCAGCCGCCAACGCCTGGACGTGCTTCAGCGCGAAGTCCTGCGGGTCGGTCGAGAGCCCGAAGTTGACGCCGACGACGTATTTGATGTTGAGGTCCTTCGCCGTCGTGTTCGCGAAGGTCGCGTACGCCCGCATATCCGCCATGGTCACGTTGTACGTGCACTTCGCGGACCCGCCCTCGAAGCAGCTGGTGTCGGTGCTGCCGCCGCCGAAGCGGACGCTCGTGAACTCCGAGCCGATGTCGACGCTGGTCTGGCGCAGGTTCCTGAGGAGCTGCGCGAAGGCAGCGTTCTCGCCGGTCGGGCCCATGTACACCGGCGCGCCCCACACCTCGAGAGAGAACCCGACGAAGTTCCGCGGCACCGGCGGCAGCGCCATCTCCGGTCCGACCGTCACCGTGAACTCGGTGGCGGCCGCCGCCGCGAGGACGAGGAGCACGCTTGCAGGCATCGTTCGCTTTTCCTTTTTTTTCGCTTTGCCCTTGTTTTAAGAGGGTAGGGTAAGTTTGCGGGGGTTTCAAAGTTTCCGGGTGACCATTGTCGTACATATTCCTTGAAGGTATCGTATACCAGTCTGCGTATTGCATCTGCGGTCGGAGCAGGACGTTTTTCTTGAATGCAAGCTGAACTGCAGGAATAATCGATTACACCGGCGCGCCCCACACCTCAAGAGAGAACCCGACGAAGTTCCGCGGCACCGGCGGCAGCGCCATCTCCGGTCCGACCGTCACCGTGAACTCAGTGGCGGCCGCCGCCGCGAGGACGAGGAGCACGCTTGCAGGCATCGTTTCGCTTTTCCTTTTTTTCGCTTTTGCCCCGATTGTAGCCCCGATTAGAGGGTGAGCTCGCTTAGAGATCCGGGTAGAGGGTGAGCTCGCTTAGAGATCCGAGTAGAGGGTGAGCTCGCTTAGAGATCCGGGTAGAGGGTGAGCTCGCTTAGAGATCCGGGGGGTTTAAAGTTTCCGGTGTATACCAGTCTGCGTATCGTATCCGCGGTAGGGGCAGTACGTTTTTCTTGATTGTGCGCTATTCTGCAGGAATAATTGACTGCACCGGGGCATTTATCTCTCGTGACCGGTTGGCTGAGGAGGCATGCAGACGAAGAAATGAAATAAGAAAACGGGGTTTTACCGAGAGGCTTTTCTTGTTATTCTGAAAAGAACTATTCCACCGCCTGTGATCGTGTCTTGCACGCTGTGCCTGCCCGCCGTGGCTTCACTCGGCTCTCGCTCGCCTCTGAACCTCATCCACCACCCGCTGCCCTTCCTCTTGTCCCCTCTTCCGCTTCCCGTGTTATCACATCCCCCCTGTTTGACGGCACCTCACCCAATGCAGAGACACCCGCGACCAAGACGGGACCAGACCAAGCCGAGGTAAAAGTACATGTGCGCCGGATAAAGACCGGCGCACTCGAGGCAGCCAGTTGAAGTTCGGGAAACAGTAAAGTTCGGGCGCAGCTAAGTTCTCGGCGGCGGGTTTCCGGGTCGCGCAAGGTACTCGATGCCGGCTGGCAGATCCTGCCTTTTTTTCTGCTCGTTCCTGGCGGTTTATGTTGCGCTCGGGTGGGTCCGAAGAAGTGTGCTCCCTCACTTGCATGTTCATCGTGGTGTGAGAACGTACAACCGGGCCGTTCCTTCCCTGCTGCACTGTTGCAGCTTCCGAGTCCGTTCCACGTGGCGTACGAGATGGAGACGAAGGAAAACAGCCCCGCCACCTGATCATTTGCTGCACGCCGTGTCCGTCGGCCGTAGCTCAGCATTGGCAAGGGATTCGCAGACGAGCAATGACTGACTCCCGGCCACAGATTTCCGGGGGATTCTGACCAGCTCACCACGCCCTGGGGCATGCGCCCAATTCCTCGCGTTGCGCAGTGTTGCCAAAGAACGAAAAGTAATGTACAGATCGACAGCCGGAGTTCTAGAAGGCCTGCATCCGAACGGATACGAAAAGATATGTCTGTCGAGCTGGAGGCGGCAGATAGAACGAAGTCGAGCGGCGTAGCTTGTACCGGAGTGTCCGAATTATGTGCACTAGCGAGCGAGTACGTGGCATACCACCTCCGTAGATACACTGTGCATCAACAACCACCCAACCACGGCTCTGATGACCGTGAGGTTCGTTCTAGTAGCGGCACCAAAACCCCCACTAATACTGGGGACCAGTATTAGGAGGGTATATACACCTACTACCAGTAATACTTTACCGCATAGCCCCTTTTCTTTTAGGCTATCAAGTAGTGCATCTACGTGGGTGTAGATGTAGGAGCAAGCAAGACAATGCAACAGAAAGAAAAGGTGGGTGGTGGGGGGGGGGGGCAGATTGGGGCTGCGGTAAGGCCAGGAAAAAGAACAAGAGTAGTGGACAGTCGCAGCATTGCTGACTACTCGCGTATATCCTCACGAAAGGAGGTCCCCGCAAAGGTTGCGGAGCGGGGCGGGTTTCGCACGGAGCCGAACTAACGACGTGGCGGGGGACAAAACTGCGCCATCTGAGACCGTCGGCTTCGAATTCTGGCAGGGGGGGTCTTGGTGTTGCGTTTTGACAGATTGAATCGTCAGCGAGCAAGCGCTCGCAATATTTCGGTACATTGTCGCGTGAAGGGTGGTGGGAGTCATCGGGCGTGTGTCGAATGCTTACCACGCGATGCCAGCTGCCAGTACGTGACACTATACTTTCGGGACGACAATTCGATCTCGGGAGCTGTCGGCGCGGGGAGAGAAGGTTGCTGAGCTATCTGCCGCCAGCTTCGCTTCGGGTCGAAACGTCTAGGGGTTTCCCTCCAGTGCTGGCGCCTTTCCTTTTGAAACGGTTGCATATTACGGGTTGGAGCGTCACAAACCGAGCGAGTTTTTCGTCGAAGAAGTCGCACAGCTCCGGGTCATAACGTCTGCAATACCGGCAGTTCTTTGTCGACAAGCGGTCGTATGTTACTGCGAGGAATCTCCGCGGTCTCCCACTCCCCCGCTCGACGGCCCACCAGGACGATTCTGGACGCCACGCAGACGGTAAACTAGCAGGCAGATATGATGATACAATGAAGACAGCATCTCTTCGTGTATCGCAATGGGACAAATGGACCGGAAGAATTGAACCCAAAAGGTCCGAAACTGCTCCGGTCCAAAAAGGATGTTTCCGGGAAAACTTGCAGCGTCTCGTAAGAATTCTGAGTCTCCTGACCCTGCCTACGCGCGGGATTCGGGTCGACTGGGTACTGGCGAGACACCTATCGGCGGCCGTGCGTCCAGCCGGCGCGCGAACCGACGCAAACGCGAAGAAACGAGCGAGTCCTCCGACGATGGCTCCGGCCGGGAGGCCACAACGACCTACTCGTAGGCCGCCCGCGGCGGCGCAACGAATGCGTTCCATCTGCTGCAACGTTGACACGGAGTGTGCATAGTGCGTTGCTCAGGGTAGTCGAAGGCCTGACGATCACACTACCCCTCCGAACAGCCTCCCTGACCCTGGCCCACGCCTGATGCTGCAACCCCTTAACCCGGGCGGCGGCGCTTTGGCATGAGCCAGGAACCTCAAGGGGAGCAGCGCGAGAGGCATCATCCACGCTTCAAAGGCCCACACACTAATGCAACAAATGTACACCTATCGGCGGCCGGGTTGGCCGGGTGCCCACACTCGTGGCCGTGTTGCAGGGGCTACCTACTTACTTGTCGGGGTCGCCGGCTGGGTCCGCGTGCCGCTTTTCGGCGGCCATCGGCGCCGTCGCGCAGCGCGAGGCTTCCAACTCGGAAGCCTCGCTGCGCAGCGTCGCGTCGAGGTCGGACTGCTCGCTCTTCTGCGTGCTGGCGAGTTCCGCCATCGACGCGCTGAGGTCGGCCTTCTTCTTCGCCTCCCGCTCGAGCTTGCGCTGCTCGCGGACTTTCTTCTCCTGCATCGCCTTGGCCGACTGCTCGAACTCTTGGCTGAAGCCAACAATCTGCGAAAAGAACACGGCCGGGTCGAACCCGATGACGTCTTCGCCGTAAAACCGGGCAAGGTCGCCGGTTCTCGAGGTCAGAATGTCCGAGCGCTTGACGGCGGAATCGATTTGAACTGTGTGTGTGTGTGTGTGTGTGTGTGTGTGTGTGTGTGTGTGTGTGTGTGTGTTGTGTGTGTGTGTGTGTGTGTGTGTGTGTGTGGGTGTGTGTGTGTGTGTGTGTGTGTGTGTGTGTGTGTGTGTGTGTGTGTGTGTGTGTGTGTGTGTGTGTGTGTGTGTGTGTGTGTGTGTGTGTGTGTGTGTGTGTGTGTGTGTGTGTGTGTGTGTGTGTGTGTGTGTGTGTGTGTGTGTGTGTGTGTGTGTGTGTGTGTGTGTGTGCGTGCGTGTGGCGTTCTCGTTGTTGTGAATGCGCGTGGATTTGAGTGCGGGTGACTTCCCACTGAGAATTTGTGTACAGTGGTAGTGCGAAAGTTCACGTACGAACATCACGGGCAGGGTACCCTGAGCTGCGTGTGTGTGCGTGTGACGTTCTTGTTGTCGTGAACGCGCGTGAATTTGAGTGCGGATGACTTTTGCAGTACCCCAGTGAGGGAATTTGTGTACAGCGGTGGTGCAACTGCACGTACTAACATGCGCGTGTGCGTGCGAGCGTGTGACTTTCTTCACCTGGCTTTGGCCGACTGTTCGAATTCTGATAATGAATCTGGTAGGCTTTCGAGCAACAAAGAATGCGATTACAACAGCAAGATTGTTGTTAGTACTAAAAACCTGAGAATACAGGTGCCGGCCGGCTCACCCCTCCAGGACGAGCATGTTTGTATCTTTCTGAGAGACGGCACGTACCTTGCGAGGACGCAACGAAATTGCGCAGCAGCTGCGTGAAGGCGTCGTCAGCGTCGGAGCTGGCCCTGCCTTTAATTGCCGCGAACTCCTGCTTGAGCAATTGCACGCCGCGTGCGATGTCGGATATGGACGTCGACCGGGCGGCGGCGACAGGCCGCAGCTCGCTCGTGAAACTCTCCAGGTGCGGCGCCTTCGCCACTACCGACATCACGACGAAGTCCATCAGACTCGCTTCCCCATCGTTGCTCTTGACGTTGCTCAGCTGCCCGAGGTTCTCCATACTAAACCCGACGGCACCACCGTGCGCTGTTCCCTTATTCATCGTGTTCCCTACCGTCAGCACAATCTCCAGAATCTGTAAATTTGTGGGTGTGTGTTGTATGAGAAACGAGACCACCACACACCAGAACTGGCTCTCACTCACTGTCGCTCTCGCGAAAGATCAACGCGGTAGCGACGACCGTGAGAACACATGCAGATGGGTGGCTAGAGGCCTTGGGACTGTGACAACCCCTCTCTATTTCTCTCTCAGGAAAGGTCAGCGCGGTGCAATGGCTACGAGAACACGTGGGGGTAGGTGTGGGGAGAGGCCCTGGGACTGCTAAGGCCGTCCCTGTCCGTCCCAGGGAGCTACCCCTGACTTTCTCTTTCAGAGTGAAAGTCCGGGGTTTTATGCCCCATTTTGGCTCTTGTGTGTGGTAGCCTCAACATTGAGCAAAATGGCAGGTTGAAGTCTCCGGACAAGTGCTGCAAAGTGGGGTTGCAGAAGCTGCTGTTCGGTTGTGCCAGCAGAATCCGCACGAGGTGAATAACAGGAATAGCCACGGCGGCTTCAACACTTCAGTCCGCCCTTGCTCGGGCTGGACACCACCGTGTGTTGTTTTCTCACTCGGGACTTTGACCCGTTGTGTTTGTGCGATTTGTCGTAGGGGTAAACCCGCATGACCTCACGTCAACACGTGGTTTGGTAGTTACAGCACTTGGGATCCCTTCTGTTCTTTGTCGGGCAGCATCGTCGAGCATTTCCTTTCAAGCTGGCGCTTATGTAAAAACGACGCGCCGCCCGTGCTGCCAAAGGGGGGTAAAGGGGTACCTTGGCGAACTTGCCCTCTTTGCTAAGCAGTGTTTCGAGAGCTTCGTCGTAGGTGTTCATCTCCGCCGAGATTTCGCCGATCTGCTTCGAGAAATCCATCGTAAGGATCCACTGCCGCAGGCGGTCGGCGAGGTCGGGGATGTTGTTGCCAACGAGGTGGCAGAAGTGCTCGGGCGGACCCCACACGATGTCGGGCGTGTCCTTCTTCTCGTGGTTGAGCGCTTTGACTTCGTCTTCCTGCGGGACGATGGACTGCAGGCCTTCCAACGCATCTCGGTGCAATTTTGTGGCATCGCACGTGAGAACTGCGTCCATGATCTCGTCTGGCGTCAGCTTCAAGAAGCTGAGCACGATGCCGATGTTTTGCGCCCGGGGCCCTGCGATGGCGAAGGACTGCTTCGTTTTCGACTTCTTCTTGTCGTCCTTCTTCTTTTCCGCCTTCTTCTTCTCGAACATCTTCTGCAGCAGGTCGAGGTCCAGCGCGTTCTCCACGTCGACGTCCATCGCGCCGGCGGCCTTCTTGTTCTGCAGCTCGCCCCACAGCGTGCCGTTCTGCTGCACGTTGACCTGCTTGACCTTCTTCCAGTGAAAAACCTTCATATTCGTCTTCGGCCCTGCGCCCGGCGCACCCGGCAGGCCTGGTGGCGGCGGCGGCCCCTTGCCGCCGAGCGGCGGCGGCGGCGGGGGGGGGCCCTTGCCAGGGGGCGGCGGCGGGACACCTGGCGCCCTCGGCGGCGGCGGGGGGGGTCCCTTGCCAGGCGGCGGCGGCGGGGCTGGTGCAGGGGTGTGGCCCTTGCCGGGGGGGATCCCAGGCATCGTGACGGGCGCGGGCGGAGGGGGTGGCTGCGGGGTGGGTGAAGATGCGGGGGCGCCGTTGGTGGTGGTCGGAGTGGTCGGGCCGCCGGCGAACGAGCGCCGCAGGTTGCCGGGGCTCGACTTTTTCAGGCTCGGGCTGTCTTCGAAGATCTTGCCCAGGTCCGTGTCGGGTCCCAGCGTGGCCCGGCTGGAGTGCGGCGTGTGCTGCTGGTTGTTGTTGTTGTTGTTGTTGTTGAAGCTGCCGGTGATGCTGAGGTTTAGCGAGACGTCCGGGGGCGTGCCGCTGCGCACGGAGAGGCCGTCGTTCGTCGAGGCCCGGTGGGACCGGCGCCACGACCGCCGCTTGTCCTTCTCCATCTCCGCCGCCGCCTCTTGGAACGTCGCGTCCACCGTCTCGCCGAACGTCCCCTTCAGCTCGTTGATCACGGCCGCGAGCTCGACCGACATCCCGCTCTTTTTGACCGCGAAAATATAGTCGTTCTCGTCGCCCGTCGTCGCCGCTGCCTCCAGGCCGGCTTGCTCCTCGTTGTACGCGTCAGAGTCCGAAAAGTCGGAGTCTGTTTCAGTGTCGTCGTCGTCAGCCGGCGCCGGCGCCTTGTCTACACGGTCGACGAGCGCTCGCACGAAATTCGTGTCGACTTCCTTCTGCTCTTCCGTCGTCGAGACGCAGGGGCCGAAGTCGAGCACGAGGTGGAACGTGTCCGGCACGATGTGGCTCAGCTTCTGCGACGCGAAGTCGAGGACGCTGCGGGGGACCTGCAGCGACGTCGGGATGTTCTGCAAGAACAGCGTGCTGAACGTGAACCTGTGCGTGTTCGTTGGAAAGTATCAAGCATGCGGCATTTTGAGGGTCGGGTTTCGAGGATTGTTCTCAGCCTAAGAGAGAGAAAGAAAGCGATGCCATCCCAACATAAATTTTCTTCGCAGTGTCTCATGACGCGTGGACCTGCGCGTGATGCTGAGGTCACTGAGGAATAACACTCGATGTAGCTGCTTCGACTCCGAATGGGAGGGGGGAAATATAGAGGTAAGGGGCAAATACAATACAAACACAATCTGATTTGTTCTTCGCTTACACCACCGTGTGTTGTTTTCTCACGCAGGGCTTTGACCTGTTGTGTTTGTGTGTTTTGTCGTGTTGGGGTAGACCCGCATGACCTCACGTCCGTTCAACACGTGGTTCGGTAGTTACAGCACTTGGGATCCCTTCTGTTCTTTGTCGGGCAGCATCCTCGAGCATTTCCTTTCAAGCTGGCGCTTATGTGAAAGTATACGGGGACGGGGTAGTTGGATTTTGGAGAGAGCTCCTAGAATAGTCAGGTCGTAGCGAGTGATCATGATAACAAACGGGTTCTGCTCGGTTCAATTTCGCAGTGCGCGGGGGCTACAAACAGAAATGTTGTTCGCAGTGCGCGGGGCTACAAACAGAAATGCTGTTGAACGATTACGCCCGCCACTAAAGCCAGATTTACCTGCAGCACATTTACCTCCTTTGAGACTTGGAATATTGTTGCGATAGTGGAGGGTCATCGGCATGCCGATGAGTACCACACTATTTCGCAACTGGCAGTCTCCCCATGCAAAGCAGGTGCTTATACAAAATTTACTCTAAAAGACAGGCGCTTCGTTTTGTTTGTGCGTGCCGGTTGGTCGTTTTTCCCACTTGTATCTACCCTGTGTATATTCAGGTAAGGAATTCTGATCAACCACCAAAACACGCTGCCTACGTGCACAATACATTGAAGGGCAACCCGGAAGATTGTTAGTAGTAATAATAGTACTAAAAAAAAAAAGCAACCTGAAGAGCGGCTCGCGCCTTATTTTTCCAGTCCGGTTGTCGGGAACAGGGACGGTGAACATGATGACAAGGTCACCAAGCAGCGGGAGTTCGAGAGGGATTTCCAGTGTGCTCGCAACGACTGCGGTTGAGTTGTCGTCCGAGGTGAACACAGACTTCCATTCGCCGGAGGAGGTGTCCTTCGCGTGTATGACCAGATCGTACGTGTGCGAGGCCCAAGCCGGGATTTGCACCACCTGCAGCTTCGTCAGGCACACGCGGAACTCGCACGGAATCTTCGGCATGACGAAGAGCAGGGCGAACCAAATCACGTACCGCTTGAAGCTCTCCTCGTACACCGCCTGGATGTTGACGCCCATCTTCTTCACGACGTCGAACGCCCGCATCGCATCCGAGTGCAACTGCCCGGACCGGTCTCTGAATATAAGGAGGGAAGTGGCCACGAGCGGCGCCAGGTCGTAGCCGTTAAGCTGCGTGATCAAAATGGCACGGTTCTTGTCGTCGTAGCGGAGCCAGCGGTCGATCGTGTGGCACGTGTCGAGGAGGAAGAGGAAGTCCTCGCCGTATCGATTGCCGTATTTCACGATGTTTCTCCGCGCAAACACGTCGCTGAAGTCTGTGTCTGTCATGTTCAGGATCATGTACGTGTGCGTCATCTCTTTGTCAAGCCACTTCGCAACGCCCTTGAGTGAAGCCTTCGGATCATTGCCTCCGACCTGCAAGATAAACACTTCCTCGACCCCGGGCCATTGCATGCGCACAATGCTCGGTTCCTCTACAGGATCGGTGCGGAACAGCGTCCGCAGCCGTCGCCACATGGCGCGTTTGAGAGGATATGCTCGGCAGTCAAGCGCCCCGCTCCCCTGGGGTTTACGCCTGGAGCCGGCACACCCCCCCCACTGCACCTCCTCCCCCAACCCCTCTTCGTCTTTCAATGCTACTGGCGGTCAAGGGGACCCGCACCTTGTCTTTTTTCCTTTTCCGTTCCTGTCGCGTGTTTTGCATGCCTATCCTATTCTGGATCCAGCCCCTCGGAAACAACGACTACCCGAGACCAGCGTGCTTCTCGAAAAGCTCTATGTCTCCAGTTTGCCTGTGCGTGCCCTGATTGTTTTCCCACTTGTATTTACCCTGTGTCATTTTCAGGTAAGGGACTCTGTTCAACCACCAGAACACGCTGCCTACGTCTTTTGGGCCTGTACAGTACATTGACGGGCAACCCTGGTAAATTTTATTGAACACAGAGAAGGGACAATCGCTCCGGGTAGCTAGCTACCGGTCTCCCTCACGACGCTAAGCCGGTCCATCCCTATCTCTCTTGGAGTTGCGTCGAATTGCCTGCCGCTGTTTATCACGGTCACGGCGCACCACAATTGCCTGGAGCTGTATTCGTCGGGTCTATCACCAGGACGGGATGCACTCCGAAGTGAAAGAAACAGAAGTGCGAGCGTGAACCCACGATCGGCTCAGCATCGTTCCGGCAAGAAAGATGCTAAAGCGGGATGTCTGTTGTCGTGCTCGTTGTCTCGCCGTCACTCGCGTTCGCTATGTTCATGCGCCAACGGGTGCAAGCAAGAAATAGGCATTCCTTCTAGTTGCGAGCGAACATCGGTAGAGTCTCAGTCAAACGACACTATGGCTATGTATCCGGCAGGGGGAACTGTTGAAAAGATACGAAGACAGATACGACGAATGCCTCGATATTTTCCTTTTTGCTTCTCTTTGCTTGGTCTCGCTTGATGCTTCCTTTTCAAAGCAGATAGAAGGCGTAAAATGGGGAAAATTCTCTGGCTGCAAACCGCTGATAGTGTGAGAGATCGCTCGTCATTGCAGTCATTGAGCAGTGTTGCAATTTCAATGTGCTTGCGATCTACTGCGGATCAGGGCACACACTGAATCTATATGCGTTAGGGCAAGGAATAGTTGAGTCGCAGCCCTTGACAACAGGAGCAACGTGAGTAGATGCCACGGTGCTCATCAGGACTCTCTGTACGAAGGGGGTGTCGGCCCTGCTCTAGATCCTGCTCTACGGTATTCACGTGCGTTAGGTTCTCCGACTCCAGCAACCACGAGCAGCACATACTCCTCAACTATTCCCCACAGTATTTGTCATACTTGAGAGGTGAGTTACGATGTTTTTCGGGATACCTGCACAGGTATCAGCCTTGTACAAGTAACAGGTAATCGCATGGTATTAATGTTCTAAAATCAAGCAAACCAACGCATCTGCATTTGCTTTGCGCTAGAATGATCTACCGCCTTCAGGTCACCAACGGACTATGCCACAAAGTGCATGTCCACAATCCTTGGCGAGGGATAAAACCTCTGCCTAGCCGTACAATCGAATCCCGTCGAGAAGGTTTAGGCTCTTGCGAAGGGTGTGCCGACGGGGAGGAGCAGGGCTCGTCTGGAGAATGCTCTGTGCGAGGGACTTATATACCAGGCGACATAATATTATGTTTTGTATTTGTACGAATTGCCACACTGGTATCAACACGACACGTGAAATTGCTTGTTGTTCCAAAACAAGTGGTCGTGGACTCGGTGCCTTTGATGCTAGGACAGAAACGGTGACCCGGTCACCCGTTCCCTTAAAGACTGCCCTTCAGGGGTTCTTCTGAAGTTTTTCTTTTCAAGCGTTTTTCTATCATCATAGTCGGGTTCAGACACGTCAAAACCCCCTTCTTTCATAGCGTATTCTGAGGGTTCAGAAGGCGATACTTCAAAGTCGTTGGTTGGCCATAGAGGCTTCTCCAGCCGGCACGGTTGCTTTGCAAACGTTCACCCGTGGACTCACCGGCACGCGGCGTAAACCGCAACATCACTAAATATCTCAGGGTGGGGAGAGGAGGGATGAATGTGCTCAAAACCCGCACCGGTCCCATCTGCACCGTGTTTCGGTCCTTTGTAATAACCGGATCCATCATCAGCGCGGAGCCAGGAATGGCGCGGGTCTGGTTTGTCGAGCTCGTTTGTAGCTCTCAGCCACGGACTCGATTTTGGGAAGGGGGCCAGAAAACTGGATATTTCACAATGTATTGCATATTTAGTGTTGGAAGTTAAACGATTCACCCAACAACAAGTTGTTGTGTACAACTTATCCTCTCATCCTCATCTTAATACGACTTACACACAACAACTTGTTGTTGGGTGTGTAAGAAGACGGCTCGTCACGCGTCGTCGAGCACGTGTGCAAGGATAGCAGGAAGGAAGTGTGGTGAATGATGGTCTTTCCACGTGTGCGCCAGCTGAACAACACGCTTAGCGCTCTTTTTCACGCCACAAGAACTACATCGTTTTGCACCCTACTAGAGTTGGTCACAGTGCACAGAAAGTCGGAGCGGTGCGCGGCGTGTCGTCGAGCACGTGTGCGGAGATAGCAGGAGGAAACGTGTGCTGAACGACGATCTTTTCCGCGCGTGCGCCTGGTCCCGCCGGGGTACCCGGAGCTGCCGAGGCGGTTCGTTTTTTTGAAAGCAGCTTCAAACGAAGTTCAAAGCTTGAAAGAATAGTTGAGTTGCAGCCCTTGTCACAGATAGATGGAAAAAAGACGGTGTTTTTATTTTTCGCTCTTTCTCACGAACGGGGGCGTGCTTTTAGTCCTGCTTTTGGCTTTGTAGGTTCTGCCGACTCCCCAAATCGTGGTTAGCACAAACTCAAGAGGTCTAGTCAACCGTTCCCTGCAGTAGTAGCATACTGTCAAGAAAGTATTCAAGAGGGTGTGCTTATTTCGACGGAGGCTAGAGAATCAATACACAACTACAAAAGTCCGTGAACAGTGGGTCATTTTTTGTTGAATATATATACGCCCGCCACCAAACTCTGGTTTACCTGTGTTTTGTGTGGGCAGCACAGTTCCCTCCTTCTGAGATTTTGCCTGGCAGCCTCCTCAAGTATTTTCGGAAATACAACGAAGTAGGTGCTTATACGAAGAGACATATGCACGCTCTGCGGCGCTCTCGTTCGCACAAAAAGATCAGCACTTCGGGCTAGAAGTCGGTCGCGGAACGCGCTGAAAGCCGGACGCAGTCGTCCGGGCACGCAGGCGGAGGACAGCATGCGGGGGAAAACGTGCCGTTAACGACGATTATCTTCCCCGCCACGGCAGCCACACGCGTGCCCGCGAAGACACCCGAGGAGCATCAACGCAGCCAGAGGGACACGCAATCAAGAAGAGGAACGCGAGCAGGTGGGCGGTCAGGAAGCACAACAGCGCTACAGCACCGTACGTGGCGACTTCCGAGGAGCAACAACGCAGCCAGAGGGACACGCCATCAAGAAGAGGAACGCGAGCAGGTGAGCGGTCAGGAAGCACATCAGCGCTACAGCACCGTACGTGGCGACTTCCGAGGAGCAACAACGCAGCCAGGGCGTCGCTCACTCCGGGAAGAGGAACGCGAGCAGGTGGGCGGTCAGGAAGCACATCAGCGCTACAGCACCGTACGTGGCGACTTCCGAGGAGCAACAACGCAGCCAGGGCGTCGCTCACTCCGGGAAGAGGAACGCGAGCAGGTGGGCGGTCAGGAAGCACATCAGCGCTACAGCACCGTACGTGGCGACTTCCGAGGAGCAACAACGCAGCCAGGGCGTCGCTCACTCCGGGAAGAGGAACGCGAGCAGGTGGGCGGTCAGGAAGCACATCAGCGCTACAGCACCGTACGTGGCGACTTCCGAGGAGCAACAACGCAGCCAGGGCGTCGCTCACTCCGGGAAGAGGAACGCGAGCAGGTGGGCGGTCAGGAGGCACATCAGCGCTATCGCAGCGTACGTGGCGAAGACGCCCGCGCTTTCTCCGCCGAAAGAGTCGAGGACGCAGTACTTCGACGTCGTGATCCTGATGACCGTGGCCAGCTCCTTGTACCCGTGTTCTTCCGCCGCGCTGGCGGCCTCGGCACACTCCGCGGCCCCCGCCGAGAGCAGCTGCTTGACGACAGCCGCCGCGCCCCTCTGCGCGGCGTCCTCGAGGGCCGAAGTGCCGCACGTGGAGAGGGCCGACGGGTTCGCGCCCGCCTCCAGCAGCGCCGCCAGCACCGCCTCGTGCCCGTAGTGCGCCGAGACCCACGCGGCGGACGCCTGGTCCTCCGTTCTGCGGCAGTTCACGTCGGCGCCGGCCGCCACCAGCAGCCGCACCGACGCCTCGTTGCCGTACCGCGCCGCGATCCACAATGCCGTCGTCCCATCGTCCTTCTCCTCGTCGATCCACCGCAGCCGCGAAGCCGCCCCTTCCAGCCTCGCACCTTCACCACCTCCCCCTTCGCCAAAACGCAGCAGCGCCGCAATGGCGCCGGTTCGGTCCTGCTTCGCGGCTATCCGCAGCCCGCTGGCGAGGAGTCCTGTGTCCCGGGCCGCGCCGCGGGGGGGGTCGCCGACGCGGCGGGAGAGCCAAGACACGGTGTGTTCGTCGCCGGAGGCGCAGGCGGCGAGGAACACGCCTGCCATCGCGTGCTCGCTCAAGTGGGGTGCGAGCCCCTTCACGACGCGGAGGGCGTCTCCGGCGTCGCGGCCGGTGACGGCGGCGCAGGCCGCGCGCGAGGCGAGGTCCGCCCGCCGCCCGCCGTCGGCGACGTTGCCGAGCAGGAACAGCAGCGCCCCGACCCTGCCGTGGGCGGCGCCCTCCCGGATCTGGTCCTCGGCCCACCAGTTCCCCGGCCCGATCCGCGGGGTGTAGTAGAACCCCACGGCGATCTTGACCAGGTCCGGCCACAGCCCGCGGCTTCGCAAGCACCTCACCGCGGCCCGCAGCCGCCCCCGCTCACCCGGGTCGCAGACATCCTGCACGACATACAGCCGGTCACCCGGATCCAGCTCGTCCATTCACCTCGGGTATCTATTGACCGGAAGGCGGAGATTCTTCTCTCTTTTTTGAGGGTGGGCTTCTTGTTGTTTCCCTTTGTTCTTTTGATTCTCCTGCAGGTCGTGTGTACGGATAAGATGCGTAGATGTATAGAGGTACGCCTGTGTAGGAGGTAACCGCTGAATAATACTGGGCGACGTTGCCGAACAGCAGCTCCCATCTCCACCGCGTTCTTGACCGGGCCGGCCACAGCCCGCGGCTTCGCAGGCACCTCACCGCGGCTCGCAGCCGCCCCCGCTCCCCTGGATCGACATCCTGCACGACGTACAGCCGGTCACCCGGATCGAGCTCGTCCATTCACCTAGCTTTGCTTCTCCATCGATCGGAGAGCGGAGACTCTTCTATCTTTTCAGAGGGCTAGGCTTCCTGTTGTTTCCCTTTGTTCTTTTGATTCTCCTGCAGGGTCGCGTGCTGTACGGGTGCTCAGCTGTACAGAGGTGCGCCTGTGTAGGCTACCATTGAATGATACCAGTACCGGTAGACTCAGTAAATTGCCAGTGGTCTCGGCCGGTGACGGGAGCAAGAATAGAAGATATGCGATGCTCGTTCTCGGACCCAGAATCTCAAAGGGCTAAGTGTCCTTTGCACCGCCACATTCTCGATTCAAACTGAGTGTGATTCTCATTAACGCGCTGTTGTCCGTTTGTAGTGCGCAGAGTGGACGATGAGCGATTCTTTCGCGGGGACGACCTCACCCTCCTGTCGCGTCTCAGGGAGGCGTGCTTGCAAGACGCCTTGGCAGAAGTTGACCAATTTTGCTTCCTCACCGGCATGTCGATCGGGATACCGAAGTCGTTTGCTTTTGGGACACCGAACGGGTATGAAGCGAAGTTGAAGATCGGTGGCGCCGACATCGCGACGAGAGAAGACCTGACGATCGTGGGATGCGTGATCGGCACGAAGCAGGCCCGCAGGACGACCAGCGCGCAGAGGAAGCAGAACGGTTGGCTGAGCCGCCGGTGACGTTTACACGGAGGTCAGGATTGGCGGCGATGGCGGTTATCCCGGCGGCGACGTTCGGCTTGGAGTTTGGGCTCCCGACGGTGCGCGGGCTGGGAAGGTTCGTTGGGACCGTCAGCTACCAAGGGCGCACGAGGTAGTGTTGCGCATCCTGAACAAGGCCCACACTCTCGACCCGTATACAGTGCTGCCGTATCGTTCACTTGGCATGATCGCGGAAGGTTGCCGGAAGACGCCGGTGTGGAGAGCACGCGTCGCGGCAGTCCGACGAGCGTACGGAAGCAAAGACCGCGCGTGGGGACCCATCGGGATAGCGGCGCAGCATTGCGGCAGAGCTGGGGCACACGTTGAGAGAAGCAATCCGCAAATGGCGGTTAGGACGGCTGGTGGCGTTGCCGAGCATACGAGCGGATCCGAGAGCAATCATGCTGACATCATCGACGCAGATCGCTCGACGTGGCCCCCGTGCCTGCAGACGGTGATGGCCTAGCCGTAAAAATGTGTGCCGAGCACCGGATGACGCAGTGCACCACGCGTACGACGACAGCGGAATGCTGTCGCAACCATCACCACCGGTGTCTCGATCATGAGATGCCGACGTGTGACAGCTGCAAGAAGCACGCCGACCTGAGGAGTAGAAGACCCGGGCACTGCTGCAGGAAGGGGCATCACCGGGCGGCCGTGGCTAAAGGAGGAAGCGACGGCAAAGAAGAGGAAGGCGGAGAGCCCCGTGCCACCACCAAAGAGGGAAAACGTGGTGTTGGTAGCAGCAGAAGAAGAAGGGACCGAAGGAGCGGGAGAGCGGAAATCCTCGTCGCCATCACGAGCGAAGGTCGAGAAGACGGTCCCGACGCGAGCGAAGAAGTGGCAATCGGACTCTGTGGCTGAGCCGATATCGAAGAGGCGCAAAGGACGCATCGATGCGCAATCGAACAAGCCGAGTGGGCAGAAGACCCCGCAGAAGACATCACGATCATCGCCAAGCACCGTGAAGTAGCAGAAATCGATGCGCAACCGATGAACCTGGACGAGCCATCGAAGAAGAAGCAAAGCACCAAACGCGCGCCTGAGCGCGACGATCAAGACGAGCTAAAAAGAGGCGAAAGCATGATCACGTGCGAAGAGATACCCGCGCCGTCGGCGATGCAGACTATCGCTACAGATTCTTTGCATTTTAACCCAAACGATTCTAACCGATTAACTCGATCGATGATAATCAGCCGGTGACGGGAGCAAACCGCGCGCGAGGCGAGCTCCGCCCGCCTCCCGCCGTCGGCGACGTTGCCGAGCAGCGTGCTGCTCACGATTGCGACAGTCGGAGCCTGACATTAGTTGACGCAGGGATTGACTTCCCCTTCGCGAGAAAGCGAAGAACAAAATAATCTTCTTTCCTCATCTGTTTTGTCAAAAAAAATGCTGCGACTCGGTTACTCCCGAGATTAAAGCGACAGTTTGCGGTGACGAGCTCAATTCTCCAAAGATCATGTTAGCGGAGGCATAAGGCTTGCCGAGTTGCCGACAGCAGCGCCCGACCCTGCCGTGGGCCGCGCCACCAGATCTTGACCAGGTCCGGCCACAGCTCGCTGCTTCGCAGGCACCTAACCGCGGCTCGCATCGCGGCCGGCATCCAGCATGACGTACAGCGGGCCAGCCCGGACCACGTTGATCGTGTAGTAATGAAGAGGATAAACGGGAACAAATCGAACAGGGATAGACATGCAATTGAGAAGGACAAGACACGGACAGGCCAACTGAGGGTGGAACGCTTGAGCACCATCCATTTTCGGGACCGGTGCATTCGGCAGGTGAGTTGTTACACACTCATTATCGGATGCCGACTTCTACGGCCACCGTCCTGCTGTCAAGATGAACCGACACCCTTTGTGGGATCTGATGAGCGATCCCTCGGACACCTTAAGTCAGCTCTCGGTTCATCCCGCGTCGCCCGTCCTGCTTACCAGAAGTGACCACTGTCTAATATTTTCCCCGGGTGGCCTTTTTTGAACTGGAAACAAAACACTGCTGTTTCCAGCAGTTCGGTCGGCACACTTTTTGAATAGAGCTGTTTGCACGCCAACACTGCAACGGATCTCACCAAGTACTTTTCGGCTCATCCTGTTGAAGGCCGCTAGGCCTCGTAGCAACGTGGGTCTGGTTGAGGACCCTTTGGAGTAAAAGTTCGCTTAAGACCCCGGAGATTTAAAGCCTCCACGTGATCTACGGCAGTGGGTTATCTCTCGCCGCGCAGTACTAAGGATGTCCATATCTCTTTTTGGCAGTCTCCAGTCGGCAAAAAATACTCGAGGGGCCGTGCGAGATCACGACGGGGGCTCGAGAGGGAGAAACGTTCCCTATAAATGGGTCGCTGTAGTTGAACAGCTAGGCAGGGCCAGCTCGGCACTAAATCCAGATTTATCTGTGTTACCATTTAGCCTGCAGCATATTTCCGGGTTGCATTTGTGGGGAGGCACCTCCTTTGAGATTGGGCCAGTGGCGGCTTCCTCGAGTATCCTTCAAAGCAGGTGTTTTTCCTTTGTTTGTGTGCACTTCCTTCAAACCTGTTTTGTTCATCTAACGGGAGTGAGGATAGCACGCTGCCATCGATCTGTTTTTGTTCTTGACAAATTGCATTTGTTAGACACAAAAAACTGGAAGATGAGGTAGAGCGCAAGCATCATATCTCCGGGAAGTTTGCAGTCTCCTCACTACTCTACGACGGGCGCGAGCTTCGGCGCGCTGCGGCCGCGTGGAAAGGTAAGGTTCGTCTACGAATTCTATCTCAATGGGATTGCCTTGCCCAAGGGAATCCCATTGGGATATAAGGGAACAAAATTTCGAGTGTTGGGATATATATGGAAATTACACCTTTTATTTGTACCGCCAAAACCAGCCCAGCTTATGCAAAAATCTCCTGGTGACGACTCCTTGTGCTAGTGCTTTTGCCCGTGTTCTTCGTCGTCAATGCCATGCAGACAGGGTACTATCCGAATCTGGAGATGACGTTGAAACTACACTGCTGTGGGCTACAGCACAATTACCTCCTTTGAAACTTCGCAACTGGCAGTCTGGTACTTCCTACAAAGCAGGTGCTTATACAAAAAAGAACTGCCAGGCTTTTCTCTGCAGGACCACGAAAAAGCATCTCGAACGATCGGAGAGCGGCAAGGGAATCATATGAAAAGGGGGGGGGGGGGTTTGGGCGGAAAAATCCCCGCATAGTTCACCAGGGTCTGACGGGTACTGAGGCCCCATACCCTTCCTAAAACATCATTCTGCGTTCAAATACGCCCTCAGAAGCCTCCGGAGAGCCTTCTATGATGTCCCAAATGCGATTTTGTGGGTTTTTAGGGGGTCCCCCCGCCTGCTGGCCGTAAACCACCATAGAAGACACATACGCAACCTGATGCTGGGTCGCTTCTCTGTGCAAGATCCCAGCCCAAACACACGTTTTCGGCGTTCTCTAGCACTCTCCAGGTGCATTCGACCCTCGGGCTTCGTGGTTTCTTTCACTCACAGGTGTTCCGGGACGTGCAAAGATAAGGAGAATGGCCCCCTGCATTGGGGACAGACCGAACTACGCCCTGCCTGTCTATACAGGCTTTGGGGTCAACCTGCACTGGCTTTGGCGCCACATCCACCGTTTCGGGCTTCGTTTGTGCTGCTTTGGAGTCCATTAAGAACTCTGGTCTGATTTGCGGGACGCTTTCCTCGGTTTTGGCGCCCACTTTCACTGTTCTAAGGCCTGTTCAGGCTTCTACCTGCATCATGTTATGCTATTCTGGTGATTCTGCAAGGCTTGGTGAACGAAGTAGGACAAGCGTTAAGTAACAGGCGATCATCAGCCGTTCTCAAGCGGTTGACTACGACGCGTTCACTTCATGATTTTGAAGCAGGCTTCACCGCTTTCAGGGCAGGCTTTCAGAGCTTTCCTGGCAATGTCTTCCCTTCTGGCATCTTTCTCACCCATGGCTGCAAAGTGCTTCTCGCTGGATGTCTTTGCACAGGCGGCACATGACCCGAGGGATGTGTGGCAAGCTCCTGTGCAGTGAGCTTGGTCAGACAAACTGTGTGGCGCACACACCTGCCATGGTCGGCAGTATCACCTGGGCCACAGTTTGAGTCCTGTTCCGAGACCCGCTCACGGTGAAGTGGCGCCTACTGGGTCGCTTCCTCTCCAGCTTCGGCGCAAAGTCTTCACCACTGGATGCACTTTGAACGGTGAAAGTGGGCACCAAAACCGAGCAAAGCGTCCCGCAAATCAGACTAGAGTTCTTAGTGGATCCCAAAGCAGCACAAACGAGACCAAAACGGTGCACATGGCGCCAAGGCGGCGCAATTCGACCCCAAAGCCTGTATAGACAGGCAGGGCGTGGTACGGTCTGTAGGGTCCATTCGCCTTGTTTTTGCACACCCCGGAACACCTGTAAGCGAGATAATTTATGAAGTCCGAGGGTCGAATGCACCTGGAGAATGATAGAGAACGCCGAAAACGTGTGTTTAGGCCGAGATTTTGCTCCGAGGAGCGACCCAGCATCAGGTTGCATATGTGTCTTCTATGGCGGTTTACGGCCAGCAGACGGGGGGACCCCCTAAAAACCCACAAAAATTGCATTTGGGACATCATAGAAGGCTCTCCGGAGGCTTCTGAGGGCGTATTTGAACGCAGAATGATGTTTTAGGAAGGGTATGGGGCCTCAGTACCCGTCAGACCCTGGTGAACTATGCGGGGATTTTTCCGCCCAAACCCCCCCCCCCCCCCTTTTGGCATCGACTCATATAGTACCACACCGCTTTGCTAACTCATACGGACGGAGGGGGATTGCAAGAACGTGCTTGGAATGGATATGTGCTCGGCACCGCACTGGTCCCGTCTGCGCCGTGTTTCGGTCACGGACACACAAGGCGGACCATCATCAGCGGAACCTGAGTGTCTGCAGACAGGACAGCGGTGTGAGTCTGGTTTGCCAGGCGGCTGTTCGTAGCTCGTCACAGCCAGAACCACCCGTGCTACTAGAGCACAGGCGAATCCGTCACGGACGGAGGGGGGATGGGGTCTGGGGAGATCATGGTCCAAACGCAAAGGTTTCGCGAATCCATCACCTTCCCGTTTTTTTCCTTGATGTACTTGATTGTTTAAAGGAGAAGGAAACAAGAGCCCGCGGATCGCAGGAAGCCTGTAAGGCTTATCTCAACACTTCCGTGCGGCAATGGCGGGTAGAGACTACTTCTAATCTCTTTTCGTGCACGAACTTGTCGTGGTGGCCGCAGACTTTAAGCGACCACACGACACACTCATTGAGCCATTACACCTACATGGAGTTGTTTCAGGTTGCCAGCTTTTTTCTACTTGGTTATACTTTCATTTTTTTACTCGGAGGGTTTTGTGGAATAATGTACACGACGCACTGGTAAGGTACATAACTTGTGAAAATGACTAGTTATTTAATAACTAGTTATATTTGATAACTTGTGACTAGCACAAGCTAGTTATATAACTAGCACGAGCTAGTTATATAACTAGCACCATTTAATACATGAGATGAGGCTTTTCGTCATTTCATGAGCCCAGTTTGTGTTGTCACAGTTCTGGATTCAGATACAGTGGAATGCCGCTGCGGTGGCCATGATGGGCGCCGGGTCAAACCCGAAGTGCCAGGGCGGGCACTTCGGGTTTGAACGTATTCCCGTCGGCCATGCTGCCATGTCTTGGACCAACCAAGGACTCCTGAAGAAGTGAGATTTCATGACCAGCAAGATATTAGCCGGATCCTCACACATGTACACAAATCCAAGGGTTGCGGGAAACCATTCCCGAAACGGTAGGACATGATCGTGGTAGAGGCCGCGGGAAACAGTGGAAAAACGGGTGTTAACCCGCCGAAACCCAAAAGAAATGTTTTAATGGCATACCGGTGATGGGGAAATTAGCAGCTTTAACAGCATAATGGGGAAATTAGCACCACTTTAATAGCATAATGGGGAAATTAGCAAATTTATTAGCATAATGCGTATTTCTGAAACCCCATAACTACACGGTGAACTCCAGCCTCTGAGCTGGAGTCGATCGGGCGGTCCTAGGAGAGGGTGTGGTCACACCCGCAAAGGGCATGTGCCACACCCGCAAAGGGTATAGTGCGTCGTGTAAAGGGAATGGGGGGGGGCGGGTATTAATCCTAAGTAGGGGGGTTGACTCGTTGCAAGCGCTTGAGTTTTCGCCCCTGTTCAAAGGCGGGCTGCGCTTTCATTGCTAGAAACGAGCACCTCGACACGAGTTCCGACTCAATCAAAGCATGGACAACACACAACGGTCGGCAGAAACACTTGATAATAGAGGTGTACGCATAAGCGCTTTCATCTCGATGAAGAGATTACTCGCAAGGCCCCAATACCATCGTTCATAAAGCACAGGTCTTGATGCAAGGGGTTTAGTACGCTGATGTAGTTCCCGCTGCTAGTACAAGCGGTGAGCACCACTGTCCAAAGAGGCGGTGCTCGATGCAAGTCGGACGAGTCCAAGCCTGGCGGTACGGGACAAACCGCACGTGGATACATGCAGGCAGGCGCCGCCGAGACTCACGCGCTCATTTTTTGGCGAAGCTCGGGAAGGAGACGGCATTGCCCGCGCCGCTCCTGGAGACGTCACGTTTCCATTTCTGCAGCTCGAAGCGGTACGTTGTGCAGTGCACGTGCCAGTCTCGGAGCGACTGCTGGTGCTTGGCCTCCGAGTGCGACACCGCGGTCGAGACGGGAGAGCCGCAGTCGGCTCCTCGGAGGGTGGCCGCGGTGCGGGGGCGCGCCTGCCACTCTGCCATCGCCGACGTGTTGCCTGCATAACGGTCTCGGGCGTCGACCATCGCTTTGATGGATGATATTACGTTGAGGTTGTCGGGCATTTCCGACAGCGCCAACGAAGGGCTCAGTTCGACGTCGTCCGCAGGGGTCGGATCCAGCTCGCTCACGTCGATGCCCATCCTGTTCAAGCGGTCCATCACGTCACGGCCGGGGGAAGCTGCTCTCCGCTTCCCCTTCAACCGTTTGCTCGTTTTCATGCCCTTTTCCGACCTGCTGCCCATCCAGCCTTGCTTCATCGGCGGGCTCGGCTGACTCTGTGCTGTGGAAGGCCGCCGCATCTTTCCCGAAGAAAACATGGACGCGACTCCCCTCCCCCTTGCCCTCACTTGTTTTTCGGTCCCTGTGTGGTGCTATCGCTGAAAGAATGGTGGGCACTCGGGAACCATCTACTCTGGGGCGATTCAAAGCTGACAATCATTCATGATAGAATGGTAGGTATCCGGGGAACTATCGACTCTGCGGACAAATCAAAGCTGAAAACGAATCCTAGTACGGACTAAACGAGCTAAGCGGGACCAAGCTTCTTGAGAGCGGGGGCCACGGGTCAAGAAGCACTTCATTGCCAACGAAGCATCATCAAGGAATTCGATGCTTGTGCTATAATATGCCTGAAACAGCTGACGCTGGGGCACAGTTGAGGCTGGAAGCAGCAAAGACGCGCCATGGACAACCTGGACAAGCTTGCTCAATGCGGTACGCACAACTGTATAAGGTAGGCCGCGGTTCGTACCTCCGCCCAGCCACGACAAATACAACGAGAACGGTAGCGAAGACAACTCATTTGAACGAACGGTATGGACAACAACAAACACTGTCTGCGGGCAAGCTCGTTTTGAACCCGGTACGCGTTGAAACAAAGTGCCGTGGTGGCTCGCGAAGGTTCTGCGGCGTGCTTGGATGAGGCTTCCGCCGCGCTGCATGTTTCTAATATAAGAATGACTTCGCATTCTTACTTTTGCCCTTTCTAGTTGTGGCATCTAAAAGTGCAGCGGTAGGCTTGTGAACAAGGTGACCAGTGGAGAATCGGATCGGTGACATCGGCTCTTCGGCTTTTTTTTTTTTTGAGCAGGCCGAGTTCCAGGCCTCTCTTCAGGTTGTTCTTCTTCCTTTTCACCTGGTATGTCTTGAGTTAGGGATCTCCATGTGAAGCACGGACATGTAAACTGTGACAGTGACATGAATCTTCAGTTTGGTGTTAGTTCGCTCAATGCTCAGGCTTACATTTTTGGAACACATTGCAATGTCTCGAAAAATATTTTAGCTTAATGCCTGGACAGAACACTGCCTCTCATGCGTGGGGAGGAACGACTGGTAGCTGCTTCTCTGGTTGACCGCATGAGTTCAGCAGAAAGGTTCTTGTTTCGGCACAATTGGTAGAACACGGTGGCTGCATCATCGTCGACGAAGGGATGCAGGGAAGCTGTTTCAGCGATTAGTGCATCCCCGCCGAGTCCAGCGGACAGGTACGCAAGTAACAGAGCCTGGTGCCTGCAGCATCTCGACGGACGAATGCACAGAGAAGCCCGAATCGTGCTTCCGCGGAGGTCAAATCACGCGTTCCTCGCGGCCAGCTGCGCTTCCAACTCGGCCGCTTTGGCTTCGAGCGTCATGGCTTCGTCAGTCAGGATAATCTGTTGCATCGGTTGTTTCAAGTAAAGAAGAACCCCCTAAGATTCGGTGCCCTCCAAAAACTCGGAAAGCCGGGTCGTGACCTCCTTCCCAGAGCCCAGGTGCATCATGCTGGTACGTTAAGCGACCTTCCTGACAAAATGGACATTGTCAACTGCGAATGACTTAGAAGAGACTGGCGGATGAAATGGAAACAGGCCAGCCGGCCTGCCTCAAGTAATCTTGATCCGTGATTCAGGTCACGTCGTGACGAGATATTCAACGGAGGCAGTTCGACACATAGTATTTTCACCGCCGTTCGTGGTGACTAGCCTGTTTTGTCAAGCGGTATCACTCGCCGGAAAATCCAAGAACGAAAGCGACAACCAAAAACCGGTTGGTGCAATCATGGGAACCATGGAGATGGCACACGACACTCGGGTCGTTTTTTTACAATAGCGCGCACCTCATGCGCCGGTGCGGGGGAGGTGGTGCTCCCGAAGGAGAAGGAACTTTGCATAACAGTTCGCGCTCTCAAGGCGAGGCCGTTCTTGAAATTCACGACGTGTGCTGCAGCAACCGCTACCGCTACTGGTGTTTTCGGTGTCGAGTCAATCACAACAGCATAAAATGACTATAATGGTACCCCCGAAAACCGAAGTGACGAACTATGCAAGACCACGTACTTCTAAGGCGGGCGTAGGTAGTTCCGTCGGAGGCACGGTGCAGGCCGCGGCCCCGTTTCCAAGGGTGACGGCGTTGGTGTTGACACAACCGGGGCCGATCTGGCTGGCGGGCGAGCCCGTTTCGCGGGGGAGCACCGTCTTGACGCGTCGCGGGCTCTCTTCTTCTTGGCAATTGCACGGCCTAAGGCGGCGGCTAGCAAACTTCAGCTTCCACCGAAAGAAAGGCACGTCTTGCGGGTACTCGGGCACGGCATCGTACCAACGGTCGCGGGCGCAGATCGACTCCAATTTGCCCAGCATCCACTCTGTCTTCCGACCAGCCGCAAAGCGTGGGCGGTGTGTAGATCCCGGCATCGTCGGCGCACCTAGACAGCGCAGGGAGCAGACGCCCTGGGAAAAGAGGGAGCCCCTGAGTCGGCGCAGCTTAGGTCGCTGATGGCCCTCATGAGGTACCCTATCTGCAGCCCTTTCTCGGCGAAAGTCTTCCCTGGGAGTTTCGACCGTGTGTGTGCCTCGAAGTCCAGAACAAGTTCCACGCACATTCCACGTATGGGAAAGGAGCAGTGATCACCGTGCGAGTGAAACTACGTAAACCAATGGCACACCTCGGCTAGCGCGTTGTCAGACGTGCACTGATTCAGCGACTGGGCTTCCTTCTCCAAGCGGCGGATCTCCGCGGTGAGGCTGTTGACACGGGCTTCCTGTCGGGAGGGGGGACAAATGATCCTGGATCAAAGCGAGTGCTGAACACAAACGGGGAGTGGATCAGACTCATTCCGAACACCCGCCAGCCCAACACTTCCCGACTTCAACATTCTCGGCTCTAAAATAGTCTCTTGCGAGCGTCTGGGCATCTGAGGTGCGCTGTTTTTTTGGTCGCTTCGTTTGTCAGTGGCTGCTACTCAATGGTCTGTCCTGTTTCTAGACCCCGCGGCGACCATATCTTCAAAAGAGCTTAGAATGACTGTAGTGGCTGTGTCCCGCGGTATGTGGCACCGCAGCCTTAGCAATTCTTTCTTTTTAATCCACGGCCTGGCGGGCTGGCGGCACAACGGCCCCATAATCTAAGCTAGAACGTGAGAAAGTGCATAGAACTTAAAGCTTCATCAGTGCTTCGGTAGCCAAACACGCAACTCACGAATAAGAACGGCGGCGGGGGGAGAAGCGGTGTACGGCAGAGAGAGATGTTTGCGTACCCGGACAGCTCTGTCGACCTCGAGTTCTTCGACGCGCTGCTTGAGCGGTGCCACTGCCTCAGCTGTGTCAGCTTCGATAGCCGCGAGCTGCCGCTCAGCCTCTTCCACGGTCATGTCGGTGGCCATGCTTTCTTTGCAACCGCACAGTCTGTGTGCATAGGACGTTCGCACATCCAATCCGTTTTCAGTGGTTTGAACGAAAAATTTGACAAACTGCGGGGTGCGTGGTCCTGCTGGACTCTGAAAGCCCAAAAGTGCCCTTCTTTTAGAGTGAAAGTTCGCTTGAAACTCCGGGGTTTTAAAGTCTCCGGGTGACCTTCGTCGTTAAGGGAAGATACTTTTTGTGCTTTTGATGTTGGTAGCGGCGGGGAAAATTCCCCCGAGCGCCTTCAGTGCGCCTCGTTGTAATTGCTGCGAAAGGCAACGCGCCGGCTCCGATGCTGAAGGAAGGCGGAAACGTTGACGACCAACACCCCGGTACTGGCGGATCGGTCCCTCTGCCTACCACCGTGGAAGGCGTTGTCGAGGTAAAGGAGCTGTCGGTGTTGCCAACGCTGGCCGGCTCTGCCGTCTTGCCAGCAGAAGTTCCGGCAATTGTTTTCGGCGAAGAAGGGCTCCCCTGGCGGTTCGGCCCCTCTGCCTACCACCGCGGAAGGCGTTGTCGAGGTCGTCGAGCCCCGAAGCAGATAAGAAAGGCTAAAAACGCCCTTCTTTCATTTTGAAGAGGAACGGGGCTTGCACCCAAGTGCGTCCCGTTCAGGCTCGCTGAGATACTCGAAGACTGAAAGCGCCTTTCTTCGATGTTGACCGAAGGAGGGGGAAATTAGCGCCTGTCGTCAAACCCCTGGCCCTCGTTCGGATTTTGGAAGGCAAGGTGTCCTCCTTTGATGTTGAAGCAGCAGAAACTGGCCGCGAAATCCGAGTGTGCTCCATGCTCGTCAACGGCTCAAAACAAGATGTGAACAGCAGAACACGCAGATAAATCCTCCACCAGCCTCCATTCCAACGTCCAGACGCACATTGGCCAACCACCTTTGTGTGAGAACAGACAACAATTTCGGCATCAAGGTTGCGCCCTGGAGCGGCTTTTCTTCGTCTTCGTCTTCCTCTTCTTCTGGCTTGTTGTGTGTACCTGGGGTCGGTGCTGCGCCGTATCCACATGCTCTGGATCTATCACCGCGAGCAGCGCACTTGCCGGATCCATCCTGTACTCTGGGGATTGGCGCTAGCCCCGCAGAAGGTTGGCCTCAAGGCAGAGCCAAGGGCCCTGTGCTGACTCCGGCTCGCGCTGCAGCCTGACAGGAGATTGCTTGTAAACTACTTCTTCTTCTCGTTCTTCTTCGTCAAGCGGTTGCAAGGCTTCAGTGCGAACGGGTGAGTGGAACTTTAAAGCCAAAACAGGCAGCGAAGGAGAAAACGCGAAATCTCGCGGAATCGGGAGGGAGGAAATTCTGAACCGGCTTCGAGTTTGGGATACTGAAGAGCGGTTCGGGCGGAGGAACGCAAAAAAAGGGTGCAGTGGTCGAACCAAACCCTTCGCAACCTTTTTTCGTCGCGACGCTAAAAAAGCAGAGACAGAGAGAGAGAGAAGGAGGGGGAGGGTGGGAGGGAGACGAGTTGGAGAGCAGGGACCATCTCTTCAGAGAGTTTCCGATCTTCTCATTTCTCCTGGTCACGGCTTCGATGTGGCGTAGTGGCGTTCTGGCAGGCGGGTAAGTTTGTCTCGCGGGGGATCGCCGTCTTGTCTTGTTCGCAGTGTGGACCTTCTTCTGTATGCCTCCTGCGCAGCGAGCCTTCGGCAGTCAGTGTTTTGATGGAAAACTTCGGTTTCCATTGCACGACATCTTGCCGATACTCAGGGATGGCGTCGTTCCTGCGGTGTCTGCCGCAACTTGCTTTTACATACTCAAAAAACTCGAAGCTGCCGCCATACCCATTCTGACACCAACATGAGCAAGGACGTTGACGGTAAAGTTGTGAATAAGCTAAATTTGGTGCCATCCAAGAGGACAGCCCAGAAAGAGTTTCTTTAGTAGCCCTATTAGTTAGCGCTACACAAAAAGAACTCGATCAGAAGGGCCCTGCTGGGTTCCGAGAACGCAGACCTAGAAACCAACAAACTTCCTCTTCACCCGGATACCAGTCGTGTAGGTTCTGATCCATAATAGGCTTGGAAATCGATTCGCGAAACTAGGATATGCGACGCCCACTGAATTCCCATCTGGGCCTTGTTGTGTTTCAAAGTTTAGTGTTTAGTGTTTCGGGGTCGACCCTCCTCCGCTCGAGTAACTGTTCTCGGATAACTGTCTATCGCAGGCCAACACCTAACCCGCTTTGGCACCCGTCAATTTCCATTTAGAAACCCGCCGAACCCACACAAGTTGGATTCGTGCTCAAGACGCCTGCTGCAACGAGTACTTCTAAGACTCTCATCCTTGCTGCGATCGCCAGTCTCTGTGTCGCGGCAGAAAAGGATAAGTAGACACGAACCAACTGCCAATGACGTTCGTGTGTTTACCACATGTTCATCTTCTTTCATCGTGGCGTCTCGGGACATTTGAAAGCAAGGGGGGGGATGGTGGGTGAACAAGAGCTTGGAGACAAAAGTAGAAAAAAGACAGGTGCTCTTATCGTGCGTGCCAGCTGATCGACTTTCCTCTTGATGGAACAAGGAAAGCTTAATCAGCTACCAAAAAAGCGCTCTGTCGTATGTAAAGAAGAAGGAAACCCGCGAGAATGCCGAACGAACAGAATCAGTACTGCTCGCCTTCACCCTCCTCCTCGTCGAACTCGCCTTCTTCCTCAACTGTGGCGTCTTGGTACTGCTGGTACTCCGCGACGAGATCGTTCATGTTCGATTCAGCCTCGGTGAACTCCATCTCGTCCATGCCTTCGCCGGTGTACCAGTGGAGGAACGCCTTTCTCCTGAACATGGCGGTGAACTGCTCGGACACTCTCTTGAACATCTCCTGGATACACGTGTTGTTGCCGACGAAGCACGTCGACATCTTCAGACCCTTCGGCGGGATGTCGCAGATGGCGGACTTGATGTTGTTCGGGATCCACTCGACGAAGTACGAGCTGTTCTTGTTCTGCACGTTCAACATCTGCTCGTCGACCTCCTTCGTGGAGATGCGGCCACGGAACAGCTGGCATGCCGTCAGGTATCTACCGTGGCGCGGGTCCGATGCGCACATCATGTTTTTAGCGTCGAAAGACTGCTGAGTGAGCTCAGGGACGGTCAACGCGCGGTACTGCTGCGACCCTCTGCTGGTCAGCGGCGCGAATCCAACGAGGAAGAAGTGCAGACGCGGGAACGGGATCAAGTTCACTGCCAGCTTTCTCAGGTCGGAGTTCAACTGCCCCGGGAAGCGCAGGCAGCACGTCACTCCGGACATCACAGCCGACACCAAATGGTTCAAGTCTCCGAACGTCGGCGTCGTCAGCTTCAGCGTTCGGAAGCAGATGTCGTACAGGGCCTCGTTGTCGATCATCACGCACTCGTCCGCATTTTCGACAAGCTGATGAATCGATAGAGTCGCGTTGTACGGCTCGACAACGGTGTCAGACACCTTCGGCGACGGGATGATCGAGAACGTGACCATCATTCTGTCCGGGTACTCCTCCCTCAGCTTCGAGATCAACAGCGTTCCCATCCCTGATCCCGTGCCTCCTCCGAGCGAGTGAGCCATCTGGAACCCCTGCAGGCAGTCGCAGCTCTCCGCCTCTTTCCTGCAGACGTCGAGCACGGAGTCAATCAGCTCCGCCCCCTCCGTGTAGTGCCCCTTCGCCCAGTTGTTTCCCGCTCCCGTCTGGCCGAACACGAAGTTGTCCGGGCGGAAGATCTGCCCGTACGGCCCCGCGCGAACCGAGTCCATCGTACCGGGTTCCAAGTCCATCAACACCGCGCGCGGCACGTACCTGCCACCCGTCGCTTCGTTGAAGTACACATTGATGCGCTCGAGCTGCAAATCCGAGTCCCCCTGGTAAGTTCCCGTCGGGTCAATGCCGTGCTCGTCGCTCACCACTTCCCAGAACTTCGACCCGATCTGGTTTCCGCACTGTCCGGCCTGAATAGAAACAATTTCTCTCATTTTGTGCGGGAGTTGTTGTTGCTTTTAAGTAATTCAATGCTTTTTCAAAGATGTTCCTGGTGAGGTTTCTCCGAGTCTAGAGATTTGACGTTGTCAATTCTGCTCTCTAACGAGCTACCCCGCTTTTCTGGGATGGGTACTCCTACCTAGGACATTTTTCTACTGTTGCACGGTGCGTTGCTCCGGGTAGTCGAAGGCCTGACAGCCACACTAATGCAACAAATTTACACTCCTGTTGTTGGGGGGATAGTTTTGCCAAGAGGACTCAAGCGATTGTTTCGCGCCGGACCCGCCAACAACCGCATTTCTGACCCCGCCTCGTTCGTCGGTGGGAAACGCCCGCTTCGGCCACGAGAGCGCGTCCGATGAACGGTCATCGACGGGCGCCAACAAGTGAGGACTACAACACACGAAGTGCCGCTCGTGCTCGAAGACGAGCCAACATCGAAGTACGAAGAAAATAAAGAACGAGGAAGCAGCCACGAACTCACGCCTGTAATCGGTTTCGGCCCCAAACCAACAACCGCATTCTGGACCCCGCCTCGTTCGGCGGTGGAATACGCTCACTTCGGCTCACGAGAGTGCATCCGACGGTCATACACGACGGGTGCCTGCAGCACGATATGCCGACGTGCGAAGACTGCAGGGGACTACCGGACCTGCGAAGTCGGCGGCCAGGACAGTGCTGCAAGCGGGGGCATCACCACCGCCGGGTGCTACAGCAACAACCCGAGCACGACCAGCAGAAGAGACGGAAGCGCGGCCTTCGCCCCCGGGGACGCAAGCGACACCGAAGCCGAGACGCAAGTTGCGACCATCGACCCGAAGGGCCACAAGGGAAGCTCCAACACCGCCATCGAGAACGCCGCAGAAGGCGACAACACGAGGACGGCCGCTGGCAACGAAGCGGCGGCGGAAGGACTTGCCATCATCGAAGACAGAGACGTGCACTCCGCGGCGGGCAGAGGTGCAAGATAAGGTACCAGCGACGAACGAGAGCTGACGAAACGACCGCTCGTGACCGACGAGCCAGAAGGCAGCAAGCGCCGGAAACAAGACACGGTGCGCTCTACGAGGTCACGAAAGAGAGAGATGCAGATTATTGCCACAGGTTCTTTGTATTCTAACCGAAACTAGCAGAGGCGGATACGGTCGAAGACGGCAACCCAAGCGAGGAGTAAGGTTAATAACCACCACGATGGTCATCCTAAAGCAGGGCTGCAGGATGATGCTTGGCCGAGGATAAGATGGTTGTGGCACCTTGTGCGGGGTAGTCACGCCTTCGCGGTCCCAGGGCCTCCACCTCCCCACATAAGTGAACGCGACTTCTAAGTGTGACACCTTTCAACCGGGTGCACGAATTCAGAATTCCGGGATGGTTGACAAACTGTTTCCCATGCGGCCATCATCATCGCTTATGCCTGAAGGCTAACCTCGGGTGCAAGAGCGGTGCTCGTCGTTCGGGGGACCAGATGACGACTGAGCACGTGGCTGCTGCAGCATGGTCAGAAGTGGGAAGGTGATCGGGAGATGGCGGGCGTGAATACCTCTTGCCCAAACCAAAACCCAAGAGGGAATTGGAGAGTTTGACATGAGGCAAACTCAACAATCGCAAACCAGAAGAGCCAGATGATGGTTGAACCTGCGCACATGCACAAGACGCGTCCTCTTCAGACTGCTCCCTGTGTCAAAGGACTCAAGGCAGGACCTGCAGGTTTTCCAGCAACTGCTGGTCCGCCTTGCTGGTCCGAAGCACACTAGCACCTATCTGCACACAGCTCACCCACTTGCCCGCCCATCCACCCACCCGTCTACCCAACTACCCACCTGTTCACCCATCCACCGACCTGCCACCCATCTGTCCACCAACTACACCTGTACACCTGCCCACCCACCGGCAGCCCCATTTTTCCCACCAAAATCGGGCTGAGTGTCAGGAAGTTTCGGGGAAGTGTCGGGGAGTTTCGGGGAACTTACCAGGAGCCCGGACCAGAAAACCGTTATCATGCCACAAACAACTCCAACGGATAGTAGTGCCATGATGAGAAGGGGGAAACTCTGTGCCGGCTTGCACGGTCGGTTCCAGTCTCAGAAGCGTGCGGCGAACGATGTCAAACGTCCCACGGGGAAAGGGTGTGGTAGAGCAGCAGGAGCTGCTGCTTCTTTCCAGGCTAAGGACTGGCGTCGTCATACTTCACACTGGACTGCTGTGCGAGGACCCTTCTTTCCTTGCTGCACTATGACCGCCGCCTTGACCTGCTCGACAATCGCCAGCCAGTGATGCAGTAGTCTGCCCGCCAGCGTGACCTAAAGGCAGCCGTCGAAATCATCGACGTGGATTGCCCAACCTGGCCCCGATGCTACGAGCACGCAACTCTGCTCAATGCACACATTCATGGCAGAGGTGTAGCTCGCTCGGGAAATCCTGCCCCAGTAGTAGTAGTAGTAGTTTGAACTTGTTATGCAGCACCAATCTGTGTCGATAGACTGCCGCTACAGACTACCTCTTTGCACGTGTCGTGCCATGCTTCGGTCGCTTCTTGTCCCGCGTACTGTTTGTCTCCGGTGCGCGCTTCACGTCCAAGGTGCAGTTTCATGACGAGGAATCACCAGATGATTCGGCGCACTTCCTTTTCTTCCTAGCAAGTTGTTTCCGCGGCCGAGATCTCGACTCCTCTATGTTCCCTGCTTCAATTGGGTTTGTGGGCTGTTCACTTTTGGGGTGCGCTTCTCGTTCAGAGGCGGCTGCTGCGGCTTCGGCTTCTTGCGGGCGCTCCTACCAGCTTCCTCGTCGTCGCGCCGCTGGGAGCAGGCGCCGTCCGTCCCTTTTGCACGTTCACCGTTCGGTGGTGGCGTCCGATCAGTTGGTTGTGGGCCCTGAGGCCGCGGCTTCGGTTCTGGCACCTTCGAGGCGCACACGCTCGCCCGTTGGCCGACGGTCCCCGCTTCACCGCTGGCTGTGCTCCGCGGTGCCCTCGCTTGCAGCACTGCCTGGGCATGGCCGCACGTCCTCGTACCGCATGCATGTATCACACGTCGGCAGCTCGTGAGTCAGGCACTTGTGGTGCGAGTTTTTGCAGCCACCGACGTGCACGTGGAGCACGCCGTCATGCGCTGCTTCGTGCACATCTTCACCGCCAGCCCGTCCCCGTCCTAGTGGTGGCTGGAGCAGCACCCTTCCAGCTTCAATTTTTGGCGGGTGCAGCCCTCGCACTTCGGCTTGCCGCGCAGCGGACACACGCGCTGGATTCCCTCGAAAACGGGGACACCGTCCGGAATCCGCTTCGGGGCGCCTCCCTCAACCGCCAGCCTCTGCCCCCTCCTGGCAGGTGCCGACACATCCTCGGGACCCCACTGGGCAGCACGATCACTCCTTTGTCCACCGTACTCCGGGAACACATCCGCGCCCCACGACTCGCCGTTAAAGCCACGGCGCGTACGCAGCAGCTTCGTTTCCAGTACTTCCCTCGTTTCTTCCAGCCCCTCGGAATATCGGTCTTCGCGTGTATCCCGTAATGTACGGAGAGCCACCAACCGTCCTCAGCGTGTCCACCCGGACTTTCTTTTCCGCCGGCATCACAATACGCGCAAACTTTCTCGACAGTCATTGGACAGTCGGAATGCCGGGGGCGGGTCTCCATGAAGAAGAGAAAAGTGAAGAGTCCTGCCCCCTGCGCCTGCTGTCTCCGGCTGCTTCGGCAGACGGCGCATACTACTACTACTGCTGGTGGCTGAGGTGGTTAACCAGGCCCCCACGAAGCCTTATACACAACACGGCTACATCACGAGGATGCAGCCCTGCTTAGGTGTGCACTCAGTCATCAGGCTAACACTCAGTCATCAGGCTAATGGCTGCAGCACTCCCGACCGGTCGATTTGCCACTTTTGTCGCCCTCTATTCACCGGGCGGTGCTGATGAAATCCTGCCCCCCCAAAAAAAGGAGACAAAATGATAGATCGTGCATTAGCGCGATGAATTGGAATCGTTTGACATAAATATCTGGGCAAAAGATCTGCGTCGCTGCCTTCGCAGGCATCTCTTCGCTCGTGAAGTATCGTCCTTTCGCCTCATCATTTCGTCTTGATCGTCGCGTTCAATCCTTTTTCACTTGCATGACCGGCTTCATTGCCTGCGTCTCATGGCTTCTTCCATACGCCGCTTGGGAGAAGCTCTGATAGAAACGCCGCGCTGGTCGTCGCTTCGTCGCTTGTTGTGATGTCGTCGCGTGTTTCACGTTCGAGACAGACTTATGTCTTCATCGATCTTCCTTGCATTCTCACTTCGTGTTCTGCCGCTTCCGGAGGCACCAGCACTACCTGTTGGCCTCTTTAGCGCAGCGTTCCCTGCTGCGTTCTCGGGGGGCAGCAGCTGGATCTGCCCAAGGTCACTCCAGGCAGTTGTGCACCCACAACTTTCCCGCAATGTGGTCAGAACAGCCACAGCATTTACCCACAAAACATTCTGGCAACTGTGGCTGGAATCTTTTCTCGGTGCAAGCGAAAGTACAAATCAGAGTGTGTTTGTACTGTAGTTGCCCCGCCTTCCCCTTGTTGGCAGGTCTCCAGCTTTTCACCGCCCGATGGTGCCCGTTCCGACAACACCGCCACAGCCTGTTGAATACGTGTCGCCGGCGTGAAAGTCGGCGTGTCATGCTCGTAGTCGTTCCCTTCAGGCGTCAGGGGGTTCTTGTGATTGCATTTCGGGCTGAACATGGTCAACTAGAAGCTGCTACCGGGAGGTCATCCTTTACGCCGCGCTGGCCTTCGGGGTTTTGGTGGGGATTCCGCGTGCTGTGAGCTTCGTGTACTGGTGACACACACCACCACACACATAGTAGTGTGGTAGTGTAGTGTCATACACACCAGGTCAACAACACCCGCTAGCCCCGAGGAGGTTGACACCTGCTCAAGCTATGCAGCTTACAAAACTGTTGTTTGTGGGCTTCTTCATTTCTTCTTCTCCTTCGTCGTCAGGTAGTTGCAAGGTTTCAGTGCAGAACGGGACGAGTGGAACTTTAAAGCCAAAGAAGGCAGCAGGAGAAAACGCGAAATCTCGCGGAATCGGGAGGGAGGAAATTTTGAACTGGCTTCGAGTTTGGTAATACAGGAGAGCAGTTCGGGCGGAGGAACGCAAAAGAACGGGTGCAGTGGCCACACCAAACCTTTCGCAACTATATTTTCGTTGCGCGTGTTAAAAACAACAGAGAGAGAGGGAGGGAGGGAGAGGGAAGGAGGTGAGGTAGAGTACAGGGACCATCTCTCCAGGGAGTTTCGGGTCACCTCACTCGTCACCGTACTGCTACGGCGGGCGTACGTTGTTTCAAAGGCGAGCGGCGAGTCGCGGCTCTGATATGATGGATGATGGCGCCGATGTAGGCGCAGCCGGGCATTCTGGCAGGCTGGTGAGCTTGTCTCGCGGGATCGCCGTCTTGTCCTGTTTCGCTGCGGGCTCTCTTCTTTTTGGCTACTGCGCTGCAATACCGCTTCGATGACGACGGGCACACCCTGCGGATACTCAGGGATGGATCGTCCCGCGGTCTCTAACGAAACTTGCTTCTACATACTCAAAAACCTCGCAGCTGCTGCCTTACCTGCTGACACCGATATGAAAGCAAGGACGTTGACGGTAAAGTTGTGGATGAGCCACAGTTGGCGTCATCCAAGAGGATAATCTAGAGAGCGTTTCGTTGACTAGCGCTAAACGACAATCGATTGGCTGTCTCTAATAGGGTGCGGCTGAGGCATGGGATGTGTCTCGGATTAGGCTGGGTATCTTAGCGACCCGTTTGCGCTCGAAGTGATCACCTGAGCTGACCTTTGGACGACCAACGATGTCGTTCGGTACCTATAGGGTTCGAAACCCCCACACAATGACGGCGCTGTCCTACTTCTCCTGCATTCCAGTAGCGCAGAAATCCGACGAACCCACATTAGAAAGTCAAACGGCATGCCCTTAATGAATTTGTGCTTAAGACGCCTGCTGCCTCGAGTACTTCTAAGACTCTCATCCTTGCTGCGATCGCCAGTCTCTGTGTCGCGGCAGAAAAGGATAAGTAGACACGAACCAACTGCCAATGACGTTCGTGTGTTTACCACATGTTCATCTTCTTTCATCGTGGCGTCTCGGGACATTTGAAAGCAAGGGGGGGGATGGTGGGTGAACAAGAGCTTGGAGACAAAAGTAGAAAAAAGACAGGTGCTCTTATCGTGCGTGCCAGCTGATCGACTTTCCTCTTGATGGAACAAGGAAAGCTTAATCAGCTACCAAAAAAGCGCTCTGTCGTATGTAAAGAAGAAGGAAACCCGCGAGAATGCCGAACGAACAGAATCAGTACTGCTCGCCTTCACCCTCCTCCTCGTCGAACTCGCCTTCTTCCTCAACTGTGGCGTCTTGGTACTGCTGGTACTCCGCGACGAGATCGTTCATGTTCGATTCAGCCTCGGTGAACTCCATCTCGTCCATGCCTTCGCCGGTGTACCAGTGGAGGAACGCCTTTCTCCTGAACATGGCGGTGAACTGCTCGGACACTCTCTTGAACATCTCCTGGATACACGTGTTGTTGCCGACGAAGCACGTCGACATCTTCAGACCCTTCGGCGGGATGTCGCAGATGGCGGACTTGATGTTGTTCGGGATCCACTCGACGAAGTACGAGCTGTTCTTGTTCTGCACGTTCAACATCTGCTCGTCGACCTCCTTCGTGGAGATGCGGCCACGGAACAGCTGGCATGCCGTCAGGTATCTACCGTGGCGCGGGTCCGATGCGCACATCATGTTTTTAGCGTCGAAAGACTGCTGAGTGAGCTCAGGGACGGTCAACGCGCGGTACTGCTGCGACCCTCTGCTGGTCAGCGGCGCGAATCCAACAAGGAAGAAGTGCAGACGCGGGAACGGGATCAAGTTCACTGCCAGCTTTCTCAGGTCGGAGTTCAACTGCCCCGGGAAGCGCAGGCAGCACGTCACTCCGGACATCACAGCCGACACCAAATGGTTCAAGTCTCCGAACGTCGGCGTCGTCAGCTTCAGCGTTCGGAAGCAGATGTCGTACAGGGCCTCGTTGTCGATCATCACGCACTCGTCCGCATTTTCGACAAGCTGATGAATCGATAGAGTCGCGTTGTACGGCTCGACAACGGTGTCAGACACCTTCGGCGACGGGATGATCGAGAACGTGACCATCATTCTGTCCGGGTACTCCTCCCTCAGCTTCGAGATCAACAGCGTTCCCATCCCTGATCCCGTGCCTCCTCCGAGCGAGTGAGCCATCTGGAACCCCTGCAGGCAGTCGCAGCTCTCCGCCTCTTTCCTGCAGACGTCGAGCACGGAGTCAATCAGCTCCGCCCCCTCCGTGTAGTGCCCCTTCGCCCAGTTGTTTCCCGCTCCCGTCTGGCCGAACACGAAGTTGTCCGGGCGGAAGATCTGCCCGTACGGCCCCGCGCGAACCGAGTCCATCGTACCGGGTTCCAAGTCCATCAACACCGCGCGCGGCACGTACCTGCCACCCGTCGCTTCGTTGAAGTACACATTGATGCGCTCGAGCTGCAAATCCGAGTCCCCCTGGTAAGTTCCCGTCGGGTCAATGCCGTGCTCGTCGCTCACCACTTCCCAGAACTTCGACCCGATCTGGTTTCCGCACTGTCCGGCCTGAATAGAAACAATTTCTCTCATTTTGTGCGGGAGTTGTTGTTGCTTTTAAGTAATTCAATGCTTTTTCAAAGATGTTCCTGGTGAGGTTTCTCCGAGGTCTAGAGGTATTTGACGTTGTCAATTCTGCTCTCTAACGAGCTACCCCGCTTTTCTGGGATGGGCCATAGTTGGGGTACACCTATCTAGGACATTTCTCTACTGTTGCACAGTGCGTTGCTCAGGGTAGTCGCGTCTCCGTGCCACCAGCAATTGGACCGTGTATAATTGCTCCTTAAAGCTGCCTTCGACGAGCTTGCTCGGACAGCAGGGTTGCCAGCCATTGTCGGACCGGTGCATTCGGCAGGTGGTCGAGAAGGTAGCAGGGCGCAGGTGCCTTGCCTTCAGCACCTACCTCTCGTCCACTTTAGTTAGTTGGCACTTTCCTCCGGCAGCGATGTCCGTGGCTGCAGAAAAAAAGCAAAGGCGGAAAGCTTCGAAAGAAAAGGTCGAAAGAAAAAAAGAAAAAGGGAAGATGCGCACACAGACGTTGGTCGTCCGACTTCGTCGTTTTCTGCGTTTTTATCCATTTTTCTTTTGTTTTTTAGAGGTTCGCCTTGTTTTTTTGCTGTGTGCGCTTTTGGTCCGTCCCGCAGGAACAAAGAAAAATAGGGCGAAGGGGGTTGGGGAGGAGAACGCGGCCTGACGTTCGAGCGGGGTCGTGATGAACACCGGAACAACAGGGATGCCGCGTTCTGGACTTTCATCCCAACAGCAGTCGGCATTAGAATGCCGACCGCAGGGGGGGTGTCGTTTTTCCTAGTTTCAGTCGGGAGAGCAAAAGAAAAGGAGCGTTGGGGGAAGGAAAAAAGGAGTGTTTGGAGGGGGGGGGGGGAAGAAAGCATGTACAGAGTCAAAACCTTCCCCGTGAGTTGCACCCGCGCTGCGGCTTGAGCGGGGGTAGAAGATCGACGAGTGAGGCTTGGAGCAAATCTGGGGTTTTGTTGCGCCCACACCCACCTTTTTTTGCGATAATGCACGTGGGGAATGAAAGTGTTCTCTCAGGTTGTCGTTCGTCCCAGACAGACAGAACACTATTCTGGCGATACTGACAATTGGGGGAAGAGGAAAAATATGAGGGGCGGCGGGTACTTCTGCGGTTATGGCAGTTGGCTCCCGCGAATCAGGATGCGGCAACTTTGCATGAGCCGAAGAAGTCATGAAAGAAGAAAGAAAATGGGACGACAGGTGGGAATGTCGTTGGGCAAAGAGGAAATGCCAGGTAGACTTCACCAAAAAAGAAACGGAAAAGGTGAAAACGCGAGAAACCTGAAGCCAGGATCAGTATTCCTCGACATCCTCCTCTCCTTCGATGTCAGCCGACTCAGCACCGACCTCTTCGTAGTCCTTCTCGAGGGCGGCCAAGTCCTCTCTGGCCTCGGAGAACTCACCTTCCTCCATACCCTCACCAACGTACCAGTGGACGAAGGCTCTCTTGGAGTACATCAAGTCGAACTTGTGGTCAATGCGGGCGAACACCTCAGCAATGGCCGTGCTGTTGGAGATCATGCACACGGCTCTCTGCACCTTGGCGAGGTCACCTCCCGGCACAACCGTCGGCGGCTGGTAGTTGATACCGCACTTGAAACCAGTCGGCGACCAGTCGACGAACTGGATCGTTCTCTTCGTCTTGATGGTGGCAACGGACGCGTTGACGTCCTTCGGGACGACGTCACCACGGTACATCAGGCAGCAGGCCATGTACTTTCCGTGACGAGGGTCGCACTTGGCCATCATCGCCGCCGGCTCGAAAACGGAGTTGGTGATCTCCGCAACAGACAGCTGCTCGTGGTACGCCTTCTCAGCCGAGATCACCGGCGCGAACGACGACAACATGAAGTGGATCCGCGGGTACGGCACCAAGTTGGTCTGGAACTCGGTCACATCGACGTTCAAAGCACCGTCGAATCGCAGCGACGCCGTCAGCGACGAGATGACCTGCGCGATGAGTCTGTTCAAGTTGGTGTACGTCGGCCTCTCGATGTCGAGGTTGCGACGGCAGATGTCGTAGATCGCCTCGTTGTCAAGCATGACCGCGACGTCGGTGTGCTCCAACAGGGAGTGGGTCGACAAGACGCTGTTGTACGGCTCGACAACAGCCGTCGACACTTGCGGCGACGGGTACACAGTGAACCCGAGCTTCGACTTGCGGCCGTAGTCAACGGACAGACGCTCCAAGAGCAGCGCGCCGAGACCAGATCCCGTACCACCTCCAACGGAGTTGAACACCAGGAAACCCTGCAGACCAGTGCAGTTGTCAGCGAGCTTGCGGATCCTGTCAAGGCACAAGTCAACCATCTCCTTGCCGATGGTGTAGTGACCACGGGCGTAGTTGTTGGCCGCATCCTCCTTACCGCTGATCAGCTGCTCGGGGTGGAACAGCTGACGGTACGTGCCGGTCCTGACTTCATCGATGACAGTCGGTTCCAAGTCGAGGAACACAGCACGCGGCACGTGCTTGCCGGCTCCCGTCTCAGAGAAGAAGGTGTTGTACGCGTCGTCCTCAATGCCGATGGTCTTGTCCGACGGCATCGCACCATCCGGCTGAATTCCGTGCTCGAGGCAGTACAGCTCCCAGCACGCGTTACCAACCTGGCAACCGGCCTGGCCGATGTGGATCGAGATGCATTCTCTCATTTTTGCGTGTTTGTTTTCTTTCTTGGTGGATGAGCTGTTGAACAGTGCTTGGGAAAGGACGCCGCCACTTGTGGCTTAGGTCACGAACACAAGGTAGGCTACCGTCTCTTGCGGACTCAAGTTGCAGAGAACAGGGGGTTCTGTACGCCGTCTTTGAATGGGTGGCTACCTTGGATGAATATCTGAGTTACTGACTAGACTGCAGCACCGTCAACAACGGGAAGAGGCTAAAACATCAAACCATTTTTTAGCCTGCTACTGCCGTTGCGCAAGGCCATCTGGCTGATTCATTCCGAGGTTTCCCTCAGGATAGCTAGAGAGAGAGAACGGGCTACTTCTGGTCATGGTGGTTCTGGAAATCAGAATCCACAAAAAGGTGTCCGTTCATCTTGATGGCACGACGATAGTCACGGAAACCAGCATCTGATGATGGCAATTCCCCTCCGAATGCACCGGTCTTTCTCATCGCAGTGCGCTCCGAAGGGCAAAAATGCTGAGACACACCAGCACGCGCAGCTGTTAGTACAACTTACGTTGACGGCTAAATAACAAGAGGGACAGCCACTCAGCTCCGTGCATGGCTGTCATGGCTTTCGTTCTCATCCTAAACATCTCGTCAACAACGGGTAATATCGTCCCCACTACACAAACTACTCTCCCTCGCAAAGCCGGCGGGCACGAAGAAACGCCTCTCAGGAGGGGGCTGAAGCGACCCTAGGTGGCGAACTGCTCACCAGAGCCAGTATCCGCTTTCCTCCGCCACGACAGCCTCAGGATTCCAGTACCCCTTGTACGAGTTCAGAATAACGCTTGCGAGGGGGGGTTGGTTTCCGTTTCAGCCAACGCTGAAAGCTTTTCGGCGGCGGATGCGGCAAAGCTGGAAGCTGCTGAAGGACCCGAAACCCGCCTCCGACAGGGAAAAACGCGCGAACGCCGCAGCGACCGAACCATCGAAGGGAGCACCCGTACAATGCGAAGGGAACTGCAGATACAAAGGAAGCAATGGAGCGATCGCATCGTCACGAACTTGACCGTGACCAATACGCTCAGAACCTTGGGACTCGCTACCGCCTATTTTGCGCCGGGGTGATCGACTAAACGCTCAAGGATCTACAGAGACACGGGGTTGGCGTTGAGGGACTATAATGAGCGCTCGATACACGGGGATTCGCATTCGGCCCGCTGCGTCGTCACGACTCGACCGTGACCGATACGGGCAGTCCTCGGAACCTTGTGTACTCCACCCAAACCGTGGCCGCCTCCTTTGCGTTGGGTGATCGACTAAACGCTCAAGGATGTGAAGACAGAGACGCGGGGTTGGCGTTGGAATATAGTACACACACTCGATACAGATTCTGAGCATTTTCCTCGAATCTTGAGATTACATTTGCGAGCGAGCGGTCGAAAGGCTTTCTCAGACGGGGCAGAGGTTCACTCCCTAGCCTTCAGGGAACTTACAAAGTCGCCCCCAGGAGCCCATTGCGGAGAGAGCATCAACGATCGTTGTTGACGGGGGATTCGCAGTCCTGCCACTGCGTCGTCACAAACTGATCTCGACTGTGACCGATACGGGCAGTCCTCGGAACCTTGTGTACTCCACCAAAACCAGCACCGCGTGGCCACCTCCTTTGCGTTAAACGCTCAAGGATGTGAAGACAGAGGCGCGGGGTTGGCGTTGAGGGGCTATAATGAGCGCTCGGTACAAATTTTGAGCATTTTCCTCGAATCTTGAGATTACATTTGCGAGCGAGCGGTCGAAAGGCTTTCTCAGACGGGGCAGAGGTTCACTCCCAAGCCTTCAGGGAACTTACAAAGTCGCCCCCAGGAGCCCATTGCGGAGAGAGCATCAACGATCGAAACCGTTGTTGACGGGGGATTCGCAGTCGTGCCACCGCGTCGTCACGAACTGATCTCGACCGCGACCGATACGGGCAGTCCTCGGGACCTTGACTCCACCAAAACCGGCACCGCGTGGCCACCTCCTTTGCGTTGGGGTGATCGACTAAACGCTCAAGGATGTGAAGACAGATGCGCGGGGTTGGCGTTGAGGGGCTATAATGAGCACTCGGTACAAATTTTGAGCATTTTCCTCGAAGCTTGAGATTACATTTGCGAGCGAGCGGTCAAAAGCTTTCCCAGACGGTAAACCTTCGGGGTAACTTACAAAGTCGTTCCCAGGAAACCATTTGAGGAGAGAGCATCACTTCGAGGAGACGAACGAAACCGTTTTGACGGGGGATTCGCAGTCGTCCCACTGCGTCGTCACGAACTCGACCGTGACCGATACGGGCAGGCCTCGGAACCTTGTGTACTCCACCCAAATCGGCACCGCGTGGCCGCCGCCTTTGCGCTGCGGCTCGCCCAGCTTCTCCACCAGCTCCTTCGCGGTGACGTCGAACTGGCGGAACAGGGGGTGTGAGCACGCCCTGTACCCGTCGACGCCGCCCGCGTAGCACCACACGCACGACAATGCGAGCACCCCGTCTCCGGAGGCCGCGAAACCGAGCGAGATCCCGTCCGGTTTGAACTCGGTGAAGACAGACGCGTCGTCCCCCGCGCGGCCCGCGCCGGGCACCGAGACGGCGGGCTGCTTGCCCGCCAGTCCGAGCAGCGCGACCACCCCGGCAACCTCCTGCGAATCCCTCCTTCGGCCGAGGGCAGCCGCCAGCAGCTCCCAGGCGGCGTCAACGTCCGCCATCACCCCCTCCTCCCTTCCCTCCTGGCGAGGGCACTTCCCGCGACGAGAGGGTCGGTCCTGGGACTCAGCAGAGCAATGCTGATCGAGTTAGCGCTCACTTAGAAGACGCTCACTTAGAAGACGCTCACTTAGAAGACTGAGTCAGAGAACCCGGAGACGCGGGGTTGCGTTATATTCGTTAGAGAGCGCTTTCGCGGTACTTTGGTGAACTGCGGCGCTCAATAAACGGATCCGGAGTATTTTCCTCGAATGATGACGCTGCCTTTGCGAGCGAACGCGTTAGAGTTCCTCAGCCGAGACCTCCAGGACAGAGACTGGGGGGCGGAGGGCTGCGTTTCAATAACGCTCACGCCCGTGAAAAAGTTCGCTTGCCGAGCTCTTCGGGGAACTCCACACAGAGCCTTCTCGGAAGCCCTCGGCGAACAGAATTCGCCGTGGAGATGTCGACACACTGTTCGCCTTTGTAAAGTTTGATTTAAGTTGAACAAAAAGGAATGCTGAACGTAGGAGGCGAGGCAACAAGAGACGATTACCACGCGGTACTCATTTGCGTGAGAAGGACTCCCCGCGAACGCAAAACGAGCCCGATGTAACGAGAGACACGGTTCCTCTTCCTGTCAAGGACAGAGTATCCGGGAGGGGGAGATAAGCAAGAGTTCGAATCGCAGAAAAGAAAGAAGTTGGCTGTTGGAAAGGAGTTGCAGGCCGAGCACGAAGACGGAAAAGCAATGATTTCGCAGAGCGCTTGTTCACCCCTGCAATGCAATGGAGAAACTACAGACGACAGTGCATCGGTCTTAGAGACTGCATGCTTGGCAAAGGGCTACGCAGGCTGCACGTTCCACGTTACGGTGCTCGCAGTGATTCTCGAAGGTGTCAGATTAAGAAAGGCGCAAAATGTCGAAAATGTAGGATTTTGAACAAAAAGAAATGTGAAAACAGGCTATTGCCTACAGAGGCAACAACTTCTGGTATTCGTGGGCGAGAACCGGAGGCCACCAGCAATTAGGGTCGTCTCCGGTGTCTACGGTCACTAGATCGGACAGTGCCATGATGCTTTCACTGGATGGTCCGGCGGAACTCGGTACAGAAGCATAACGCGCGTCGATCAGGGCACGTCAGATTCCTAGGGCCGCGAGGAGTTTCGGCAAACGGCAACGGACGGACGGTTGCAAACACGACCGGGTCTACTCGCAATGGTTGCGAGGTGGTCCTTCTGTTTGCTTGGCAGCACCATAGTGCGGACAGCGAAGATGATGAGCACCACGAGCTGGAATTCGAACGGTACGCTGTTGATCACTTGGTACTCTCTTGTGGGGGAATTCTTTGGAGCCAACCGCGACTGTCTAACCCAAACGACCTATCTCGATCCTTTCATCCGAATGAGTTGCGGCTACTTAAGGCGGATGAGAATAGCGGTCTCGTTGTCGGTACCTGTGTCGGTGGAGGATCATAGAAAAGCGAGCAAACCCGTGGCTGTCTGACAGAAGACGTTCGTCTCCCTTTCGCTTGTTTTGGTAGGGAGTACCACCGTAACTTGCTTCTGAAAGCTCTTCAGCCATCTTCTCATTCTTAGTACCAAAAATGCACTGGAAATACTCGAGGATGCTCATTTCCACGGAGGCTAGAGGAGGAGAAACTACAAAATGGGTCTTTTTTTTGTTGAACGCTTGCGCCCGCCACTAAACCCAGATTTTCTACCTGTATTTCGTGTGGGCTACAGCACATTTACCTCCTTTAAGATTGGAATATTTTTGCGATAGTGGGGAGTCATTGAAAATTTTGCAACTGGCAGTCTCCTCAAGTATTTCCTACAGAGCAGGTGCTTGTAGTAAAAAACAATAACTCAAAGAAAAGCAGCAAACCGACAGCGCCCTCTGATAGCTCGGCCGCGACGTTGGAGAGGAGGAGGTCCTTCAGCGCGTCGGCGTCCGACTTGCCGGCTTCGAAAGAGGCCATCACGGCGGCGGCGGCGCCTTCGTTTTCGTACCCGTCCCACACGCCGTCGCAGGCGATGAGGATGAACAGGTCGTCCGGCGTCCGCTCCACGTGCACCGCCGTGGGCACCACGCTCACCGCCTGCTCAGCCTCGGACTTGCCGCCGCACTGCTTGAAGTCGAAGTCGCCGAAGGCGCGCGGGACGGAGAGCATGCCTTCGATCCTGTCCCTCACGATGCTGTACCCGGCGGCGGTCACTCTATCCCGTTCTTCGGGGTCTGTTAGGTTGTGGTCGGTTGACAGCTCGGTGACGCCGCCTGTTTTCGAGACGAGGATGGCGCGCGAGTCGCCGACGTTGAAGCAAAACACGTCGCGCGGGAACACGAGCGCCAGGCAGCACGTCGAACCGACGACGGAAAACTCCGTCGCGTCGGCCGCGCGGAGCGCGGCGTCGGCGGCGACGAACGAGTCGAGCACAGCCGGCACCAGCTCGCCGGCGGCCGGCGCGTCGGAAAAGAGCGCCAGCGGCAGGTGCCGCGCGAGGTTGCCGTTGAGCCACGAGGAGCAGCCCGCGCCGCCGTGGCCGTCGAACACGCCGGCGACCACCGCGCGTTTGCCCTCGGCCTCCAGGAGCATGCACGCGTCCTCCTGGTCCGCCCTCCAGCCTTGCATCGACACCGCGACCGCCTCTGCCAGTTCCGAGGTCAGCTCGTCCACTTCAGTGTCCAGCACCGGGTCCGCTACGTACGCGCCCTTCCCCGAGAACAGGTGCGCCAAGAACTCGTCGAGGGCGTCGACGTTCTCGAAGCTCATCTCCCCGCACTTCGCGCAGTGCACGGCCTTCTCGTAGATCGCGAGGTCGTAGTTGACCCACACTTGGCTCTTTTCGTCGGCCCTCGCCCTCTCGTCGCTGTGCTCCCGGCACAGCGGCGTGAGATCGTGGAGCGACAGCCTCGCGGCCGGCCGCCTGCGGCACACGGCGCACTCATAGAACGCGGTGTGAAACGCCAGCTGCGGGTCCGCCTCGTAATCGACCGGGCCCGCGCCCACCACGCGTGGGCTGACGTGCCGGAGGAGGTCTGCTTCGGTGCAGCCGCAGCACGGGAGCCTCGGTGAGTCCAGGTCCTCGTCGGCCTCCAGGGGGGGGCCAGGGTCGCCGGGGGGAGCCTGGGATGTCTCCTTTCGGACCGAGACTCGGCGGATCAGCGTGGGTGGCTGCAGGTCGTCGGCCTTCCGCTTGACGTTGCCCTGGCTGAAGCTGCGGGAGAGGAGGTACTGCGGCACGTCGAGGTCCGACTTGCGGTGCGTGCAAAACGAGGACCGGCCCCTCTTCAGCCCGTCGGTGCCCGCTGCGGGCCGGCCGCCGTCCGGGTCCTCCGTGATCACCAGAGAGTGGAACTGGGGCAGCGACCCGCGCTTCTGGCCCGAAGCCGGGCCACGCGCTGTGTCCTCTTTGCCGCCGCCGGTGTTCCAGCGGCGCAGCACGGCGAGCATGCCCTCCCGCGGGTCCTTCGGCCGCCGCTGCACCAGCTCGCTCACCATCTCTTCGACGACTTTGTGCAGCGTGTGCGCCCGCAGGTAGTTGATGTTCGCATCGGACGCTGCCATTTTCTCCCCGTAACCTTCCTCCCCCCACGCCTTCTTCCTTGTTTATTGATGGCAGCGTATATAGTGCTCGATCCCTGTGTTTAGTTGTGCGTACTAGTGGGACTCAACTGTTTTTTTGGCCTTCTGCTTGACGTTGCCCTGGCCGAAGCTGCGGGAGAGGTGCTGCGGCACGTCGACGGTGTGCGGAACGAGGATCGGCGGCCGCCGCGGGTCGGCCGCCGTCCGGGTCCTCCGTGATCACCGGAGAGTGGAAGTGGGACAGCTACCCGCGCTGTCTGCGTGTATGCTGTCGGAGTGCAAACGGTGGTGACGAGAACAGAGGCATACACTAATGTTGCGCAGCACAAAATCAATCGGTTGCACGCAAAGGACCAAGGCACAAAGCAGTTGAAGTATAAGAAGAAGAAGAAAACGACTGTACGAAAGGGACTGGAATCAGTTCGTTTCGGGTTTCTGTTCGGTGTCTGTACTTCGTGGTTCTCCAACTCCTTAGGTCTTCCGTACTCCCGGACTGACCCTCGGCAATCCCTACTGTCATCTCGGTAACAAGTTGGTGCCCAGTGTCTGGCGAGATTCACGGATGCAGCCATACTTTGCCACAGGCCCTAGATCTCGCCTCTCCGCCTGACGCAGCTGCCACTCATCAACTTGGGCTCGCCAAATAGGGACACCGGAGTTGCAAATAACAAAAGCCGTTCGGACGAGTGCGGCCCATCACCTAAGAAGCCGCACCGGCACAGGACCATTCCCTACCCGCTACACAAAGAGAGGCTACAGGAACGAGAGGCGAGTCACTGCCATGTGCTTCTGGGGACGGGGTCGTTTTTGTCGAGAGATGCACCTGTCACTTTCAAACACCAGTTGCCGACCACCCGAGCTGACGACGTCCTATTGAAACGCAACTCTGCCGGGCTCGTTCTGACACACAGGCCCTCGTCACCTCAAAACGCCTCTACGCATCGCAGATCCAACATCCTTCTTCATGCAGACGGGCTCCGGAACATTGTGTCGACGGGCACAAACGTCGGAAGAACCGCAGCTCGTCGTGGCATCCTGCAGCAAGCACCGCGTCACCTTCTACAACCAAATTCCCTTCTACAGTTCGATGGTCGGGAGCTCGCCTGAAGTACCGGCGCTGCTGTTTCCCTCGACCACCGTCGCTCACGCGCGTCAGTCCGTGTCCGCCAGTCGGCCGAGAGAGTTGTTGTAACGCGACGGTGTTGCTGTCGAGGTGAACGTCCGACGCCAGGCATGCATGGACGTCGAACACACCCGTTCTTTTGACCGCAGGAGCCGTTGTCGACCAAACAAAACGTCGGAACATTCCTTCTGGCGTGACACGGCCTGCTATGGCACCCTGCAGCAAGCAGCGCGTCCCCTCAAAACATGTCCAACCCTGAGGATCTCGACGCAGATCGAACGCCTGTCGCCTGCATGCTCGGGAACCCGACTGCGCGGTACCGGCGCTGCAGTTTGCTCGATCACCGTGCCGAGAAGGGTTACAGGAACGCGACGGTGTTGTTGTCGAGGTGAACGTCCGACGCCAAGCAGCGGACATCGAAGACGCCCGTCGTCTTCGACCGCAAGACGTTGTCGACCGCCTGGGCCGACGACGTGTTGTGGAAGGCGATCAGCGGCGCCGTGCACGACTCGGCGAACTGGTTGGCGACCACAGAGACGCCGGAGCAGTCCTTCTGACACGACACGGCGGGCTGCATGGCGTCCTCCAGCAGGCAACGCGCCACCTCAACGTTTTTCGATCCGAGGATCTCGACGCAATTGTTGTACGCGCCTTGGAACCGGACACCTTTGACGACGATGTCCCGAAGCTCGTCGACGTACACGTGCGCCCTTCCTCGGGTCGACCCGCGCAGGGTCACGTTCGAGATGGACAGGCCGGCTCGGCGGAGGTAGAAGAAGTACCCGCAGCCGTCGTTTCCTTCGATCGTCGTCGTTTTCGCGTCGGCCCCGACGACGCTGTGCCGCAGGTCGCCGCCCGGCCAGTGGTGGACGCCAGCCGGCACGTGGATGGTCGCGCCGTCCGGGACCCTCTTGCTCATGGCCGCCGCGGTGAACGACGGAAACGCGATCTGCTCCCCGCCCGCGGCCACGACGCGGATCGGGCCTCCAAGCGGCGTCCCCTCGTCGTCGGAGTCCGTATCCCATCCGCTCGCCTGCCGCTCGCCCTTGCCGGGTGACCCGTGCGTGAGGTTCGGGATCTTCTGCTTCGCCGGCGCCTTCTCCCCGGCGGCGGGCTTCATGCTCGCGTCCCTCAGGATCGCGTCCATCGCGGCTTCGTCGTCGTCGTCGAAGTTCATTTGGTGCCTCCTCTCTCTCTCTTTTTTTGTGTGTGCGCGTGTGCTTCCGGCGGTGGTCGCTTCTACTCTCTTTTTTACTTTGTTTGTGTGTTTTCTCCCAACGACAGCAAGTGTCAGCCTGTGTTTTCGGTGTTTAACGATCAGATTGATGTCTTGCGCCTTTGTTTGTGTGGGCAGGGATTTTGATGAGTTCTTTTTAGCGTTTTATTCTGATTGCAATTTGTCGAGAACAAAAGCAGGTCGATGGCAGCGCTCCCGTTAGATGAACAAAACAGGTTTGAAGGAAGTGCGCACAAAAGACCTTTTGGCGGTGGCGACCACCGCTCACCAACGAACCGAGCAGTGTTGCACGCTCAACATCGCGCAATTGCTTGCTGGGAACGGTTGACAAGATACCCTTGTCTTCGTGCTGCAGGTTCGGGAAACCAGCCATCGCCTTCGCGGGGACAAGAGGGGAGACAGGTCAAGTTCGTGCTTCAGGCGGTCGTAGAAAGCGGAGCTGAGACCCCCGATCTGGACACAAGGACGGCCAGGAAGGGGTTTTTTCAGCATCCCATATCCAGCAGGGAATGCACCAGAGTTTTGCACACACGAGCTCTCAATCTGTCAATCCTTGAGATCGTCCTGACCTAGTAAAATTCCCCGTGTTGAGTCAAATTAAGCCGCATACTCCACGCCTGGTGGTGTCATTCCGTCAATTCCTTTAAGTTTCAGCCTTGCGAATGTACTCCCCCCTGAACCCATAATCTTTGATTTCTCGTTCGGGGAGTGCCGTGGGAGCCAAAATGACTTCCCTTATACCACCACGCCTTAAGGTCGTCGTGCCAATTCGAACTGTCCGAGCGCGGCAAAAGCGAGGGGCGAAAAAGAAGAACGAGAAAACGCGCAACAGCATCGCTTTGGTTCTCTTGCTTGGACGAACGGCGCTTCGGGACTCGTTCGGTGTCGCCTCTTTATTATTAAAGTGGATGGGGTCAAGCACGGGAAAGCGGCGGGTGTAACAATGGCTCTTCCCTTCTCCAGTCCTCTCATCATACGAGAGGTCAGCAGAGTAGAGGGCGTCGCGCGGCAAATTGAGTTCGAGAGGCAAAGGCACGAAGGCCGAAAAGCCCAGTCACCAACATTCCTTTGGGGGCAGGCAAAAGGGGCGGTTCTTACGAGCGGGGCTGGCGAAGGACCACTCAAAACTACAGCTTCCCTTTTGCTTCCTACCTTTCTGAGCGGCAACGAGCTGGGTATCGAAGAAATACTCGAGGGACTGCCTTGTGCTCATTTTTCGAAGGAGGCTAAAGGGGGAGAAAACAATACAACTACAAAGTGGGTCTTTTTTGTTGAACGCTTACGCCCGCCACTAAACCCAGATTTACCTGTTTTTCGTGTGGGCTACAGCACATTGACCTCCTTTGATCTATCGCAACTGGCAGTCCCCTCAAGTATTTTCTACAAAGCGGGTGTGTACACAAGAAAAAATAGGCCTTCGCCCTTTCGCTGTCCTTACGAAAACTGTTGCGTTGACATCCACGTGTCTCGAGTTAGGGATCTCCATATGAAACACGGTCACGTAAACTGTGACAGTGACGTGATCTTCAGTATGGTGTTGGTTCAATGCCTAGGCTTACATTTTTGGAACACATTGCAATGTTCCAACGCTGCCAACTTTCTTTTTTGTACTGACATGTCCACGGCGTCGTATGTTGTTCCAGACATGTCCACGGCGTCGTATGTTGTTCCAGACATGTCCACGGCGTCGTATGTTGTTCCAGACATGTCCACGGCGTCGTATGTTGTTCCAGAATTTTGAAACAGCGCGCGTAGCACACGACAGTTTTCTGGGAATGAAGCTCTTGTGGATCTTGTTGTCGACAAGACAGACCTAACTTGGTATGAGGCCAGGTCTTGCGGCTTCCGAGTGCAACACTCAAACATCGGAAATGTTGTCAAACTTGATCCCCCCGTGCAGGGACTAACAAGGCCAACTCCTACCAGATTGAATGAGGGAAGGGACGTGTGCACCTGGATACTACACAGGATCTATACTATTTTGCCCAATCAGCCCGGCCAAGAAGGGGGGGTTGGGGTCCCTTCTTTTTTGCTCTTCTTTCGTGTTTCCGACAATCCCGTATGGGTGTACAGAGCGGTGGCTTTCGGCCTTTTGTTTGTTTGCTGTTATTGTTGTTGCTGCTGACTTTGCTGTTTTTGTTTTGCTTCGTGACGACCAGGGTGTCTTTCAGCTTTCTCTTGGGTAGCCGCACAGCTCGCCCTGTTCTCTCGTATGTATGTGCCCTGAGTAACTCTCGTCTGCGGAACACGCTTGCGTTGAGCATCCGATCAAGGACCGCATGTCCAAGGTACCATGGTGGTATGATGTTGTTTCACTCCAGTGCTGCTCCCCGGCCACACAACTTGCGTGTTTCCTTCTGACCGCAAAGGTTCATTCTCCTGGCAAAAACCCGGGTCGCTACGGTAAGAGGAAGAAATGTGAAAACGGGGAAAAACGGTGGTAGCGGCGCTGGGGGCGCGGGGTTTGTGGCTTCGTTTGTATGCGGGTAACGTGCGCAGTCCCGTACTCCACCTTGCCATCAAGCGAATTGCAAGGCACATCAAAGCGTACTGGTACCGTGAAAGGTATCAGGAGCAGGTGGCAGGTGGCACGCATAGCACGCCCACCATCAGCAGACCTCACAGCCCTAGTGGCACAACATGGTATGTGCATCCTGAGGTCCACACAACATGCCAGCTAGTAGTAACGGGAGTAGTCAATCATTCGCAGACCTAGCACCACGAGGGTGATGCGCAGGTATGCTGATCACACGCAATCCATCCATACATCCATACGTAGTCAGCGTACTAATATGGGTTGGAGTGCTGCCTGCAATTTAAGTATCCAGAGAAGTGCAAATGCTGAGAAACCCTGCTGCGCCCTTGTGTGGCGCGAGTATGTGCAATTATTTTTCCCCCATATAATTTTCGTTCGTTCCGAGTTCCCCTGACTTGTGGGCAGAAGAAAAGTCCTTGCCAGTAGACGTTGTGCAATCAAAAGTTCTCAGCTGCTCGAGAATCAACCGAGGTAGGTGTTCTCTTGGCGACCTAGCTGCGTGAGAAAGAAACCGTTGTCCATTGCAACTTTACTCTTGATTGTCAAAGCGGCTTTTTTTTACAACTCCTCAGTCGTCGTGTGGTGTACGCATGGCCTGTACCACCTGACTGAGCTCGCCTAGCAAGCTTCTTCCTCTGGGTATTTGGTTTTCTGATACTGCTTCGACCCTGACTTTTGGAGCCAGCACAGGAAAGATCTTGTTTACGTCCAGACCCTGAAAACCAGTCAGCTGAGGAAGGCTCTTCGACGGTTTAGGAATTTTCACGCTGGCACCGACTGGAACCCCCAAAAAGACCCAGAGAAAAAGTTTGAATAGAGCATCTATTTGGTATCGGAAAGTAGGTGCGAGATCAGGCAAACCTTGTGCGCTAGCTTCGTTTAACCGCGAATCTAATATTCAGGGCTTACCCCACATTCTCGCTTTCATTTCACAGAGAGAGAGAGAGGGAGGGACGAGTTAGAGTGCAGGGACCATCTTTCCAGAGAGTTTCTTCTACGGTGGCCACGCGTCGTCCCGTCGACCCATCCCAGAGCCCTACGCCCCGCCTCTCCACACAGTGGCAACGCAGCCCCTTTGAACTCGATTTCCCCAAGCAAAACATTGCAGTCGGTCGCTGGCCAACCCGGTTTTCGGGTGCAGCAACAGTTGCTGGAATGGCCACTGGGCTTGTCTGACCCTGGGATCGTCCTTTGCTAGCCATAGCCAGAGTGCGAGCTATCCTCTGACGATGCGCGGTGCTGACTCCAATTTCAATAATCACGTCACGGGTTACGAGTCAGAAGTGACCCTCTCCGGTGCCGGTGTCCTTCTAGCATTGTTACCTACCCCTTCCTGGACCGAGGTTGACGTAGCCCACCGAATGCAGTTAAATCCTTTAGGCAGCTTTTTCTTCTACCGGGAGTTGTTTCGGGTTAGCAGTTTGGTGGCCGCAGGATAATTCCCTTTCATTTATTTTACTTTTTTTGCTGTGTTTCTTTCTCTTGCAGAAATAGGGAAGAAGGGTTAGGTTCAGGAACAACTTGAGTAGGATGGTCGCGAGAACAGAGAGCACCACGCGAGAGTATGCTGCTCCCGCCGAACTTGCCTTAGGACACCTGCGCTCTGTGCGTGCAAGGTGACCCTATTTTTCATCGAGCAGGGTAAGAACTCCGCCAACCAAAACATGCTGTCCACGTCTTCTTAGCTTCACCTTTCCAGCTTCACATCGTAGGCGGTGTCAATACTAATAGAAAAAGAACGAAAAGGGGCGGCGCAGTCTGCTTCGACGGCCACCCATTGGTTACTTTCGGTCTGGGAAGGGGAGAGGAGAATGTGAGGTTGTGCTTGGAATACTGCGCGCTCAGCACCGTGACTTGTCTGCACCGTGTTTGTGGGTGACGACAAGCGATCTGAAAGTCTGCAGACAGGCAACGTGTGAGCCTGGGTTGTCTTGTGGTTGATGGCTGCTCGTAGGACCGCGCCGTGTTACGAGAGCACAGGCAGACCCCGTCTGTCGGAGCAGGGCTCGTGCCTGAGCAGCCTTTTTCGACGGGAAATCGGTGAAAAGGAGCTACCCCTCCACCCCGAAACCCCGCTTCTGCATCCTACTATACGATAGAGAACGCCTAAGCAGCCAGTCTGCGCCTTGAGAGACGCACGCTGCCATTGGGTCGGGTTCCTTTTTGCTTCTGTTTCTACGCCTCTTGAGGTTGTTTTGGTTGCCATCCTTTCGTGAAACGTCACACAAAAAATGGGAGGGACCGCGAAGAGACTGCTGTGCGTTGTTTCCGGCCATCGCGCGCGTTGCCGCGCGGCATTCTTCTCTGTCGGCTTCTGAAGCCGAACGTTTGCTTGGGTTTGGGTTTGGATGTAAAGGATCGCGAGCAACAAGAAGCCGAGCCCGCAGTTCAGCGGGACTGGCTGCGGTCGGCTTATCGTTGCGCACTCGGTTGTGTGGAAGCTCGGTTGACGAGGCGTCGAGATGATTTTCGCCCCCTCGTCAGCCAACTTGCGAATAAATCCACCTGCGAGGCAGTACATAACGTCTTGCACCTTCCAGCGTTCAAGGGACATGCCCCGTTCGCATAACCCACAAAAAGCATCCGTACCGCTGTTACTAGCCAGCAGCTGTCGCATCCTAGGTGGGAGGTGGGTGGTGCTTGTGTATATGCGTCGTTGGAGTGCTACATTCAGCATCAGTTCTTCTCGTTCTGTAGCATCTTTGTAGTGTTGTAAAGTAGCATCTTTGTAGTGTTGTAAAGTAGCATCTTTAGATGCGGAATACAGAACCGTTTAAGGAATCGACTTCGACGTCGTCAGCGTCGTAACCAAGGGGAGTGAAATCTAACTGTGGAAAGAGCATGGGAGAGGAGGAAACCATGTCGAAATACGTGATCGCGTCGCGCCGCCGCTTTACAACCAGCGCTGCGAACCCGACCCCGGAGCACAGGAGAGACGCGCCGACAGCGGCGAGCGCAACGACCCACCACGAAGCGGCGGATTCGCCGTCTTCGGGGTCGGAAGCAGACACTGATCCCGCGGGGGCCGAGCTCCGGTCGGGCGGCGGGTCACTCGGCTGCGCGGTGTGCCTTCGCGGTTCTTCTGACACCGGCGGCTCGGTTGGCCTTGAAACCGGGGCAGGTGTGGGCTTCGTCGCATACGTCACTGGCGGGAGCGTGCCGGCACCAGGAGGAATGGTGCCGGGCGACACTGTACCCGGGGCGCCTGGGAAGGCTGTTCCGGGAGCGATCCCCGGTGCGTCGGTACCCCGGGGAGGCCAAGTGCTGGGCGACGCCGTATCTGGAGCGGGAGTCGCAGGAGGCTCGGTACCCGGAAAGGTTGTTCCAGGAGCAAAACTCAATGTGTGGGGTGCTTCGGTACTCGGCGAAGCCGTGCTGGGCGACCCCGTACCCGGTGCGGGAGTAACGGGGGGCTCGGTGACTGGAAACAGCGTCCCGGGAGCCGAAGTGGAAGGGTGCGCGGTAGCAGGGAACCCTGTCGCCGGGACAGAGGACACGGGAATAGAGGTTCCCGGGACCTCTGTCGTTGGGACTCGGGTGAGCGGGCTCAAGGTGTCCGGGTGCGCCGTTGCTGGCACGAAGGTGGCGGGGGACCGGGTTGCGGGGGGCAGAGTGAGAGGGTACGGGGTGGCTGGAGACACGGTGTCCGGTGCGAACGTGGCGGGAAGCGTGGTTCTCGGGCTGTCGGTCGCTGGGGCTTGAGTCGACGGAGGTAAGGTATCAGGCGCCGGTGTCGCCTCGGGAGCGTCGGTGGCAGCGGGACACTCTGACGTGTTGAAGGACTGGCGAGAGGGCATGAAGTAGTTGCGGTCGTACGAGCCGAACTTCGTGGTGTACGCGCAGGTGACGCCGCCCATCTTCTCGCACCGGTCGTTCCCCGGGCCGAAGTAGTCCGGCCCCGACGCGGCGTTGTACCCGGCGCGCCGCCAGCAGTCGACGTCGGACCCCGTCGTCGTCGCGGTGTAGCTGCAGTTGTCCTTCCGGACGTTGCACCAGTTGTCCGACCAGCGGAACCAGAACGCGCTGCACTCCTTGCGCGACTCACACTCCTCCCTGCACGCGTCGAAGTCCGCCACCGTCTTTACCGCGTACGGGTGCTCCTGGCACTTGTCCGACGGAGGGGACTTGCAGTAGCCGGCGCCCGTGAACACGAAATTCAACTGCTGCCGCGTGCTCACAGTCGCAGTCTGCGAAGCCGGAGCAGCGGGGAAGGACGCCGCGTCGTGGAGCATGCACGTCACCGAGTATTTCTGTCCTGCGTAGAATCGAGTCCCCCACACCTCAGACCGGAGACTGAGCACGGCGTGCTCAGTCGCAACGGCCGCGGAGGCGGTGTGGTTGCCAGCTACCGGGTCGGCGAGGAGGAGGGCGAGCGTTGCCGGGACCGGGGACGGGGCCGGATTCCCGACCCGGACCGCGGCGCAGGCGAACTGCGCGCCTTCGAGGCCGGGCGTGGTTTGGATCGCGATGGTGAGGGATCGGTCGTCGTTGAGCCACGTGTCCGGCCAGCGGTCGACGATGGACCAGTCTTCCCGGGCGTCCTTTTTGTACGTGGCGGCCCCGTGCTCGTCGTAGCACGACGCCAGCGCACACCCCGGCACGCCGTCGTGGTCGACGAACTTCGCGCATTCCCCGTACAAAGAGCACGTTTTCTTCTCGTTCCAGTACGTGAACGCCTTGCAACCCCCGCCTTCCCCGTCGCACCTCAAAGCGCAGCAGTCCGCATCCGGACACGCGAACTCCCGCAGCTCCTTCTCGTCGCACGTCCGATACCCAAAGTCCCGCTGCTGGAGCTCGTACCCGTTCAGCAGCGGCGCCATGTTCCCCCGCGAGCACATCCACGTGTCGTACGCCCCGTAGCCCTTCAGCGTCGGCGCCGCGTCGTCGTGGATCATCCAGCACTTGTGGAAGTATGTGTCCGACGGGTCTTTTTTCATGAAAACGTACCCCACGCAAATGGGGTCCATGTCGCAGACGGCGCGGCAGCCCTCGGCGTAGTTGTACGGGCCCAGCGGGACGTCCGGGAGCTGCGGCCGCTGCACGGAGAGGCGGGACTGCTTCATCCACTTCTCGCGGTCCGACTCCGTCGAGAAGGGCGCGAGGTTCTGGTACCGCTTCCACCGAGTGCAGCGGGTGCGCTCCCGGCCGGTTGGGGCTTGGCGCGCTGGGGTCGGGCAGACGCGGGGGCCGATGATGCGCACGGTGTAGTGCGTCTGCTGCAGCATCTGCGACTCGATCCAGCACGAGCTCGCGGTCGGGCCGCCGGCGGGCCACGACCACGTCCAGAACTGGCACGGGGGGCTTCCGGTGTACGCCTCGCACAGCTGCTGGCACTCCAAGGCCGTCGACACGTTGTTCTTCTTCCCGAGCATCACGTCGTCCTCGGCCGGCAGGTCCCGGCCCATGGTCACCCCCGACTCCGCGCACGGCAGATCGAACCCGCCCTCGTAGTCCTTGATCGGGTGCTTCGGCCCGACCATTTCGACGTTGTGCGCCAGCAGGTCGGTCGCCCCGTTCTCGTTCACGCTCACCGCGAACCAGTAGTGCGAGTTGCACGGGTCGCTCGCGGAGGTCGAGTGCTCCTTGCGGTCGTACGTGATCGGGCACCGGGCGACCGGCTTCGTGTTGTTCGGGACGACGATGTCGTGGTCAAGCCCGGTCACAGCTACCTCGGCGAGCAACGCATTGTCGTCGTACCACTTCTGCGTGTTCCATGAGACCGGGTTGTGCACGGCGCAGTCCGGCGCTTTTCGGACCTCGCGGGAGTACCCCCAGTACACGCGGTAGTGCGTGATGTCCGACTCGTCGAGGGCTCGGATCAAGTGCAGGGTCCCTCCGAACGAAAACCTGCCGGGGTCCTCGTCCACGAACATCAACCCCTGCGGCGGGTACTTCGGCACCGGCTTCGTCGGCTTGCAGCACGTGTTGTCGTTGCACCCGAAGAAACAGTTGATCGACGCCGCGTTGGACCGGAGCGTGTAGTCCTTCGACTTGCACGTGTACGCATCGCAAACCCCTTCCACGCAGCACTCAGCGTCGTCGCAGGCTCCCGCGTACTCGTCTCCGAGGCTGTAGTCCGCGCATATGATCCCCGACGCGTCGTAGCGGAGGACGCCGCTCTTGCACACGTACGGAGTCGAATTTGCGGGAGGCAGGTACTGGTCGAGGAACTTGTACGGGTAGTCCCCTTCGGGCATTCGGTTGCAGTACGGCCACTTCGGGTACTTGTCCGAGTTCGCCGGCTTCCGCCAATCGGCGCAGCTGGCCTCCGCGCACGTGGCTGCGATCCCCACCGCCACCAGGAGCGCAAGGCTCCGCATCCCCTTTCCCCCACCTAAATTGACGGTAGATTGTGCGGGAGTGCGATGCTGTTATCTTTCGGTCCCTTACGCCGCCACCCAACTATTTCCCTTTAATACACTCGCGTCTACGCCGCTCTTGCACGGTGCAATACGCCGGTACTGGTCGAGGTTGCGTTGGAGCAGTCCCAAGCTGCTGCCATATCCTACGGTGCGTGAGAGACAACGGACTGCACGTGCCACGAGCACAAGACTGAGCACTACCTGCAGTAGGCTGTAGCGTCGAGACCTGGACTCCAAACTGGACCTACCAGTGAGAACGTACTGATTGGTATTGCTTTAACTGAATGGAACCATGAACAGCCATCCCGCCAACTTTTTCGTAGTAACAATGCATTGTAAACACGGAAGAGAACGCTGGCAGCGTGTTTGGGAGAAGATTAGCCTCACAAGCATATTCACTCACTATCATCCACTGCGGGCTAATCCTCCCCCGGCACGTACAAATAAAAACACGCCTATTCTTTTTCGAGCGTCACTTTCCATGAAGAGGGTTTCATGGAAAGCACGTACTAACACACAAGAGCCCCCCTCTTTCTCTAGCTAAGCTCTCCGTCGTCGTGGCATCTCGCGAAATGCAATAGACGGCGACGGTGTATCTTCCTAACTGACCTTGACTCCAGTCCCGTTGAAGGAGGAGGGGGGCACCCGGGAGCAGGTGACTTCGACACAGTTTTCTTCAAAACGGGACTGCAGGGAGAGAAGAGCAAAGTAGCGGAGTGCGAGGAAGAAAGAAGAGAGGTGTACAACGGTTAACGCAAGAATCCCGAAGCGTTGGAAAACGCTCGGCAGAACCAGTGTGCTTAAGGACTCCTGGAGTGGGAGATTTCGGCTTTTTTGTGCTTAACAAATGCATTTTTTGTTATTATTGTTGTTAAGTTTTGTCAAGACCAAGAACCGATCGATGGCTATCCTCCCGTCAGATGAACAAAACAGGTTTGAAGGAAGTGCGCACAAAGAAAAAAGGGACGTAAGTGAAAATGCCTGCCGCTCATCGCGACGACATTGATCTTTCTACTGTGAAGTGGAAGGCCGTTGCCGCTGCTGAGTGGCCCGCGGACGAGAAAAAAGCCGAAATAAATACGTGTGTATTATATCCCTCGTGCACGCCGAGGGTGCCAATTCTTACCGCCGGGGTGTGGTAACAATTGCCCGTAAGTGCGCACAAACAAAGGAAACGCCAGATCTGTTTTTTGCGCAGTGAGGATACAGAGGTGTGCTGTGGGTGTTGTCGTCTGATCTGATGACAGTGCTGGAACTCCCTTCTCTCTTTTACACGCACCTCCAGAGAGTTCGTCAATTCTCGCACCCTTCTCCACCCTACCTGCGCCAGTACGTGCTCAGCAGCTCAATACGAAGAAGCAGCTTCTGCCAGTTTTCACGCTCGAAGTGTTCGATGACACCTCGCGCCTTGTACTGCAACGGGATGAGTGCAGCGAGCTCTGTATCGATCGTGACGCAGACGTGGTCTGCGAACGCTTTGCGCATGGCCCGGCTTTCGGCTGCGCGTGAGTCGTCGACGAACTGGCGGTTGATGACTTCTTCCTGCTCGAACGTGAAGACCTGATGCCGCCGGAGGCGGCGGGTCCAGGATGCGGGCGGGGGTGCCGAGGTGGGCGCCGGCTCGGGCGCGTGGCGGAAGCTGCTGCGCGCCCTGAAGATGGGCCGGGCCTGCGGCTCCGCCGCGCGCGGGGCGGCCAACGCGACGAGCAGCGTCGCGCAGGCTACGTTTTCGGCCTCGTCGATCTCGGCGCGCCACGCGGCTTCCAGCGAGCCGAGGTCCCCGCAGGCGGGAGCGTCGAGGACGTGCTCTCGCATCCGCGCCTCCATCTTCACCGCCCGCGACCGGTGGGCGTCCCGCTCCTGCTCCAACCAGTGGAGCGACGTGTCGAAGCCCACGTGCACCTGCCTTCTCGCCGCCTCTTCCCCCGTCATTATCACAGACCGCGCGCCCTCTTGCTCCGCGACCCACTCCTCCCGGCCCTCCACCGGCTCTTCGTCGCCCCCTGATTCTTCCTCTTCTTCTTCGCCGTCCCCTCCACTCGCAGCCGGGCTTTTTTCTCGAATTTGTTGCTGTCGGTTGGACACCGTTTCGAGCGCGCTCGCCTTCGTCATCACGAGGTACTCGTACTGGAGGAGGGGGGTCAACTCCACGATGTAGTCTTTCGGCTGGTCGTCGCCCGGGTCACCTTCGGCGGATGCCCGCACCGGCGGGCCTGAGCGCGCCGCTGCGCCGTAGGGGAACTCGCCTGGCGCCCCGCCGGACTCCGGTTGCAGCAGCGGCACGTGCACGTTGTGCCCCGGCTGGAAGAGGCCCGCGCGCTGGGTGGCGAGGATGCCGAGCGGCGTCCTGCTGCGCAGCGGGGCCGGCTGGGCGACCGGGGCCAGCGGGGGCGGCGGCGGCGGCGGGGGGGGCCGCGCGCAGATGCTGTCGGCCGCCAGCCGGTCCGCCGAGCTGGCGCAGCCCAGGGGCAGCTGATGCTGCGAGGGCGGCGTGCGCAGCGCGCGGGTCGGCAGCGCGTGGTAGAAGTCGTCGCCGTCGTTGTCGTCGTCGTACGCCGCCGCACGATGCTTCTTCAAGGCACTCAGCGGGCGGGAGCGACGGGGGGCTTCGGTGTAGGTTTGCGGCCTGACGGCGCCGGCGCGAGCGAATGACACCTCAACGTCCGTCTGACTCAATCCGGTAGCTTCGTTGCAAGCCGCAGTCTCGCTTGCGCTCGGGAAGGAGGCTGCCTCGGTAGACTGGACCTTCGCCTTTGCCTGCAGTGCGTTCACGCTCGGATTCGGAAACTCGATGGACTCCTCGTCGGCCTTCACCCACGGCGCGTTCGTGGCTGCGCCCGGCAGCCCGCCCTGGGGCTGCGCCCGCAGCGCTTTCCCGCCGGCGGACGGCGCTCCCACCTCGAATTCGACCCCAGCGACCTCTTCCGCGGGGCTCCAAACGGCGCGCTCGGAGGCCGGAAAAGCGCGCGGCGGCGGCGGCGCGAGCGCACCGGGCCCGTCGTCGCTTCGAGGGTTGCCCTGCGGAGCCCAGGCGCGGCCCGGCGGCGGCAAGCTCGTCCTTCCTCCTCCCGACGCGTACGCCTGCTGCTGCTGCAGCTGCAGCTGCGGCGGGTATCCTTTTTTTTTCGCGTGGGGCGCGGTGGCCGGGCGCTGGGCCGGAACCTGCGCATCGCCCGCCCGAAGCTGCTGGTGCGCCGGCGGGGGGTCGGCTGGGTGGAGCGGGGCGGCCGCGGCGGACTGAGGGCGTGCCTGCAGCTGCTTTAGGCGTGCGCGGCTGCCAGCGATTTCGTCCATGAGCTGCAGGTTGCGGGCGACGAGGGCCGCGGTGGCGGACCCCTCGCGCCAAGGGGCGGCGCGGTGGGCCAGCCGGAGGCAGATGTCACGCCGGATGGCGGCTTCGGAGGCGCCCCACGCCTTCCGGGCCCTCCGCTCCGCCTTCGCCGCCGACGCGCGTGCGGCGACCTCCCTTTCGACGACCCGCAGCCGCCGGCTCGCGTGGCCCCACTGCACCTCGTTCTCCTTGGCCCGCCCCGCGGCGTCCGCCTTCCACAGCTCGTACTCCCGCTTCAGCCCGCGGCCCAGCAGCACGTCGGGCGCCGCCGCGCGGTCAGCCGCCCCGGCGTCGGCGCCGCCCGAAAACAGCACCGCCCACGCCCCGCCCCACAGCGCCCGCTTGTCGTCGGGGGTCCGCGCGCCCCATTCCATAGCATCGCTTCCGCTCGCTCGGAAGCTCGCGGCGTCTTCAATATTTGACGTTGCTTCGTTTTCCTTTCGGCTGCTTTGGTGGTTGAGATGCAGTCTTAGACACTGTAGTGTAATTATACTTCAATTTCTGACGTTGCTTCGTTTTCCTTTCGGCTGCTTTGGTGGTTGAGATGCAGTCTTAGACACTTTAGTGTTATTATACTTCAATTTCTGACGTTGCTTCGTTTTCCTTTCGGCTGCTTTGGTGTTTGAGATGCAGTCTTAGACACTTTAGTGTTATTATACTTATAAGAGCCTGTCTTTTTGAGTATCAATTCTGAGAGTCCGGTTGACCGTTGTATTTTTTTGTATAAGCACCTGCTTTGAAGGAAATGCTTGAGGAGACTGCCAGTTGCGATAGATCAAAGGAGGTAAATGTGCTGTAGCCCACACGAAACACAGGTAAATCTGGGTTTAGTGGCGGGCGTAAGCGTTCAACAAAAAGAAAGAGAGAGAGAGAGAGAGAGAGAGGCGAGTTAGAGTGCAGGGACCATCTCTCCGGGGAGTTTCCGGTCTCCTCACTCAAAGAAATGTCGCTGTCTTCGATAAGGGACGACTTAAGGGGCGAAGCTTCACTGGCTTACCGTTAAAAAAAAAAAATACTCGAGGGACTGCCTTGTGCTCATTTCGAAGGAGGCTAGAGGGGGAGAAAACAATACAACTACAAAGTGGGTCTTTTTTGTTGAACGCTTACGCCCGCCACTAAACCCAGGGTTACCTGTGTTTCGTGTGGGCTACAGCACATTTACCTCCTTTGATCTACCGCAACTGGCAGTCTCCTCAAGCATTTCCTACAAAGCAGGTGCTTATACAAAAAAAAAAAAAAAAAAAAAAAAGCTTGCTTACACCAAGAGCCTCACTGCAGCTTTCCGTCGCGTTGGTGCGGCACGACGGCCGCCCTCTGCTCAGCCTTGCGTCAGTCAGGGCCACTGGGCTGTTAGTCCGCCAAGGACCTGCTCCCATTGGTTCTTTTGTCAGGAGGCCAGGCGGCCGCCCTTTGCGTGGAAGACCGCATCTCTCTGGAGAGAGGTGCCGGAGCTTTTGTCGAGTCAACTCCTCGGAAATGATCGTTGACCGGCACGAAAGGCAGGCGAGTCGCACTGGGTGGTGATCAGGGGGGACCTGAGCGCATCTGACTTCTTGGGCTTGCGCCTTTTTGCAAGCTCATCGAAACGCCAACCACCCAGGTTGGATCACGCTAGTCGTGTGAAACCCGGTCGGGCTAAAGGCGAGAAAAAGATGCTGCGATGTCGGTGACAAGCCGGGGGTGTGAGCCCTCTGCACCGACGTGGAAACGCCGGCGACGAGAAGTCTGAGGAGGAGGAGGAAGGAATTGAACGGGAATAATGAAAACAGGGGATTAGCTTCTATATCCACATTTGGACTGTCAGTCCAAATTTGGAAAGGCTGCCAAAAAAAAATGGCACTGCACCCACCACCCAGTCCCCGGCAGAGGTAGCCAATGTGCAGTTCGAGGGCCTCTCAGGGACCAGCCTTGTCATGAAGATACGTCGCATCGCGCTGTATTGAGCCCTTTCCTGGGCTGCAGGTCTTTTCGAAGAATTCGGCGAACACAATGTATCGAATGGGTCGGGGGGGTTCTGTTCGCACCGTGCCTTCGCGACACTAGCTTGGATGTCTGTGCATGATGGACAAAAAATGCCCTGACTGAAAACCAAAAAAAGAAAACCCCAGCTCCTGTTTGGCGACACGTTTTGCGGGCGCTTTATCAACCTGCACCGATGCGGATCAAACCTTCCGAGGGCTTCCGAATGTTTCTGGGTTCCCTGTGGGAGTTGTGTGCTAGTCGGGCTGTTTTTTGTGGCTGCTCGTTGGGTTTCTGAGGCGCAAAAGGAACCTCCCGATAGTCCGACTAAGGTCCGGCTGTTCACGTGCGAGCTGGATGGCACGAAGCTTTCGCAACAAGGCGAAACCCCCCGAACTGCTGAACAGCTGCTAAAGTCTGGTAGGAAGCGGCATTTTCGACCCTTCGCTTCGCGCTTGGGCATACCCAGCAGACCCGCGGGTTGCCTTATCATTTTTCCTCCACCCGAGCCGTACTCCAACCGCCTTCGATGGAGGAGAACATGCCTACACTTTCAAGTCGCGGATTTTTAGGATCGTAGGAAAGAGAAGCAGCCGGCATAAGGCGGGAGAGCTTGTTGGCGCGGGTACTGAGAGCAGCGAAGCCTGCGGTTTTGCCGATTCACGTGGAGGAAGCTGAGAGGAGCATCGAGACAAAAACGTGGGCGTGCTCCGCAGCGTGGTACAGCAACATGAGCCCCATGTGCGGCGCCGACCCGGAGGACGCGAGGAGCCCCAGGCCGCCAAGGTCAGGGAACGCGAAGCGGGCGAAGTTGACAAACGGCGCGGCGTAGCAGGCCCGCCTCATCACCCGGAGGCCGACGTGCCGGGAACAGGCGGCCGCCAGCACGTCCGCCAGCCCGCACCGCGCGTACCGGACGGCGGCCTCGCACAGCAGCCGCACGCCCCCCGCCGCCTCCCGGCCCTCGGCCGCCGAAAGGCGCACCAGCGCCCGCAGGCCGACCTTCACCAGCGCCCGGATCCCAACCACCGCCATCTCGTCCGCTGGTAAAACGCGACTCCGCAGAAAACCTCTTTGCGGCGCGCTAAACCTACCCACGCGGAAGAAGAAGCCGAGAGCATCAAGACAAAAACGTGGGCGAAGCGTGGTATCCTGGTATCCGCAGGAGTGCTTGAATCCCGGCCGCCTCGGCTGCTGGTAAAATGCCACTCCGCAGAGAGCCTCTTTGCGGAGCGCTAAAAAGATACTCACGCGGAAGAAGAAGCCGAGAGGAGCATCGAGACGAAAACGTGGGCATGCTCCGCAGCGTGGTACAGGAACACGAGCCCCATGTGCGGCGCCGACCCGGAGGACGCGAGGAGCCCCAGGCCGCCAAGGTCAGGGAACGCGAAGCGGGCGAAGTTGACAAACGGCGTGGCGTAGCAGGCCCGCCTCATCACCCGGAGGCCGACGTGCCGGGAACAGGCGGCCGCCAGCACGTCCGCCAGCCCGCACCGCGCGTACCGGACGGCGGGCGCGCACGCCTCGCACAGCAGCCGCACGCCCCCCGCCGCCTCCCGGCCCTCGGCCGCCGAAAGGCGCACCAAAGCCCGCAGGCCCACCTTCACCAGCGCTTGAATCCCAGCCCCCGCCGCCTCGTCCGTCGGCAACGCAACACTGCAGAGAGCGTCCAAGCCGGGGAAAGCCCCGGGGGCGTAGCGGGTGCCGGATGCGGCGAGCGCCGCGAGCAGCCGGACACCGGCGAAAAAAGGCTCGAACCGCGCGAGCCGCGGCACCCCGGCCCCGGTGAACGCGTCGGTCCGCGCCGCGACATACACAGCGCGCAGCCCCGACCGGTCCTTCGGCACGGCACCCGCGAGGCTCTCGTGCAGGGCTAGCAGGAAGCCGGCAGCCCGCTCGTGACCCGCCGGCCCAACGGCGCGGTTGAGCAGGGCGAGGCCCGTGGCGCTGCGCGAAGAAGCGGCTTGTCCAGGGACTGCGTTGCGCGCGAGGGCGAGCACCCGGTCCAGCCCGGGGAGACGCCGGCGGCCGCCGCGGGGGGGGTCGGCGCCGTGCGACGCGGCGCAGTAGTTGGGGAGGCGGTCGCTGAGGTCGCAGGCGGAGGCGTTGAGCGCGAAGAGCCCGCGGTTCGGGGTCGCGAGCTCGCGCCGCCGCTCGCGGACGGCGGCGCGGCCGGCGGCCGGCCGCGCGTGCGTCGAGTATTCGCGGAAGACGGCGCGCAGCGCCAAGTACGCGTCCTGCCGCCGGAAGGCGAACAGCCGCGGCAGCAGCAGCGGCGTGTCGCTGCCGTAGAGCTGGTCGTGCAGAGCGCCGAGGAACCGCCAGCCCCTGTCCGTGCGCGACTTCTGCAGCTCCGCGGCGCAGAAGAGCGAGGCCACGTGTTCGCCGGGCCAAGGCGGGGTTGCCGCTGCCGGCTGGCCGTCTGCCCGTACGAGGGAGGCGGGCCTGTCTCCCGGGGCATCCGCGCCCGGCGCCGGGTCGACGACGAGCCGCGCGGGGCAACCCGCGGCGCGGGCGTAACGGCGCGCGTCGAGGAGCAAGGGGAGCGAGAACCCGACGTGCGGCTGCCGCGACCGGCAGGCTTCGCTCAGCGCGTGGAGGTGTCGGAACCCGCCCGGGTTGCGGCGGGGCTCGGGGTGCCCTGCGGCACCGCCGGGTCCGGGCGCTGGTGCTTCGCTTTGCGGCGGCGATGGAACGTTGCGTTCTGCGTGCAGGTGTGCTTTAAGACCACACGGCTTTTCGGGAGGGATTGCAAGAACGTGCTTGGACTGGGTTTGTGCTCAACACCGCACTGGTCCCGTCTGCGCCGTGTTTCGGTCTTTCAAGCCTCGGACACACACAAGGCGGACCATCAGCGCAGTCTGCAGACAGGACAGCGGTGTGAATCCGGCTTGACTACAAGACCATGGCTTTTCGGGGTGAACATCTGTGGGCACGTACAAACAAATCTATTCTGCTTCCAGCACGGTTTCCCGCAGAAAGAACGGATTCGGCGCTTCCTTTGTTCGTGCACACTTACCTTCAAACCTGTCTAGTTCACCGATATCGTACGAGCGGGGATAGTACGCTGCCATCGATCGGTTTTTGTTCTTGGCAAATTGCACTTTATTAGACTGAGCCGGTCCATCCCCTGTTGATAGGCCGTGATAGACCGAATAGTACAGCACCGGGCAATTCGATGCAGCTCTAGGGACTAGGGATGGACCTGATAGACCGTGGTGGACCGTGATTCACTGTAATAAAACAGCGGCAGGCACTTCGGTGCAGTTTCAAGAGATAGGGACGGACCGGCTCATAGACACAAAAAACCCGAACGGGACATAAACGATCACAGTTTCACTACGAATGTCGATTAGAGAACCTTCACACAGCCTTCAGGGTGTGGGTGGTTCAAAGAAAAATTTAAGTTTTGCCAAGCTCGTTTCCCCGGGTTAAGGCAGCCACTCAACATTCCCTTGCGCTAGTGCTATCAGTTACAAAGACGTGTTCTTACTTTTCCCTTTCTTCTAGGCAGTTCTCGTCAGACAATACGAAGGAGCAGAAACTCCGGCGCAGGTGGCATACTCAACGTGTGCTGCTGCTGCTTGGCGCGCGTGTTGCGGGAGCGGATGGCGTCGGTTGCCGCGGCGAGGAGGTGCTCGACGTGGTGGTACTCACGGGTGGTGAGCTCAGCTGCCTGCCGGAAGCTGCGCCAGCTGCTGGTGGCCAAGGGGTCGGCCTCCTGGAAGACGAGGGAGAACGCGGTCTGGAGCGGCGTCCGCGACTCCGCCGGGCACCGGGCGTCAAACCGCTCTTGCATCGCGCGCAGCCGCACCTTCCTCTCCGCAGCCTCCTCCCTCGCCCGCAGGGCCAGCCGGCGTGCTTCCCGGGCCCGAAGCTCCGGGCTGGGCGGGTTTGACTCGTGGAGCCGCATTTCCTTCGCTAATTCGATCGAAACCGGCTTCCGTGTAGGCGTCCCCGGCAGGCGATCGGCGTGTTTCCGCACAAAGCGCGCGTCACGGCCGCTGGAGCTCGGAGCCTTCGTGGTCTGGATGATGTCGTCCAGAAACACGGCGGGATCGACCCACAGCCGGGCGACGTACGAAGCGTCGACGTCCTTCAGCACCCGCCGCAGCGCGGTGATCTCGCGCTTCTCTTCCTCCTCGACCCTGCCGTCCACCGCGACGGGGTTCGGGCCGCCAGATCCACGCGGAGGTGCCGCTGCTTCCCCTCCCTCCCCCCCAACAGCGTGGGGTCCAGGCCCTTTTTCTTCTGGTTGCCTTCGAACGACGCTCTGGGTCTTCCGCGCAACGTGGCGGTACGCAGGGCCCGCGGGGGCGGAGCCATCGGGAAGGTAGCGGCAAGGGTCCGGAGCGCCGCAGGGCGCGGGATCCGGCGAACCGTCGCGCGGCGGCGGCCGCGGCTGCGGGCCGCCGGCCGCGCGGGCGTCGGAGCGCTCGAGGAGAAGGCGGCGGAGCTGCTGGTCGGCGGCGCGGCCGCGGCCCGGCGGCGGCGACGGCTGCTTCGGGCGGTCGGCCGGCTCGCGGCTGCCGCGCCGGGAGGCGTTCGAGCGGCGGGCCGACGGCGGGCGCGGCCCGGGCTTCTCCGCCTTGCACAGCTGCTTCATCTTCGCCTTCAGCCGCGCGAGCTCTTCGCCTTCGGCGGCGAGGGCCGCGCGCTGCGCTTCGGTCAGCTTTTTGTGCGTTTTCACGTGCAGCAGGTGATCGGCGCAGGCGGTGCGGTGGGGGAACGCGTCGTACGGGCACCGTGCGTCCACAATCCGGCCCGCGTGCTGCGCCGGTCCGGCCGCCGCGTCGGTCCGCGGGCCCCCTTTGTACTGGTACAGCGTCAGCACCCCGGTCTGCGTGCGCACCTTCACGATGTCCGGCAGGGTCTGGTCGATCCCGGGGCCTTGCTTCACCCATTCCCGCTTCTTCCCGCCTTTGGGCGGGGCTATGGGAGGGACGGCGATGTGGACGGTCATCGTTCAGCAGCCCCCCCCGCCGGTGTGTATCTGGGAGTCCCTGTCCGTTCTTCGTTGATTGCCGGGGGGGGTTTTTTTGTTGTACCTGCTGCGTAGGAAATTCTTGAGGAGGCTGCCAGCTGCAATAGATCAAAGGAGGTAAATGTGCTGTAGCCCACACGAAACACAGGTGAATCTGGGTTCAGTGGCGGGCGTAAGCGTTTGTTAATTCAACAAAACTTGTTCCGACAGGCTCGCTCGCGACGGGGGAAGGGGGCGCAAATCATCTGCTCGTCTAAGCGAAGGTGCAATAACGACAGTGCACGCTAATCCGTGTAATTCATGTACTCAAAAGAGCTCAATGCCGACGCGGGTGTAGCGCCTTGCAGACCCAGACATGCCGCCTTCGCTTGTTCTACGTGGGCGACATCTTCGACAGCGCCTCTACTCGTAATGAGAAAGTTGGGGTAGTACCTCCACCACCTCGCGGGGTCGCGGCACTTTCATACTTTCGACCCCCCGAGCGCGCGACAACGTTTTGAGGCCACTCTTGTGCACGCTCTCATTTTCTCGTGCGCAGCAGACCGGAACCGAAAGGAGCGGGGACACAACTTCACCTCGTCATTCTCGATCTAGCTTATTATCTTTGCTTGATTGCGCTTGACGATGCCATACAGTGCCGAAAGACTCTGATTCCGGCACCTCCGCAAAAAACCTTGCGTCCGTTAGCGCCTTGGTCACAAATCTACGTTTTGTGTGAAAGAAAACTGAGCTGTTGGGCTCTCTAAAACATGGGGATCTACGCATTTCGAACCAGATGCTTCGTGCAAGATGTGGCACCGCTTTTCTGTTCTCACCCCAGCCGTGAACAGACGGGGCAGACCCACCTTTTGGAGGCAACCACGTTTACTTTAGGATTCGCACCACGATGAATGCTGCCGTAGATGCGGGTTGATCTGGGGCAGAGCCAACCCGGAATGTGCAAAGAGAGACGGTCCCGAACTTCAAAGACAAAGGCCACTTCACGGAGCACCGGGTTGGCGTGCAAGCAGCTTGACACAGCGTGTGGGATGCGACGAACCGCTGGTGGGCAACGTCCGGGGGCGGAAGCGCACGCTGAATGGCATATTTTTCAATCGTGTTCTGTACGTTGAGCTGTCATGCCGTTGTCGTGCTGCGGGCAAATTCGCGCTGGCGCTGCTGCTCCCGCAGCGTTTCCAACTCGTCGAGCAGCGAGTCGAGGGCCAGGCGGAACTTTTGCAGCTCGTTGTTCTTGCTTTGGATGATCAGGTTCAGCTTCTGCTTCTGCACGTCCATTTCGAAGGCGGACATCCGCTTCGTTTCGTCGAGCGCCCGCTGCAGGTCGGACTGCTTGACCGCGTACTCGAACTCAACTGACTCCAACTTCCGCCGAACCGCACCTAAATAGTCCATGCGCTGCTGCTTGGACAGGGACGCGACTGGGGCGTCGAAGTGTTTTTGCTGCAAAGACTGCGTGATGTTTTTGACGTCCTTCTCCCACTTCATCTTCTGCTCGTCCAGGTCGACGCGGTGGGTCGAGAGCAAGCGGTGGACTTCCGCTTCGTGCGACCGCTGGACGCCGTCGAGCTCCCGCTGGAGCGCCTTGACGTCCGATTCCAGCGACCGCCGCAGGGAGGCTTCGGCCTCCCACTGGCCCCGGGTCTGACCGACGACCTCCTTGCTGGCGGCCAGCTGCGCTTGCGCGTCGGACTCGGCCTTTTTGCAGGCGTCGACCTCCATGCGCAGCCGCGCCATCTCCGCGGCCACAAACCCCATATCTTGCGCGGGGTACCCTGTTGGGACGTACTGGATGGCTGTCCCGGGGGAGAACCCGGGCGGCGCGCTAGGTTGGCCGCCTTCGCCGCCGACGGGCCCCATGTGCGCGGTCTGCGTCGAGGCGACGCGCCGCGGGTGGTTGGCGGAGGGGGGCGGGCCGCCGTCGGCGGGCTTCTTGGCCGACGGGGATTCGCCGGGCTTCTGCGCCTGCGTCTTCTTCTGGGCCTTGCGGAATTCGAGGACTTGGGCTTCGAGCTCGCGCACTTTTTTCATGTAGTAGGCGCGGGTGTCCTCGACGGTTCTCTCGAGCTCCTTCACCCGGCCGGACGTCGCGTTTCTGACCTTGAGCTTCAGCTCCTCCTTCAACGCCGCGATGCGCCCTTGGTTGTCGAGGTGCACCTTGTCGGCTTCCTGCCGCAACTGCCTGATGCCCTTCTCGTACTCCTCTTCCCGGTCGGACAGCTCTTGGGTCAGCGACGCGATGCGGTCTTGCATGACGGAGTACATCTTCACCTCCGTTTCGGTGGGCTTGCAGGCGCGAATCAGCTCCGGGATGCTGTTCGGGTACTTGTTCTTGATGATGTCTTCGAGACCTGTTGGGTGTTTTCGTGTTTGTCGGCGATGAACGCTTCTTGGGTTGTCCGGGGTGGACCTTGCTTTAGATTGTGTCGTTTCTTCTTTTTCGTCTGTTCTTTCGTCTTCTGTCTCAGGAAAGGTCAGCGAGGTAGCGGTGACCACGAGAACACATACAGGTGGGTGGGGAGAGGCCCTGGGACTGCTAAGGCGTGACTAACCCCGTCCCTGTCCCTCCCAGGGAGCCACCCCGAACCTAGCCTGGCCCACCTGACGGTGGAGGCCCACGCCCTTTGACTTGTTTTGATGCGTTCTCTCTTTCTCTTTTTGTCGATACTTCACGCAGGTGCGATCTTTGTTCTGGTTCGTTCTCTCGGATGTGCCTGCGAGAGTTCGCAACGGGCAGCCTCCTCAAGTTTTTTTCCTGCAAGCAGGAGCTTTCTCAGGAGATTCTGATCAACCACCAAAACACGCTGCCCACGTCTTTTTTAGCCTGCGCAGTACGCTATTGGCCTGTTTACGCCACCACGCGCGACTTGAGGGCCTCCATCTCGAAAGCGGGTGCTTTTAAAATACTCCGCTGCGAACGCATTCTGATCAGCCCGCAAAACAAGCTGCCTACGTCTTTTTAGCAATACACAGGGCGACCCGCAAGGTGTTGTTAGTTCTACAAAATAGTAGCATGCCTTTGACCTTTTTCTGCAGTTCCGAAACGTACTTCTTGTAGTCGAGCGGGCCGCCGACCCCTCGCTTGCGCGAGGAGACGGCCTCCGAGTCAAGCTCCACGACGCGCGACTTGAGGGCCTCGATCTCGGTGCCTTGCCGCTCGACGAGCTCGTCGTGGCGGGACAGCAGCTCCTGGTTTTGGATGTACCACCGCAGCTTTTCTTCGAGCTCCCTCTTGTCGTCGGCGTGGGCCTGCGCCTGCGAGGCCAGCTGCACCTTCAGGTCCCGGATGGCCAGCTCGTCATCCTGCGTCCGCTGCCAGTCGACGGTCGCGAGCTTCGCCTGGAGGTCCCGGTTGGCGCGCTGCAACGCGTGGACCGCGACGCCGTGCTCCTCTTGCCGAATCCGCAGGGCCTCCTTCAGCCGCGTGTTGTCGCGGTGGAGGTCCTTGACGACTTGGGCGGTGCCGTCGGGTTGGGGGGACCCAGCGCCGATGGGCGTCGTGTCGCCCGACTGGTCTGGCGGGCCGCGCGGCCGCTGCTTCTCATATTCAAGCAGCTCGCGGCGGACTTCGGCCAGCTGCTGGCGGAGGGCCTTGATCTCGCGGTTGTTCTTCGCGTCCTCGTGCTGCGAGGCGCGGATGAGCGCTTCCTGGTCGCGGATCTCGCGCGCGATTTCGCGCATTTCGTCGCGGGTGATCAGGTCGAGCGCGCCCTTCGCGATGTCCTGCCGGATGCTCCTCCCCTCCACCTTCGCGTTCAGCAACTCGTTTTCAGTCTCCAGCTGGACCACACGGTCCATCTGCACCCCAAGCTTCCCGCGCAACGTGTCAACCTCCCCCACCAACCGGGCCACGACGTCCTCCTGCTCGGTTTTCGCCGACAGCCGCTCCTTCTCCAGCTGGCGTTCGACCGTCGAGAGCCGCGTTTCGAGCACAGCGCAATTCGAGCACCCAGCGGCGTCTTCTTCCTGCTCCTGCTGCTGCTGCTGGTGCTGCTGTCGTTGGTGGTGCCGGTGCTGCTGCTGCTGCTCGGCTGCGGGCTCTTGGACGACGACGTCAGCTTTCTGGTGCTCCGAAGCGGAGGCGGTCGTGTCCGGCTTGGTGGTCGGCGCTTCGGACGTGTTCGGGGAGAGGCTGGACAGTGTGCTCTTCCCGCCGTGGGCGTCGTCGAAGGACGAGTACCGGCCCGCGCTGGGCGCGGCCGTCGGCGTGACGACATGCACCCGCGTGGCGTCCGGCCGCGCCGCGGGCTGAGCGAGGAGTTGCGCCGCGGTGGCGGGGGCTTCGTCGGGTGCGGGCAGCGCGTGCTGCGTGGCGACGAGGGTTGCGATGAGGTCCATTTCGGAGTCCGGTTCCGACTCGGATTCGCCGACGCGGCCCATGGCTTCGACCTCGGCCCACTCCCTCTCGCGCTCGGCCTGCCGCTCGGCGCGCTGCCGGCGCTGCTTTTCGGCGAGGGCGGCCTGGCGGGCCTCGCGCTCCCGCTGGTCGGCCGCGCGGCGCTGCTGCCTCCGCCGCTCTTCCTCCTCTTCCTTCCGCTTGATCTCCTGAACCATCGCCGCGGTGCTGCTCAGGGCGAGGTTCGCCGACTCACCCGGGGCCAGCTGGTGGTTCGATGCCGCCTGCGGCGAGCTGCGCGAGTCTTGCCGCCGGGGCTGGATGTCGTAGGCGCCGCGGGCTTCGGCGCCGCCGTCCGCGGCCGGGTGGAAGATCCGGCCCCAGTTCGACTGCTGGCTGCCGCGCGGGATCGACGACGCCGTCGGCGTCGCGCTCGTGTCGTTCGCCGACGACGCCTCCTCCGCGAAGAACCGCCGCTTGTCCTCCTCCTCGCTGCCCAGCATCCGCGCGAGGTCGGGATCCAGCCCTACCTGGAAGTCCCCCGCGTTCGGCATGGTTCGAGTTGCGGTGTGCGGGCCGTTCCCCCGCTCCCTCCCGTGTTCGGCACCTGAACCGTGTCCGTGAATTTTTAGAGTTACAGTTCGCTTGACAATTCGGGATTTTAGAGTCTCCAGGTGACCTTCGTCAATTCTTTTCAAGCAAATGCGTACAAGGGGGGGTTGGTGGGGAATTTCTGAGAGTGCTTACGCTTACGCCAAACCCAGACTTTCCTGTGTTTTGTATGGGCTAACGACTATTAAAGTCTCCGGGTGGAGATCGTCAAAATAGCTTTTTGGCGGATACATGAAATAGCTAAGTTAATCCGAGTCCGGTGCGTTTAGCTTCGGCGTGGAAGATCCGGCCCCAGTTCGACTGCTGGCTGCTGCGCGGGATCGACGACGCCGTCGGCGTCGCGCTCGTGTCGTTCGCCGACGACGCCTCCTCAGCGAAGAACCGCCGCTTGTCCTCCTCCTCGCTGCCCAGCATCCGCGCGAGGTCGGGATCCAGCCCTACCTGGAAGTCCCCCGCGTTCGGCATGGTTCGAGTTGCGGTGTGCGGGCCGTTCCCCCGCTCCCTCCCGTGTTCGGCACCTGAACCGTGTCCGTGAATTTTTAGAGTTACAGTTCTCTTGACAATTCGGGATTTTAGAGTCTCCAGGTGACCTTCGTCAATTCTTTTAAAGCAAATGCGTACAAGGGGGGGTTGGTGGGGAATTTCTGAGAGTGCTTACGCTTACGCCAAACCCAGACTTTCCTGTGTTTTGTATGGGCTAACGACTATTAAAGTCTCCGGGTGGAGATCGTCAAAATGGCTTTTTGGCGGATACATGAAATAGGCGTGGATAGTTAATCCGAGTCCGGTGCGTTTAGCTTCGGCGTGGAAGATCCGGCCCCAGTTCGACTGCTGGCTGCTGCGCGGGATCGACGACGCCGTCGGCGTCGCGCTCGTGTCGTTCGCCGACGACGCCTCCTCAGCGAAGAACCGCCGCTTGTCCTCCTCCTCGCTGCCCAGCATCCGCGCGAGGTCGGGATCCATCCCTACCCGGCAGTCCCCCGCGTTCGGCATGGTTCGAGTTGCGGTGTGCGGGCCGTTCCCCCGCTCCCTCCCGCGGTGAGCACCTGAACCGTTTATTTTGCGTGTATTTTCAGCCCGACGAGGTTTTTGCTTAACGGACTGAAACGGCTGGCGGAGTTGCCAATTCAGTCAAAAAGCTGCTGCTTGCCACCTTTTCCCATCTTTCAACCCCCCCCCGGGCAAGCGGTTCGTCGGCGCTTTGTTCAGCTCCCAGCTCCCGTGTCTGTCTGCGGAAGGGGCAAATTTCCCGTGCTACGAGTTTGGCCTGACTAAAACCGTTCGAAAGCTCCTGCTCGTGCGCGCACGAAGAGAACTTCGTCAGGTGCAGGCTTTTCAGCATCAAAGAGGGACCTCAAGCCGAAAGCGAAAAGCCCTTTGCAAGAGAAAGGCACTGCGGCAAGTGAAACAAAGAAAAAGGGCTGTTGAATGTTGACTGTGGAGAGACCTCTCTCAGGGACAGAAGAACGTTTCGCCGCATCGGAAAACAAAAAAGCACCCCGATTTCAAAAAAATCCTTGGCGGTGCCGCCGGCGGGAAACAATACATCTACGAACGGACTTTTTCGTGGAGGGCCCCACACCGAGAAAAAGGTGGGTGGACCTGTGTTTTGTGGGGGATTGCAACACGTTGTCCCCATTTGCAAGTGGCGGCCTCCCCGAGTACATCCTGCAGAGCGGATGCTTGTTCAAAGGATCGGGGTCTGGTGACCTTCCTAATTAAAAACTGTTCACTAGACCTTGGGTTGTTTTCCGTCGAATTGCCCGGTATCACACCGGTTTCAGAAACGCGTTAGGGGTGGCCCTCGGGTATTCCGTCCTCCTGCGCCTCTCATGGGGGAACTCTTGGCCACCAGCTCGATGACTGACCCGCATTGAGAGTCCGTGTCAGCAAAGCTTCTCAGGTCATCAATTTCCGGTATATCGGGCACCGGGTATTGTTTTGGGTGTCGGGTAGCATACTATAGCCCCCCGGGGTGGCCCTCGGGTATTACGTCCTCCTTCGCCTAACTCTTGGCCACCGGCTCGATGACTGACCCGCATTGAGAGTCCTGTCAGCAAAGCTTTTCAGGTCACTTGTTGCACGGTCGGAGGCTCTTTTATCATTGTACTGGTCATGAGTAGATTTAGTTCCATCCGAATTTTTCGGTTCACCGGCAGCCGGCAGGGTACTTCTTGCGGGCGATCTGCCGCCAATTACCCGAAAGACACCGCCTCTCAAGCAGAATTGCCAGACAGAAAAAGAAGAAGGGAGCAAAGACTCCGCCAGTAAGGAATTGCAACCGTATGAGACTGGGGCCCTTGTGGGGAAGTGGGGGGGTGACTCCGTCGCATGTGAAAAATCAGAGCAGGTATTGAAGACGGCAATTTGATGGCTTGTGGCAGAACTTTGCTTGCGTTGTGCCGACGCGTTCGGACGAAAGGAAGGCCAGGCAGGGAATTTCAGTTAGTGAAAAACCTTTTGATTTGGTTCACTGCAAGTGGTGAGGAAGGAAATGGACCGAGACACGTTGTGTGCCTCTTTGTATGTTGAGAGCAGCCGCGGAAGAGTCAGTGTCGCCGACTCAGTGAGTACGAGGGTATCTGCTAGCAAAGCTGTTCCGCGAGGAACGTGCAATTGAGTTACACCATCTTCAGAGAGTTGTGGTCGGTTCGGTCCTGTTTCATCCAGCTCGAGAAGCTTAAAGCTTCCAGGAGATTGATAGTGTCTCGACGACCCTTGCCACTACCACCCACGGGCAGCGACGCGCATTGCACAATGCCGGTGCTAGCGCACGGCAAGAGCAAGCACCATGCTACCGTAAAAAGAAAGGTGAGACGAGACAAGTGTTCCGACACTCTGGTGACTATCGGTCAAAAGAATACACAGCACTTTGAACCTTTGAATGCGGTCTTATTTTTGTCGAACGCACTGCGTTCCTCCACCATGGCACACGGACAAAAGAAGCGACAATACAGCCTATAGCTGGTATGCGTCTCATGCCGACACGCAAAATTCTCGAACATTCCCTCCCCAAGAGTAGGAAGGTGGACGCGGCTCGGAGTCCTCAACGTTATCGTGGACAGGTGCTCAAAAGAAGGACACCACTGGCCCTTCGGCCTCGCAAGAGTCGCCAGCGTGGATCTCTTTGTCGCCAGCGTGGATCTCTTTTCACTACACGTGTCACACACAAATACGCACGCAGAGGGGGAGGGAAGGTGCACCGCTGCTACTCAGTTTTCGATAGAGGGGCACATCATAACTCTTTCCGCCACCCACACTTTCTTTTGTCCAGTTAGTACCCAAACCCGCCGGTTGGATGCGGGCAACTGCACCTTTGTACCACCGACACCCTCTGGGTGCTTCCAGGTTGCGCGCAATCTGGGGTTTGAAACATGATGATTAATATTAAAAGCCCGCACCCACGCGGCGTTGGCTGTGGCTGGTCTTTGTAAGGGCTGCCTTGATGTTACTTTGATCAAACTCACACGAAGCTGAAACTAAACCTGTGCCCCGTGGGTCGTATCGGGCCCGGTGCTGGGCCGTTTCGGCCGGGGTTCGGGGGGGTCTTGACTCGGAGGTTCTTCTCTTTTCCTTTGTTGCGACTTTTCCGGGACCAGGAAGAGCCTGCTACACGGGAGCCAAGCTTCACGTGTTCGGCGGTACTGCAGAGCCACGGGCCTACGGGGCAAGTGGCTACCGATGTTTCAAACTAATGCATCAAGGCGTGGCGCACTTCGGGGGACCACAAGCTCGTCGAGACGGTCAGCCGCAGGGCAGAGCGGACGGGTTGTCGCTCTGTGCTGCCTCCGACTCAAGCTTTGCAAGCTGTGTGGTTGACCGTCACGTTCCTGGACCAGGAACGTGACGGTTCTTCTTCTTCTTCTTCTTCTTCCTTTGTTGCGACTTTCGCCTCTGGGCAGCTGGATCCGGCCAGGAAGGATGTGGCAGGTGAGCAGCGACCTCCACTTCTTTGACAGCACCAGTGAACCGGGGAAAGTCTGTTCACACGGAGTCCGGCCGTCCCGCAGAGCCGCCATGGGTCCAAGCAGCTACCATTTTCCCAAGTTACTGCATGCAGTAAAGCATCAAGGCGTGGACATTCTACCGGGGGGTACTGTGTGATGCCAGTCATTCCCCTCATCATGGGCTGCTGCGCCAGCCGTGTGGACAGCAATTCCAAGGGGGGTTCCTAGTATCTTTGTTGAAATCTTCGTTCTGGAAGTGTTCCCTTCGGTACAAGTGTTCTGCTAAAGAAATACTGACCCGCCGGTTCAGTGACAATACTCACAGGGGTACGTAAGGCTGAGACTAGGGAGAGCGGAACACCGTTTGGAAGCTGCAAACCGATGAGTTCGGCCGACACGGCTCTACGGATTCTCTTTCTCCTGGATGGGGGTACAGGGTTTTGCGCGCGTGCAAAGGTGAGGAGTCGTGTTCGCACGATTCAGCAAAGATGAATTAAGATGAAGTATCAGGCCCCTACGCGAGACAGCTCTTGGGGCGATTACCGCAAAATCGATCGAGGGGAGCGAGGTCGGGCCCGCGAGTGTGTGTGTTACTGAAAGGCACGAGGTGTTTGTTCTGTGTTTGAGGTGTGAGAGTGCCTACCTTGGTCCCCCATGAGTAGGTAGCCGACATGTATCCCGTAAACGGCACACATGCCGGACTCCAGGGTGCGCAAAGCGGATCACAGGCACTGATGAAGTGATACTATTCGTACTGAAAGCATGCGGTTTACTCCCCACAAGCATCAACATCAACAACCATCTGCCGCCGACCGTTTCCACATTTTCAACGTGTCAGCCTCGCGGGCACCTGCCAAGGCTGCTCGGAAGCGAGCGGACATGGACGTGGTCGAAGACGGCTTCGGGGCGTGGGGGAGCGGCGGGGCCGCGGCGGCCGGCGGCTGCGGGGCTGCGGCCTGCGCCAGGAAGCGGGCGTGCGCGACCTGCGCCCGGAGCGCCGCGGCCGCCTCGTCGACCGCCACCGCCGCCCTCTCGGCGGCTTCGCTGTCCTCGACGACGCGGCGCTCGGCCCGCAGGCGCGGGCTGCACGAGCCTCTCCGCGGGCTCGGCGGCGGCGAGCGGGAAAACGGGTCCGAATACGGGAAGGCCGGCGAAGCCGTCCTCGGCCGCCCGGACCCTCCCTTCGCCTCTCGCACGCCGCCGCCGGGAAACCGGAACCCGCCGACCGACCGCAGCGGCAGCGGCGCCGAAAACGGCGGCAGCGCCGGCATCGAGAGCCGGTGCGAGCAGCTGCCGGCCGCGGCAGCCGTCCCCGGCCGCCGCGCCTCGCAAGACAGCGGCGGCCGGTCCGCCCACGGCACCGTTGCCGACGGGTGCCCGGCGGCGACGCCCCGGACTCCGAGGGACAGCCGCCGGCCACCCGCCCGCCCCCCCGACGGCGTGGCAGCGTACCCCCACGCAGACCTCCTGCCGAACGCCAGCGCCGCTTCGCGGTGCCCCGGAGAGACCGACGACCCGAGCCTTTTGGGCCGAGGACTCGCCGTTGCGGCCGGGCGGCGGTCTCCAATGTAAAAGTTCGCCGACGGCGTGGGTGTCCCAGCGGCGGCGTTTTGCTCCGCGATGTGCTCCGGGTCCATGGGTGCCGGCCGGGTCTGGCGGTAGCTCGCCGGCGCGCGGCCCGCGGCTTCCGGGGTCGGAAGGACCGGCGGAGCGGCCGGCGGTGGGACCGGCGATAGAGGCGGGGTTTTGCTGCGGATGCTTTGCAGCTTGGTGGGACTGTCGGCGGGGCTGCTGAAATGGTCGGCCGGGGGATGACCGAGCTGCCGGTCCGTCGGACTCCTGTATGGACCAGCCTGAGGATCGGTGGGACTGCGCGGGTGGTGAAACGAATGCGAATCAGTCGAACGACTGCAGTGACCACCACGACCGGTCTCCGTGCGATTCGAAGGACTGCGGTGGCGACTCGACTCGGATGCGCCTCCACCACGACCGGTCTCGAGATCGGACTCTTGACGACCACGAGGAAGGCCTTCGCCAGAAGCCCGACTGCCCCCGTCCGCGCTCGGCGTGCGAAGCCGCCCGGGCTCTTTTCCGCGGGGTCGGCTCGGTTTCTGTGCGTCCAGCTCCCGCTGCCGGTCTGCTGGACCCTCCAGCTGGACCTGCTTTGCTTCTGCCGCGCGTTCGTGCTCGGTCAGATGCCGCCGGTGTCTGGCCGTGAAGTCGTCGGTGAAAGACGCGGCGAGCTCGCGCGCCACGTGCCGTCTGCACTCCAGCTCCGTCGTGAACAACGCGTTCAACACCGGCGGGCGGGTGGTATCTTGCTGCTGGGCGCCTTCTTCCGGTTTCTCCGCGGTGCCAGGCAGCCGGTGCACCGACGGCCGACGAGGGTCGGCGTGCGCTCCGCCACCCTGCGGCTCCCGGCGGCTTGCCTCCGTGCCTTCGCTGTCGGCGTCCAGCGGAACGGCCACGGGCTCCTGCGGCATTGCGGCCGGCGGTCCAAACGAGTCCGACGCCGACGGCACCGCGCCGGGTGCGAAGCCGGCCGGGACGCGGCCGGCGGCGCGCTGCAGCGCGGCGGCGGCAAAGCCGCGCGCGACGCCGCGCGCCCGCTCTCGGTGCGCCGTGAGGTTACGCTCGATCGCAGCGATTTGCAGCGCGCGAGAGGCTGCCGGGGGGTCCGCGGGGGCTGCTATCGCAGCGACGCGCGCCTGTTCTTTGGACAGCGAGAATCCTTCGGTACACCCGACACCACGCGCGTCGGGGCCGCCTGCTGGGAGGTCCACGGGGGGCGCTTGCGTAGCGACGCGCGCCTGTTCCCTGGACAGCGAGAACCCTTCGGCGCACCCGACGCCACGCGTGTCGGGGACGGCTGCGGGGGCTGCCAGCGCGGCGGCGGCGAACCCTCGCGCGGCGCCGCGTGCCTGCTCCCTGTACACCGAGAATGCTTGCTCTACGGCGCCGCATTGCAGCGCACGAGCGGCCGCGTGTGCCGGCGCTTCGAACGGCACTTGCGAGCCGGAATGACCCGCTTCATCGAGTGGGCACAGCCTCCTCAGGGTTTCGGAGGCGAGCTGGGCGGCGACGGTCTTCCGGTCCCAGCAGAACCGGTCGAACGCGTCGGCTACGCGAAGAGTGCGATCGCCGGCCGGGAACATGCCGCCGGCATCAGGCTGGGCGCATTCGGTCGAGCGGGCGGTCCTTAGGTGCGACGGCCGCGCGGTGCCGGGACGCGGCGAGCCGGCGGCCGAAAAAATGGGGTTGCGCCCCGCGTCCTTCCGACCGTGCCCGGCGGCGACGGTCCTCCGCTCTTCGCAGAATCGGTCGAACGCGGAGGCCACGCGAAGAGAAGGCTCGGGGGCGCACTCGCCCGCGGGGACAACCGGTGCGAGCGGTGGGTGCAATGGCCGCGCGGTGCCGTCGCTCTTCGCGTCCTCCGGGCCGCGCCTGGTGCGGCCCGCTTCCAGCCGCCCGCGGCCGACGGCCTGCGCAGGAAGCCCAGGGAACCCGACCGCGTGCAAGAACGACCCAGCTGCGAGCCGTCGGGACTCCGCGAGGTGCTCCATTTTCGCTTCCATCTCCTCCCCCTCCGCGGCCGGGTCGATCGTGCTCGAGGAGTGCGTGTCACTTTCATCGGCTCCGCGCTTGCTCCACTCGTTCGAGAGCTCGTCGTGCTGGGTTTCGCCGTTGAGGCCATCGGGGTGCGCATCTGCGCCAGAGATGCTTCGGGCGCCGAACTCCGCCCGCGCCACGTGCGCCACTGCGTGCGTTCTGCTGATGTGAGACAGGTCAGTGCAGTCGCGGATGAATGCCTTGGCGACGTCTCGCCTCGAGCTTCGGAAACTCCCCACCCTATAAATGAGCTCGGCGTTTGCGGAAATGTTGGCCTGCCTCCTCTGCTTGGTGAGCGACTCGTTTGGTTGGCCGCCGTCGCTGGCGGGCTCGCGTGTTGTTTGCGGTTTGAGGCATTCGGTTGGTTGGGTGGGCGGGCCCTCGTCGGGATGTGGATGACCGCGGTCGTCTGCGGCGCCAGAGTGCTGGCGGCTGCCTTCGCCGCTCCCGGCACGGCTCGGGACGTTTTCGGTGCCAAAATGAGTCCGCGCCACGTGCGCCACGGCGTGCATTCTGCTGATCTGCGACAAGTCAGCGCAGTCGCGAATGAATGCCTTGGCAACGTCTCGCCTCGAGCTTCGGAAGCTTCCAACCCTGTAGATGAGCTCGGCGTTGGCAAGAATGTTGGCCTGCCTCTTCTTACTGGTGAGCGACTCAGTTGGCTGGGCATCTGCCTGGACGCCGTTGCTGGCGGGCTCGCATGCCGTTAGCGGTTTAATGCATTCGGTTGGATGGGTGGGCGGCCCCTCGTCGGGATGTGGATGACCGCGGTCGTCTGCGGCGCCAGAGTGCTGGCGGCTGCCTTCGCCGCTCCCGGCACGGCTCGGGACGTTTTCGGCGCCAAAATGAGTCCGCGCCACGTGCGCCACGGCGTGCATTCTGCTGATCTGCGAGAGGTCCGTGCAGTTGCGAATGAATGCCTTCGCCACGTCTCGCCTCGAGCTTCGGAAACTTCCAACCCTGTAGATGAGCTCGGCGTTGGCGGACACGTTGGCCTGTCTCTTCTTACTGGTGAGCGACTCACTTGGTTGGGCTTCTGCCTCGGCGCCGTTGCGGGCGGGATCGCATGTTGTTTGCGGTTTGAGGCATTCGGTTGGTTGTGTGGGCGGCCCCTCGTCGGGATGTGAAAGATCGCGCTCGTCTGCGGCGCCGGAGTGGCTGCCTTCGCTGCTCCCGACACGACTCGGGACGTTTTCAGCGCCTAAATGCGCCCGCGCCACGTGCGCCACTGCGTGCCTCCTGCTGATCTGCGACAAGTCAGCGCAGTCGCGAATGAACGCCTTCGCCACATCTCGCCTTGAGCTTCGGAAGCTTCCAACCCGATGGACGATCCCGGCGGAATCGTCGGCAGAAGTGTTCGCCTGCTTTTTCCGGTCGCCGAGCGGGTCTTTTGGTCCGGAAACTCCGTGAAAATCGCGGCTGGCTTGCGGTGTGCGGAGCTCCGTTGGGTTTTGCATCAAATTGAGGTCTGCGGCGAGGAGCCCGCGCAGGGCTTGCCACGTGAGGAGTTCGCTTGGTTGAGGTGTTGAGAGTTGGGCTTGAACTTCGGGTTGAGGTTGAGATATGGGTATACTGTCGGGGGGGCACGCGGCGGCGAAGCTGCGGTTTTCACCGGCGCCTCGGGCGTGGCTTTGGGGCGGCGTGGGGGTTCGCTTCTCGGTGGCGTCGCCCCCCGCGTCCGCGGGGCGCGGCCTGACGGCGTCGAGGGGGCAGCTGCGGTGGAGAAACGTGCGCGTGGCGTCGCGGCGGGCGTTGGCCAACGCGTTCAGCGCCTCGAAGACGAGCTGCAGCCGCGCCTGCCGCCGGCCGGGCGCGGCCGCCCCCGCCGCGGGGCCCTCGGAGCAGGCCCCCGCGTCGCCGCGCCGGACGCCGAACCGACGGGTCACGCGCTCTTCGAACAACTCCGCGTTGCCGCTCGGAGACCGCGCCGGCGTTTCCTCGGCGGCTGCCTTGGACCCGCCTCCGGTCGCGGCGTGTGAGGATGGTTGCATTGGATTCTTCTTCTTATTTGCTTCTTTTTTTTGTTTGTTGATTTTCTTTCTTGTCCCGTGTGTTGCCGACAATCAACCGACAGTCTGGGGCCGTTGTTTATTTGTGTTTCCGGCGAATTCCGGCGTTTCTTTGCTTTTTTTCAGACTGTTCCTTTTTTTTCTTCGATTCCGAGACTTTTTTGTTCTCTCGTTTTCTTGCGTTTCCTCTCTCTGTTCGCTCCCTAACTCGCGTTTTTCCGGCGATCAATCTACCGGAGAGTCAGGCGTGTGGTCGTTTAGTCTGACGGCTTTGCTTTCGGGTATTCTTCTTCTTTTTTAGAACGGCGAATGGGTTTCACGGCTTTAAGTTTAGGCGTGATTGTTTCTTGTCTTCAAACGGGTGTGTGTGAGAGGGGGCGTGTGTGGTGTTGTCGGTTTGTACGACTTTCTTTCTTTCTCGCTTAGACTTACTCTCTTCTTTCGGCGCGCACCTCTCGCGGCAGAAGGCTGACACACGTACCCTTCGCACGCTATTGGAACGGCATCGACTGTGCTGCTCTTTGCCCCCTTTTTTTCCTCACAATTGGCGGGTCAGGTGCCCAGGCGTTTCTCTATTTCTCTTGTTTTGTTTTCTTGCCCTGACAGAGGAGGTTCCATAAGTTCAGTGTTTCGATGCTTCGAGTGTTTGTAGTCTCCATTTTCAAAGTAAAACCCTCGCTTTTTTGAAGATCCGGGATTCCAAAGCCTGCCGGCTGTTCCAACCCTGCTGTATCACAAACCTTCGCCGTCGTTGATCAAGCGGCGTTGATGTGGTGTCTGTGGTTGACACGTTGTCGTTCGACCGCATGACGCGTTGTTGTCGTCTGGTGTGGTTCGATTGGTTGACACGTTGTTAGTTGTCGTTCGACTGGATGACGCGTTGTCAGTAGTCGTTCGACTGTTTGGCACGTTGTCAGTTGTCGTTCGACTGTTTGGCACGTTGTCAGTTGTCGTTCGACTGTTTGGCACGTTGTCAGTTGTCGTTCGACTGTTTGGCACGTTGTCAGTAGTCGTTCGACTGTTTGGCACGTTGTCAGTAGTCGTTCGACTGTTTGGCACGTTGTCAGTAGTCGTTCGACTGTTTGGCACGTTGTCAGTAGTCGTTCGACTGTTTGGCACGTTGTCAGTTGTCGTTCGACTGTTTGGCACGTTGTCAGTTGTCGTTCGACTGTTTGGCACGTTGTCAGTAGTCGTTCGACTGTTTGGCACGTTGTCAGTAGTCGTTCGACTGTTTGGCACGTTGTCAGTAGTCGTTCGACTGTTTGGCACGTTGTCAGTTGTCGTCTGGTGTGGTTCGATTGGTTGACACGTTGTTAGTTGTCGTTCGACTGGATGACGCGTTGTCAGTAGTCGTTCGACTGTTTGGCACGTTGTCAGTTGTCGTTCGACTGTTTGGCACGTTGTCAGTTGTCGTTCGACTGTTTGGCACGTTGTCAGTAGTCGTTCGACTGTTTGGCACGTTGTCAGTTGTCGTCTGGTGTGGTTCGATTGGTTGACACGTTGTTAGTTGTCGTTCGACTGGATGACGCGTTGTCAGTAGTCGTTCGACTGTTTGGCACGTTGTCAGTTGTCGTTCGACTGTTTGGCACGTTGTCAGTAATCGTTCGACTGTTTGGCACGTTGTCAGTTGTCGTCTGGTGTGGTTCGATTGGCTGACACGTTGTCAGTTGTCGTTCGACTGGATGACGCGTTGTCAGTAGTCGTTCGACTGTTTGGCACGTTGTCAGTTGTCGTTCGACTGTTTGGCACGTTGTCAGTAGTCGTTCGACTGTTTGGCACGTTGTCAGTTGTCGTTCAACTGTTTGGCACCATGTCAGTAATCGTTCGACTGTTTGGCACGTTGTCAGTTGTCGTCTGGTGTGGTTCGATTGGTTGACACGTTGTTAGTTGTCGTTCGACTGGATGACGCGTTGTCAGTAGTCGTTCGACTGTTTGGCACGTTGTCAGTTGTCGTTCGACTGATTGACGCGTTGTCAATAGTCGTCTGGTGTCTTGGCGTGTTGTCTGTTGTCGTCAACTGTTCTCGTTGCCTGTCTCAGGCTCCTAATGGACCGGCTCGAAATCCCACGTGCCGCGGAGCCGAACTCGGGCAGATTGCGAGCGTTCAGCAGGGAACCCGATGACCGAAGGCGGAAGGAAGCTTCAAAGAGGCGGAGTCCAAGCGACCGCCCGCAAGCGCGGAAAAGCGAGCAGAAAAGAGAATGAAAAAGGACGAGAACCAGAGGAGAGCGACCTCCTCCGTCGTGATGATTTCGAAAAAGGGGCGGGCGGAGAGAGAGGCGGGATGGGTTCGAAAAAGTCGAGCCACGCCCAAAACGCTTAGATACGATTTTCCCGATCTAACAAAACAAAAGAAGAGAGCATTTCAGATGGCCCAGCAAATCAGCTCTCACGTGCATACAAAGCCCTTCAGCAGCTGCCGAGCCGTATAGCTTTTCTTCAAGTCGGAGCTGCGTGCTTCTCATCACAGATCGTGCGACGCTGGCCAAGAAGTTGCAATGAGAAGTTTGTAGTCGCGTTGTGTCACAACGACAGGGGCGTTTTTTCAGTAGATGCGCCGTTCTTTCGCACGTCCGCCGCCAACTAACCTTGCAGCTAGTTCCCCCTTTTTCCTTTCGGAATGGGTGTGGATTTTGTTTCTGTTCTTCGCTTCACTCCCCGCACCGCTCCCCTCTTCGCGGCTTTTTTCCGCTCCCGCCAGATACGGGCACATTTCTTGCCACTGCGATACAGTGTGCAAAGGCAACTTCTAGCGCCCACCTCAGCTCCGCCGATCCGATCGAGCTTTTTCGGGCCTACGAACGGGGCTTCTCCTTCTTCTCACGGTACAGGGCGTAGAGGCCGACACCGGACACCTTGGAGATCTGTGGGTGGGAGAATATATAGAGAGAGAGAGAGAGAGAGACGAGTTAGAGTGCAGGGACCATCTCTCCGGGGAGTTTCCGGAGAGTTCCGGAATATATATTGCGCAGTGCCGTTGTGTATGTCCTTCACCTGAGAAGAATCGGGCGGTAAACAAAAGTCAGTCTTACAGTCACGGCAGAAGAGCTGCCAGTCGTCAAACTCCCCAATCTTACTACATGCAATTTGCAACAATACAAGACAGGTGAGAACCACTGTTGCCATACTCATCTAGAGTGCAAGTTCGCTTAGGGATCCGGGGTTTTATAGTCTCCGGGTGACCGTAGTCGCAAAGGTTCCTTTAAGGTATGGTATGTTTGTGTGTATATCTCTGCTGCCTATTGCCGACTATTCGACTTATTTTAGCGCGCCCTCTTTTTCCGATGTGCTTTGCCAAGTCCATGGCTCTTGTGACCGACACCGAGTTCACGTTCGCGAGGAAAGCGATCTCGGGCCCCCACGTGCATACATGTTTAGCATTGAGTTCTTTAAGGTGCAAGTGCCATCAAGGCAGGCGAGCACTGTTCACGGGCTAGCGTTACTTTATGACGTCGTCCGTCGGGAGAGTCAACGATGATGAGGATGTGGTCAAACTAGCCATTTCCAAGTCAAGTTCAATTCCCGCTCGCTTTCGCGGTGCGGACTTTCCGGGCCGGTTTGGCTGTTTCCGGGTCGACGATGGGGAAGAAGTTAGGCATTCCATTTCGTGATCGAGCGTAGAGTTGTTCACGGCCTGCCGCGATCGCTTCGATCTTCGTGGCTTCCCTGTCGGGGATGCGAGCTTCGAGGACTCCTGCAGGGGTCGCTTCCGCCTCCTTCTGGGAGGCGCGTCTTTGGGCTCGCCGGTTGGCGTGCGCGGAAGGGTTGTTTGTATGGGGATGATGTTCCCCGTTGATGACGTCTTGGGCGACGGTGATGATGACGGTGATGAAGGCGGGGAGGTTGGTGAGCTGGTGAGGCACCGCGCCGTTCGCGTGCGTTGCCGCGTCGCTGCCTTCTTGGCCGGGCGCTTCGGCCCCCGGTGGGTGGTCGGTCGCGGGGTCTCCTGCAGGATACGCTTCCGCCCCTTCCTGGGCGACTCGGACAGTTGCTCAGCCGCAGGCGAGCGCGGCGTGGCCGCGGGCGCCGGCGTGTTCGTGTTGGGTGGTGCGGCGGGCTTCGTAGCCTTCGGTTCGTCGGCACTGTGGTGCCCTTTGCCGCAGCACGCGGCGGGTCGTCGCTCTGCGAGCGTCGGCAGCTGGCGGCACCCTTCGCACGGGCCGCGGTTGTGTTCGCGGCACCCGTGGTGCCCTGCGGCACAGCACGTCTTCGGCGTGTTGCAGACCGCGCACCTGGACATTCGGTGTCGGTCGCAGATCGCGATGGGTAGCCCGTCGTCGGCGGCGTGGTGGTGCCGACAGCACGCCTGCACGGTGGGCCCCTGTTTGTCTCCGAGGCGGCGGCAGACCTCACACTTCCCCTTGTAGTGCGCGACGCACTTCGTCGCGTTCCTCTTGTCGACCACCGCGCCCAGAAAATGGACGGGGTCCGGGTTTGCGGCAGGTCTCTGGGGGGCGGGCCACCGGCCTGCCCTCGCGCGTCGTTCGTCGTTGTACACGGGCCCATTGTCGTAGGCTCCGTTCCCCTTCAACTGTTCCTGGACGATTCCTCCTGTAGCGGGCATCCGGTGTCGGGGTCTGGGTTCCAGGCCCGGCAGGCTGGGCAGTCCAATAAAGGACAGTGCCGTGGTCACCGCCTTTATCGATCCGGGCAGGCAGCCGCCGAGCTCTTGCTGGGCCGCCAGCTTCATGACGGCACTGATCATGCATCGCATGCCGTTCGCTTTCTCGCGAAGCGTTTTCGCCTCCTTCTTGGGCAGCCGTACGTCCAAGCCGGAATACAACTCGAAGTCGACAGCGAGCTCAACCGATGCTACGTCGCCGGTCGATGACCACTCAAGTCCCGCAAGCCAGTCCACGAGGGCGAGGAAGAAAATGTTTAGCAGGGGTTGCCATGTAGCCCGTATCGGTCTAGTGTCCTGGTAGTGTCCTTTTCTGCGTCAAACCCTGTGGCCCTGAGGGGACACCAAACAAGCGAATAACTTGCTTCGACTTCCTCTCTGTCGGAGAAGGTCAGCGCTATGAGAACACATGCAGGTTGGAACGAGGAACACAGGTACATACCTTGAATCGGACTCCCGGAATATCACCGACGGCGTGACCACTTCGGCCGAGACCAGCGACCAAGACTTCGTCGTTCTCCTCGACAAAGTGCAAGCAACCATCGTTCGGGACGAAGGCCAGGATCTTCTTGTTGTTCTTGATCAGCTGCACACGCACACACTTTCGGATGGCGGAGTTCGGCTGCTTGGCTTCGACACCGATCTTCTCAAGCACGATTCCCTTAACGTGGGAAGATCCACCGAAGACGTTGGCCTTGATCGAAACGCTCAAGTGAGCCTTTTTCCAGTCCTTGTCCGCCCATTTCTGCGTCCTCCTTCGGATCTTCAGCTTACGAGCGGTGTTGATTCCACGCGGCTTACCCATTTTGTGCTACTTTTCAAGAGGAACTGTGGTGCAAAAGGTGGATTTTTTTCTTTGCCAGCGTATGTGTTTTTTCGTAGTAACAATGCTTTGTAGTGCATGCGATATTTGACCAGTTTTACACGTACGCTCAAGTGGACGGGATGCACCTTCAGAGTTCGGACAGGCGCAGCTGCTTTCTACGTACTTGGCCTTCATCGCTCTTGGGTATCAGCTACAGTGTACCGGTCATCGTGGTGATAAACCGCATGCCGTGATACGGTGGGTTCTACAATGCACAATGTTCAATGCATTCTGCACCCATAAATGACAATACAATTCGCAGTCATTGAGGTGCGATCAAAGATCAGTCCATTCTATAAAAGCGTCTTGCGCTCGAGTGAGCTGGCCCCACAGGCCTGGAAAATTTCCATCATCATCGACCTCGAAGTGAAGGACCTGCCGGCAATCGCCGGGTGTCTTCATTGTGTTTCACGACCGAAGGGAGGAACAAAGAGAAAGAGTCCGCTCATTTTTTTGTAGTTTCCTCATTCTGTCAGGGGCCCGCCACCCTCAAGCGGGCGGCAGGGACAACAAAAAAAAAGGAAGTGACGAAAAAGAGAATGAAACGGGCCACATTCGTGAGCATCTACGAACGGGGCTTCTCCTTCTTCTCACGGTACAGGGCGTAGAGGCCGACACCGGACACCTTGGAGATCTGTGGGGTGTGGATAGGAATGGTAGAGTCCCCCTCTATTATTGGTAGTCCGTAAACAAGAACCTTTTTAGGACTCAATAACTTCATTTAGTGCTTGCAGGAGATCTGTGCGGTGCTGATAGGAATGGTAGAGTCCGCTCTATTATTGGAAGTCCGTAAACAAGAACCTTTTTAGGACTCAATAACTTCATTTAGTGCTTGCAGGAGATCTGTGCGGTGCTGATAGGAATGGTAGAGTCCGCTCTATTATTGGTAGTCCGTAAACAAGAACCTTTTTAGGAGTCAATAACTTCACTTAGTGCTTGCAGTGTTGCGGTTGCATGAAAGCTCAAAAAGAAGTAGGAGAGCGTGCTTCGGTGGTCAGAGTTCTCAGCGGCGAAGAGCAAAAAAGAGAGGCGCTTCGTTTTGTTTGTGCGTGCCGGTTGATCGTTTTCCCACTTGTATTTACCCTGCGTATATTCAGCAGTTCGGCAAGGAATTCTGATCAACCACCAAAACACGCTGCCTACGTCTTTTTAGCCTGCACAATGAATTGAAGGGCGACCCGCAAGATTGTTAGTAGGCACGACTTTCCTTCTCGTGTCGGTGTGCATCCAACACCCGTACTCGAGCAAAAATCTCAAGTGAACTTCAACTCTAAAAATTCCGGCATGGTTGTGAGAATACGAGGAACACAGGTACATACCTTGAATCGGACTCCCGGAATATCACCGACGGCGTGACCACTTCGGCCGAGACCAGCGACCAAGACTTCGTCGTTCTCCTCGACGAAGTGCAAGCAACCATCGTTCGGGACGAAGGCCAAGATCTTCTTGTTGTTCTTGATCAGCTGCACACGCACACACTTTCGGATGGCGGAGTTCGGCTGCTTGGCTTCGACACCGATCTTCTCAAGCACGATTCCCTTAACGTGGGAAGATCCACCGAAGACGTTGGCCTTGATCGAAACGCTCAAGTGAGCTTTCTTCCAGTCCTTGTCCGCCCATTTCTGCGTCCTCCTTCGGATCTTCAGCTTACGAGCGGTGTTGATTCCACGCGGCTTACCCATTTTGTCACCCTTTTTTACCTTCTATCCTTGTGAAGTCACGTTGAAGCGCCAACCCTTGGATTCCGTATTCAGGTCATTCAGAAGGAATCACGCACTTGAGAGTGAAAGTTCGCTTGAAACTGTTCTGTTACTGGTGTGCACGAGACGGGCGTGACCCGGAATCGATTCTACGATTGGACCGTCCATCAGACACGACGACTCGCTGGAGCTCCTTTGTTCTATTGGGAGCATCGCAGCATCCCACGAACACGGAGCAAGATCAACGAAATCAGGTCACTACGGGCGCAAAGCAATTGTACCGCACTTCTGCTTCTAACTAACGCGTAGGGTAATGTTGGGCATCGCAGCCCCTTGAACTAAAAAAACAACCGTCGGAAGCCCTGCCTTCGTGGGGCCGGTAGGAAACGGTCAGCCCCGGCGCAGAGAAAGGGCTGTGACACCTCTGTTTGCTGTGCTTGACACTGCCCTTTTGAAGAACGTTTTTCCTCTTCTCCTCTTTTCCTCTTCTCCAGTATCTAACACTCTTATTTCGGCCGGGGAAGGATGATCCTGATCGTGTGAACAGAAGCAGTGAGGCAGTCTGCTCCCAAAGCGTGCTGTCGGCGTTGACTTCTTGTACGCGAAACAGAAGGCGGAAAACAGCATGTGCTCTTTTTTTTTTTTTTTTTTTCTTTTGGCAATGATTTAGTCACCGCTTTCGCCAGCCACCGCGGAGGGCCTCGCTTGAACGTGTGATCCGGCGAGTAAACTTAAGCAAACGTGACTGATGACGGATGATCGGACGAGAAACGGTCTTTTCATTGTTCCCTTTTTTTCTCCGATGCGGCACCGCTCCTACGAACGCGGCTTCTCCTTCTTCTCACGGTACAGGGCGTAGAGGCCGACACCGGACACCTTGGAGATCTGTGTGTGGAGGGAATACTTGAAGTCCTGCACAGGGGGGTTCGGAAATGATTCGTTTTGTGCCTGCGCCCTAACGGTTCGGCTCGGGAGTTCTTTCTCACGAAAGAGATGCGTAGTTTTGTTTTTATTATTTTACTTGTTTGCTGTCGACAACATATTGTGGTTGAGGTGTCATTCAGATGTAGATCTAAAGCCGCCCACGTCAAATTTTGTTCAGCATTGAGTTCTTTTAAGTACATGAACCACACGGATTAACATGCATGTTCAGCAGCGAGAAGTGGAAGTCGGAATTGATCGAAAAGCACCGCTTTTTTTAAACACCTCCACGCCGAACTCGCTCGGGTATCGGGTATCATCACAAAGGAAGTAGCATTCACGGAAGAGCTGGGCACCTCTAGACGCTAGGACAAGCTTTCCTGCCCATGGGTGCAGGTCGGCAGAGAAAAGCCCCAAAGACTGGGTCGGTAGAAAGTCTCAGGCAAATCTTACTGCGTGCAACTTTGCAACAAAATAGAAGCCCCGTACTCATATTTTCTACGTCAAAACCTGGAACCCTGAGGGGACACTTAACATGTGAACAACCTTGCTTCGACTCTCTCTCTCTGTCGGAGAAGGTCAACGCTATGAGAACACATGCAGGTAGGTACGAGGAACACAGGTACATACCTTGAATCGGACTCCCGGAATATCACCGACGGCGTGACCACTTCGGCCGAGACCAGCGACCAAGACTTCGTCGTTCTCCTCGACGAAGTGCAAGCAACCATCGTTCGGGACGAAGGCCAAGATCTTCTTGTTGTTCTTGATCAGCTGCACACGCACACACTTTCGGATGGCGGAGTTCGGCTGCTTGGCTTCGACACCGATCTTCTCAAGCACGATTCCCTTAACGTGGGACGATCCACCGAAGACGTTGGCCTTGATCGAAACGCTCAAGTGAGCCTTTTTCCAGTCCTTGTCCGCCCATTTCTGCGTCCTCCTTCGGATCTTCAGCTTACGAGCGGTGTTGATTCCACGCGGCTTACCCATTTTTCCTTTAGTCCGCTACAAAAAAAAACTGGCAGTTTCATTCCATAAAAGAGTGACGAGATAGTCTGGCCATTTACTTGACATTTCAATGAGAACCCTCAGGATGGAATAGAAAGAAGATTATTATCCTCGGCGACGTCGAAGGACACCGGACGAGAGCAACAGCCCAACTCCCTCGCAGCAAAGGCGAGAATCTTCTTCCGACATTTACTACCCTGCGCTGATGGAGACCTTCCAGCATCGCACCGATGCTTACTCTTTGCCTAGGTCAGAGGGTGCTCCAAGACAATGCCGTATCGAGCTGCATGGCCGTGCGACCAGTTTTTCCGTGCTCCCTCCTCCCTCACCAACATCCAACGAAGGATGGTCACGTCACTGTAGTGGCCGCAGGTTGGCGCACCTGCGCTCGCCAGTCCCGTGCGAACGTTTCCGCAGTAACGGCGCCGGACCAGACCTGAGAGCCAAGTTGCTGCCATATCCTACTGCGCGTGAACAGACAACGGACTGCACGTGCCACGAGCACAGGACAGAGCCCTAGGTTGTAGCGTCGAGACGTGGACTCCAGGCTGGATCTACCCGAAGTGAGAGCGGACTGATAGGTACTCGCGCTTGGCACTTGGCAGTGCTTCCGACGTGCGCTATTCACGTTGCGGGTTTGCGCTCATCCGGTGTCGTCGTCTTGCTCTGGCTGTTCATTTTGGCAAGGTGACAGCTGCAGCGCGCGTAATCGCAAGGCAAGGTTTTCAGCACTCCTTGGCCGCCGTGCGGCTGACGCTCGCTGCGCTCATACACACGGCGAGGTATCAGCCCGGGCAGGCAGTCGAAAAGAAAAAGGGACAAAGGGAATCCTTCGTTGCCGCACTCGATCGTTTCCGCGGCTGAAAGGCCAACGGAGACGCGAAAACTGAGGGAGCTGCTAGGATTGATCACTGATTTATAAGGGGGGCCCGGACGGCGAGGGATCCCCCTCCCTCCCAAGAGGTGTCGAGCCCAAGAGGTGGAGGCAGCCCCGTTTCTCTTCCGCAAAACACTCTGTCACAGAATGCGGACGAAAGCAAACGTCGCGGGGAGACCGTTTTGTCGCAAAAAGAAAACTTGGAAGCCGTGCTATGTTTGTTTTGCACGCTTTGCCGCACACAAGCTCTCAGCTTCGTTTATTCGAAGACACAAAGACGCTGTGGCAATAACTTGCGCAGTCCCGGAAGGCGGCCTGGTACACTGACACACGGCCGGAAAAAGGGCAGCCATTGCGACCAGAGAAAAAGTGGCGGGTTTCCCTTTTGGTCCAGAAGACTGCGCCGGCTGAGCATTGAGCGGTGTCGCCGTTTCCGTGTCTAGCTTGTTCGTTGCACACCAATTTTCCCCTTTTTATTTTCTCCCATCGGAGCATCATGTTCCTGCACCGACCGGTCTGAAACTGTGGGACAAGAAAACTCGAAGGGACCGGTGACAGCGACGGAGAGGAAGCACTGATTTGCGTATCTCTCTCTTTCTCTTTGCACGAAGGCTGAAGCTCTTCGGTGTGATTACCTTCGGCTCGCTCGAGCTTCTACGAACGCGGCTTCTCCTTCTTCTCACGGTACAGAGCGTAGAGGCCGACACCAGAAACCTTGGAGATCTGTGGGTGGGAACAATATGTGTCACGCGTTGTCGTTGTGCATGTCCTTCACCTAGTTCCGTAATAGGCAAGATCTCGACGGAGTTTGGTCCCGGGCGGTAAACAAAAGTTGCTGTTGTACCGTCATGCCCCTTCATCGACGGCAGGAGAGCTGCCAGTTGAAACCTCAGGCAAATCTTACTGCGTGCAACTTTGCAACAAAATAGAAGCCCCGTACTCATAATTTCTACGTCAAAACCTGGAACCCTGAGGGGATACTTAACATGTGAACAACCTTGCTTCGACACTCTCTCTCTGTCGGAGAAGGTCAACGCTATGAGAACACATGCAGGTAGGTACGAGGAACACAGGTACATACCTTGAATCGGACTCCCGGAATATCACCGACGGCGTGACCACTTCGGCCGAGACCAGCGACCAAGACTTCGTCGTTCTCCTCGACGAAGTGCAAGCAACCATCGTTCGGGACGAAGGCCAAGATCTTCTTGTTGTTCTTGATCAGCTGCACACGCACGCACTTTCGGATGGCGGAGTTCGGCTGCTTGGCTTCGACACCGATCTTCTCAAGCACGATTCCCTTAACGTGGGAAGATCCACCGAAGACGTTGGCCTTGATCGAAACGCTCAAGTGAGCCTTTTTCCAGTCCTTGTCCGCCCATTTCTGCGTCCTCCTGCGGATCTTCAGCTTACGAGCGGTGTTGATTCCACGCGGCTTACCCATTTTTGCAGTATTTCCCCTTGCTCCTGATAGGCACCCGATGTACAAAAATGCGAAATAGCAAGTCTCTTCGCACCCTTTTCCCGAACCTCTTTGAGGACCGAAAAGATGTGACTGGCATGTTGAACAACATATTGTGTGGCTGCTGGAGATCTGAAGATGCACGAGAGTGAGTAAATTGATCTTGCCCCGTCGTCAGGACGAAGGGGGGAGTTGGCTTCGATGCACTGCGGAGAAAGCTCTGCAGCACCCAGCCCGACAGCTTTCGTGCGCCCGGAGTGCGGTCACGCAAAGAATCTTTGCCGACGTGGTGTTCTGCATCAAAGGCGCGGAGGGTGTGAACAGCGGCGCGCAGCAGCGCGCTCTCACATACCGACATTGGAGGAGAGAGCACCCTTGGGTACATCCCACCTGGAGAGGCAGATCCATCGGGCTGGCGCATTACGACGGCAAGACGGGATGATACGTGAGGAGCTCCGGATTGCGGGAGTGATTTTGCGGCAGTTTGTGCGGTCGGCCTCACTCCCTCAATGCGAGTGGACTCCCTCAATGCGGGAGTGGGACTCCCTCAATGCGAGTGGCACTCCCTCAATGCAGGAGTGGCACTCCCTCAATGCGGGAATGGCACTTCTTCAATGCGGGAATGGCACTCCCTCAATGCGGGAGTGGGACTCCCTCAATGCGAGTGGGACTCCCTCAATGCAGGAGTGGCACTCCCTCATTGCGAGTGGGACTCCCTCAATGCGGGAGTCCCACTCCCTCAATGCGGGAGTCCCACTCCCTCAATGCGGGTGTGGCACTCCCGCAATGCGGGAGTGGCCACTCCCGCACTTTTTCACTCCTGGCTGCTGAAGTCCGGGGTGTAGACCCTTGTAGCAACGATTGGTCGATCGATCGGTGAGGGCCTCGTGTTATTTCCACTGAGGATGACGCGCACGGCGCGAAGGAAAGGAAACGGGACGAAGAAGCACGTGACGGTTGAGGAGCTAGCTGCGTGGTACCGCGGTTCGATCGTCGGGGCAGCGACATTCTCTGCTCTGCATGTATCTTCGTTTGAACACTGCGCGGACGGGCCCAGCTGCTCATCCCGTCCACACCATCCCCTGACAAGGTTCACACCTTTCACCTCCAACATACTCTAAAAGACTGCGTTGTCGAGTTTCGATCGAGTCCGCGAGAAACCGAAACAAGCTCAACCCCAGAAAGTCGAGGCAGTAAGTAAGGCACGCTTCCAGATGTGTCTGCCGATTCCCACTGACGGACTAACCCGCAGCAAAGCATCGCGCAGGTACCTCCATTCGCATAGTGGCAAGACACTGGAGGCGGTTCTCGAAGGTGTTGGACCCGCGGTGGCAGCCGCTATGATGGCAAAAAGTCTGGCCCTCAAATCCGGGCCTCCCAAGCTCCAGAGACGGACTCTGCGCAGGGCCCCCTCACAGCAGCCCTTCCATTGTCTGCTCCGACAGGGACAGGTGGCAACGACGGCAAAGGGAATCTCTGATAATTTTCCTCTTTCTCTCTTTTAGCGCGAAGGCTGAAGCTCTTCGGTGATTTCGGACTCGCTTGAGCTTCTACGAACGGGGCTTCTCCTTCTTCTCACGGTACAGGGCGTAGAGGCCGACACCGGACACCTTGGAGATCTGTGGGTGTGTGTGGAGTTTGACGACGTGCTGAGTCCGATCCTGTGCCCGCACGGACATCCGGAAGCCATCAAAAAGGCTTTAGCAATCGCGGGAGATACAGGCAAAGCTTTGGTCTTCTGTCTATATTGCCAAACGCTAGGGCAGGTCCTCGATGCGGAACAAGACAGCTTCATTGACTTTGCGGCAGCAAAACCCTGCGAGGAACACAGGTACATACCTTGAATCGGACTCCCGGAATATCACCGACGGCGTGACCACTTCGGCCGAGACCAGCGACCAAGACTTCGTCGTTCTCCTCGACGAAGTGCAAGCAACCATCGTTCGGGACGAAGGCCAAGATCTTCTTGTTGTTCTTGATCAGCTGCACACGCACACACTTTCGGATGGCGGAGTTCGGCTGCTTGGCTTCGACACCGATCTTCTCAAGCACGATTCCCTTAACGTGGGAAGATCCACCGAAGACGTTGGCCTTGATCGAAACGCTCAAGTGAGCCTTTTTCCAGTCCTTGTCCGCCCATTTCTGCGTCCTCCTTCGGATCTTCAGCTTACGAGCGGTGTTGATTCCACGCGGCTTACCCATTTTGCAGTATTTCCCCTTGCTCCTGATAGGCACAAGACGAAGTGGAAAAAAAAACGTTGAGTAGCGAGTCCTGCGTGAACTCTGTTTTGAACGTGCAAGCGCAGGTTACGATGTGTCTACTTGTTGTGGACCCGGAAGTGCTGGACATTGTGTGGTTTACATGCTGGTATAACGGGCTGCACCAGAATGGGGTTGGCTCGCTCACCAACGAATAACGAATCTAGAATTGAGTTCCGTAAAGTGCAAGTGCCATCAAGGCAAGCGAGCACTGTCTATCTAATCTCTAGCAGAGAACGTGGGCGGATTTAGCCTGTGAGGCAGGGTTTCCGTACCTCGAGCGTGCAGGGCGCGAGCGAGAGGAAACGGGGCGAAGAGAAGAACGCGACGGTTGTGGAGCTAGCTTGGTACCGCGTTTCGATCGTCGGAGCAGCAATTCTCTGCATATCTTTGTTTGAGGAGTATTGCGGGGCCAGTCGAACCGCTCATCCCATCGACGCCATCCCTGGCAATGTGCCGCCCGGGGGGTAGAAGTTCGCACCGTAGACGACTGCCGATTCTCACAGAACGCGGAGCCCAGGAGGAGGCGAAGAGAGTCTGACTCATCGCGCCGGACTTGGAGGATGAGGCAGCCGTTCAGTGCCTTCCAACGAGCGCAACTCAAGCGATCGCCCCACAGGCGACTGCCGATTTCCACGGAACGTGGAGCCCAGGAGGAGGCAAAGAGAGTGTGACTCATTCACCGGACTCGGAGTATGAGGCAGCCATTGAGTGTTCCGAAAAGAGCGCAACTCAACGCGATCGCCAGAGACATTTCATTCCCTGCGGGGTCAGGGAATGAAATGTTAATCTTTCTGGTGTGTCAATCCACGAGAAATCTTGCACGCGTGAGAACTCGCCAGCAAATGGAATATCTCTGCAAGAGGGTAACGGTGCTGAATCTTGCTGGTCCTCAATCCACAAGAAGTCTTGCACGCGTGAGAACTCGTCATTTTCCATGGAACGTGGAGCCCAGGAGGAGGCAAAGAGAGTCGGACACATCCACAGGACTCGGAGTATGAGGCAGCCGTTGAGTGCTTTCTGAAGAGGGCACAATTCAGACACCACAGGTTCTTCGCAAAGGCTGAGGGCAGCACGCAAAAGCTTGGTACCCGCAAGCAGCGTCTCCAGGTTCTGCAGGCGGTGTCCCTTTCACCGCCGCCGCACGACTTCCCGCACGCGCCGCGCTTTTTTCTGCGATCGCTTGCGGAAATACTCGAGGGACTGCCTTGTGCTCATTTCGAAGGAGGCTAGAGGGGGAGAAAACAATACAACTACAAAGTGGGTCTTTTTTGTTGAACGCTTACGCCCGCCACTAAACCCAGGGTTACCTGTGTTTCGTGTGGGCTACAGCACATTTACCTCCTTTGATCTATCGCAACTGGCAGTCTCCTCAAGCATTTCCTACAAAGCAGGTGCTTATACAAAAAAAAAAAACAGGCAGGCGCTTCGTTTTGTTTGTGCGTGCCCGGTTGATCGTTTCCTCACTTGTATTTACCCCCTGTCATTTTCAGGCAAGGAGTTTCGATCAACCCCCAAAACACGCCGCCGCGTCTTTTCAGCCTGCACAATACATTGAAGGGCAACCCGCAGTTGTCAGTACTAAAAAGCGAAGCTTTGCCTGTTCCGCCGACTTGAATAGCAGGACTGGCCGCACACCGCCCAGCTCGTTCACTTCGCGCCGCAGAACTTGCTGCGCGGGCGGACGTTGTTTGTGTCGACCCAGAAGGGCTGGCCAGTCTTCGGGTCGAGCGTGTTTCGGTTCTTCATGCAGGGGAAGTGCACGACTTTCAAGTTCGGGTAGATCCCCGTGTACGATTCCCCGATGCGCTTGTGGCACGTGTCGCAGGGCCGTTCGCTGTCGATGATGACGTACCGGTTGAGCAGCACCGCCCGATCCAGCTCGCACTTCAGCTTGTTCGACGAAGCCAACCCCTTGTTGATCTGCGCGTCTTTCGCCTCCGACGACGTCCGGCGGAACACCTCCCGCAGATACGGGCGGAGCTCGTGGATCGACAGAGCCCCCTCGCCGTCCATAGGCAGCAGCTTCAGCACGCGCAGCGGGTCGAGCTCGGCCGAGTGCTTGTACAGCAGCTCGAGCGCCAACTTCGTGTTCGCCTTGATCTTCCCGACCTCGCCTTCTCCGGGGAACAGGCACTGCTTCACGAGCTCCAACAGGTACGTGTTGTGCTTCCCGATGCCAACGTACACGTTCCCCGCCTTGTCGCTCACCGGCAGCTTGTCGTTGTGGAGCGCAAAGAACTCGTCGGGACGGGCCATGGCCTGTGTGTGGTTCACGCGAGGATTGGGCGGTTGCTTTCTTTTGCCAGTTTGTCAGTTCGCTTGAAACTTCGGAGGGGGTCCGGGGGAAGATCTTAGTTTAATGTTTAGGCAGAGCACTGCCTCTCATGCATGCTCGATGCTAGCATCAAGTCTCCTTCGCAGAGCCTGTGCCTTTTCTTCTGCTGTACTGTCCACAAAACCTTTTGCGTTTCCGACGATCCTGAATGGGCGTACAGATTGGTATCTTTCGACCTTTTGTTTTTTGTGTATGCCATCTGCGTGATAGTGTAGTAGGCGACCAGGTCAGTCACCCGCATGATCTTACCTCCGTTCAACACGTGGTTCGGTATTCAAATGCTTCGGCATTTGTTGTCGAACGCTTATGCCCGCCACTAAACCCAGATTCACCTGTTTTTCGTGTGGGCTACAGCACATTTACCTCCTTTGATCTATCGCAACTGGCAGTCTCCTCAAGCATTTCCTACAAAGCAGGTGCTTATACAAAAAAAGAGTGACCTGTTCGAGGTCCAACTTCTTCTCCTCGTCTTCCGAGTCGTCGTCGTTCTCGTGGGCGCGGGACACCTCCGGGGATAGATGGACCGGAGAGTTCCTCGACGACGACGGGCTCTGCTGCTCGAGCAGCGTGCTGTCCGTTTTGCGCCGGGTGACCGGCGACGACGGCCGGCGGACGAGGGGCTGCGAGTCGAACCGGCCGACCATCGACGCCACCAGGTGCCGCCGCAGGGCGCGCTGGTACTGCTGCTTGCAGTAGCGCGACGCGGCTTCTTCGTCGCGGATTTTGTACATCAGGATCTTGAGCGCCGCTTCGTGCTCCTCGACGTAGCTGTACACGATCACGAGCTCGTGGTGCAGCTGCGTGCCGTAAAGCTGCGCCAGGACCTTCACGGGGTCGTAGTACGTCTTCGCCACATCGTCGTATGCCGCTTTGTGCAGCAGCCCTTGCAGCTTGCGGCGTAGCTCCCCGAGTAAACCTGCGTGCAAAAAGTGTAGGAGCAAAGTACAGGTGTTACGTATTCGTCGGATTTTTATGCCAATCATCTAAGATCGGTTTTCTTATATACCTACCCCCCCCCCGTGTTAGTGTCGCCTCCGTTTAGCCCTTGTCAGTGTCGCCTTTTTGCCTGAAAACGCGAGGCGACACTAACACGGGAAGACGGTTCTCAATATAATTGCATGAAGAATGTCTCATCCTCACCAATGGCTTCCCGTGTTAGTGTCGCCTTTTAGGAAAAGGTGCCTTTAGGTAGGCGACACTAACACGGGGGGTGGTAGGCAGACAAGAAATGCTCAACGTGGCTGTACACGATCACGAGCTCGTGGTGCAGCTGCGTGCCGTAAAGCTACGCCAGGACCTTCGAAATGCTGGCCGGTTTGAAGGTAGCGTCACACGAAACGAAGGAGCATACCTGCTTCCCTGCCTGGGGGCACCACGTGAGCTACGTGGGGACAGAGCCGCATCAGCTTTTGGATCGAGTTGATGTAGATGAGGGCGAGCTGCGTGTGGTAGCGCTTCTCGGTGTTGCCCTCCGCGATGAGGTACTCGAGGTATTCCATGATGATGTCGTCCGGCTGCGTCCGGAGCAAGTCGAACACCTTCGCCGGGTCCAGCGGCGGGTCCCTCGGCACCAGCAGCGCCTTGACGGCCCTCGGGTCCCGTTCCAGCACCCACGGCAGGTACTCGAGAACCAACCCGCTTTCCCCCCCGCTGCAGTGCTGCAGCGCGAGCACCGTTTCCGCAACGCCGTCCTGCCCTTCCTCCTGGTACTCCCCACCGTTGCCCATCGTGTACAGCATACGGAGAGCCTCAGCCACAAGCCCGTTGTGCACCTGGATTGTTTTTGGAATAACGATGAATCAAATGGGCCTCTCGATGCTGGATCGAATGGAATGGATGGTTGAATCATCATACGGCAAAACAAATCCAGCTCGCTGATTCGCGACTCTTCTTTCTCTTTGACCTCCGTAGGCTGATACAAACTAATGATGGTGACAATGGGAAGAGATAGCTGTGTTTTCGTTCAACGCAGTGCCTGATCGTGTTTACGTGAAAGTGGTGCCAGGACGCAAGTGAAAACGCCCGGGTATGCGGCGACGAGTTCGTCTTTGGTAAAAATCCGAGTTTGATGTTTAGACCGAACACTGCCGCTCATGCGTGTTTGATGCCAGCATCAAGTCTTCTTCAGAAGATGGTTGGAATCTACTAGACTCTTATCTAGTGTAGAAAACGAAAAGAAACCCGCTCGAGGGGGAAAATCTTAGTTTGGTATTTAGGCAGAGCACTGCCTCTCATGCATGGTTGAAATCCAGGGAGGGGGGGAAAAACTTAGTTTAATGTTTAGGCAGAACACTGCCTCGCATGCATGTTTGATCCTAGCACAAGGGGCGGGGGAGAAACAAACCTTGAGCAAGGCGAGACACCGGTACTTCCTCCTCGACTCCAGCTCGGCGAGGCAGAACTCGTATTCGAGGCAGTTGCCGTCCCGGAGGATGGACCACACCTCGCTGTCGGCCTCCTCGCTCGCGTCGGGGAAGAGGTCGAGGTATAGCAGGAGCAGCGCGGTGTCTATGGCCTGGTGTTCCGGCTTCACCGGTTGGTCCAAGTCAAAGTACGGGACCCTGACGGTCTCCAAGTAACGGTAAAGCGCCATTCTCGCGTCCGCCAGCATCGACTTCCTCGCGCCGGCAGGGTACATCGCGAGAACTTCCCTCACGTTCCGCCGGGAAGAGCTGATGCCGGTCATATACTTTTGCAGCGCGCCGTGAAGGCCGAAGAGGGTCAGGATCTCGCGGACGTCCATGTACGCGTCGTCGTCCTGGTACACCTTCGCGAAATACGTCATCGCGTCCGAGAAGTTCGCGGCGTCCAGGCAGGCGAAGCCGGCCCGCTTGAACAGGAAGCAGTGGATCTCCTTCTCGGCGAGATCGTCCCCCTCGAACGTTGCCTGCATCAACGACAAAGCGAGGTCGACGTCCTCTTTAGTGCCGGACGTGACCAAGTCCGCGACCTGCTCCAGGTGTGGAACGGGGGACAGCTCGTAGATATCCGCGTGCGTAGCCACGCAAACGAGCCCCTTCACGCTGCACGAAGCCGCAAACGGCTTCAGCTTCCTCGTCAGCGGAACGTCGACCGCGCCTGTTTGAGCGGACGATTGCGCGTCCAGCATGGTGTGCACCGCGATGCCTTCGCCTATGGATACGAGGTAGAACGGGTCTTGGTAGTGCAAGCCCTGGGGCACCTCGCGCCACTTGACTTCGTTGAACCGCTTCTCGCCGGTTTGGTCGACGGTGGTCGTCTTCTTCCCGCACTGCAGCATCATGTGCCCGAGCTCCGGCCGCGCCAGCATCACCGGTTGACCTCTGTGCAGCTTTCGGTCTATCACCGCCGTCACGTTCGAGGTGCGCAAGTCGAGCACCCGGTACTCTTCCTTCGATGCTATGCAGAGAAGCGTCCCGACCAAACAAACCTGGTGGTGATGGTGATAGTTAGTAATGGTGCTTCGATCTTTGCGGACCTCTCCCCCCCTTTCAAACTTGATGTTGGTTTGAAAGAGAAAAAATAGGTGAATTCCGACGCTTTGAATTCGAATTCGGACACTTCCGGCACTCGGTGAACAAGGCTGATGCATTCAAAGTGTTTCTCGCTGTTGTCTACTAACTAAGGGTTGACCGTGTTCCGATCCAAAACCCCGCCACTGCTTTGAAGGAGGCAGTTCCGATTTGTTGACATGTTATTGTTATCCTTTCTTGGGTGGTAAATACCAGGGAAAGCCCGCTCCGGGTCCAGGAACGTGACGGTCAACCTCAGCTTGCAAAGCTTGAGTCGGAGGCAGCACAGTGCCACGACCCCGTCCGCTCTGCCCCTGCGGCTGACCGTCTCTACGAGCTTGTGTTCAGCGCGAGCGCCAAGCCCCAACGCGCGCCAAGCCTTGATGCTTTAGTTTGAGACATCGGTAGCCACTTGACCCGTAGGCCCGTGGCTCTGCATTACCGCCGAACACGTGAAGCTCGGCTCCCGTGTAGCAGGCTTTCCCTGGTACCCTACTAAACAGGTGCCCAGACACTAACCCAACAACAGTGCACACCGCGAGGATTGGATCGTTGCTGCGCGCGTCGAGGGCAAGCCGGTTGCTGCCGGCTTGGCTGTACTCCATGTCTTCCAAAGGAGATATCGACGAGCGGGTGTACTGGAAGAGCTGGGCCCGCTTCTTGACTGCCACGACCAGCCGGTGCACGCCCCGGTACTTGCTGGTGCACATGCAAACGATGCCCTTGAGGGCGATCTTTTTCTCCTCGACCACATGGGCAGCGAGGGCCAGCTTTTTCCCGTCCACCAACGTGTAGAGCGAAACGGCAGTGTCGGACAGAACGACGACGACGAGCTGGTCGTCATCGACGCAGAGTTGGGTGATGGGTCGCTTCGAGACGGCGGCGGCGAGGGTCGATTTGTAGGGGCGCGGCCGGTGTGAGCCGGTGCGTCTCTCTTCAAGTTTGTCTTCCAGTCGGACTTCCCAGCCGGGGGTCAAATCGTAGTGTGCGTCGTCGGAGCTCGCGTCGCTGCGGCGGTACATCAGCACAGTCCCGTCGTCCCTTCCCACGATCACCGTCACGAAGTCATCGATCACTCCGGCCGCCAGCGCCGTCACGGAGCACGGCTCGCTGTGCGCCTTGCCGATCGTGAGTGGGCACTGCGGCGGCGGCTGCGAGGACATTCGATCCCGCATGGTCTCCCCCGCAAACCCCCCGCCTTTTTCATTCACGCCCGCCGGTGGTCACACATGCGCAGCACGCGCCCCCGCAGCGTGTTCGACGTGACTTCCTTTCCACCCCCAACCAAGCTGAACCTGTCCTTTCTGCGTAGATTCAATGAGAAATACTCGACGTAGCTGCTTCTTTGACTCAGAATGGAAGGGAGGAAATATAGAGGTAGAGGGGCAAATACAAACACGATTCTGATTTGTTCTTCGCTTACACCGTGTGTTGTTTTCTCACTCAGGGACTTTGACCTGTTGTGTTTTTGTGTGTCTTGTCATGTGGAGGAGACCCGCATGACCTCACGTCCATTCAACACGTGGTTCGGTAGTTACAGCACTTGGGATCCCTTCGGTTCTTTGTCTGGCAGCATCTTAGCTTTTGTCGAGCATTTCCTTAAAAGCTAGCGCTTATGCAAAAAACTGGCAGTCGGGGGGCAGCAGCAGAATGGTACGCCCCTCACGCTAACCGTGTCCTGTATGCTCCGTGCTTCGGTGCTGGGGGGTTGGAATAGCTGGTGCTTGGAATGGTAATGTGCCTCATGAAACCGCGTCTTCCGTGCTTCCGTCTGAAGAAGACTGCAATAGCTGTGCGTGGAATGGTATGCGCCTCTTAATACCGTGTCCCTTCTGCTCGATGCTTCGGTCGCTGCATCCATACATGGTTTCAAACATGGGTGCACGGGAAGGTAGCCCTGCCAACCGCAACAACGAAATCCGCTCTCACTGGTCCACCAGCAACAAGGCGGCCTTTTTTGTCCCCCCTCATGCTTTGGGTTGTCAAGGAGGCGTGGAATCGGGGTTGCTGGCATGCATTGAACCCTGACGTTTTATCTTGGCTCTAAGCGGGACTGGCGACGCGGGATGGACCCAGAGCTGACTGAAGGTATCCGAGTGATTGCCCGTCAGTGGGTGTTGGTTGATTTTGACAGCCAGACGGCGGCCTTCGCCTTTGAAGGCGAAGATATGACAGACGAGCCCAGCTTTCCGTGTTTGCGGACCCGAGACGCCCCTCCTCCTCTGGCGACAGCACTGTGGAGAGAAGAGGCAAAAGGCGAAAGGACAAGCAGCCTGCAAAAAGGAGGAGTCTTCTTTTGTAAAAAGGTTTTGAGCTAGGGGTTTCGGAGCGTCTCCTCGCGGCCCCGCTGCGAGGGGGGGCCCGCGCGGACGGACTTTTCGCGCATGTTGCACCCTCTCCTCCTCCACGGGCGACGAACCGCGGGTATTAGAAAACTCTGATGGACTTTAGAACACGCAACCGAAGTGAGGTTGACAACAAAGTACTTTTTGAGCCTGCGAGAGCTCACACACAAAAGGCGAAAGATGCAGGATTTTGTGGCGGCCGGCCCGCACGTGCTCGCTACGAGTGCACAAGTTACGTGCAACGGTGATGCGGGGTTAACTCCAATGTACCCTGAAACTTCTTTTGCTCCAGCCTCTGAGTTCAGTCTCAGAAGCTGGTGTTAGAAAGATGTCGTAAAAAAGCCGGTGAATGTGCTGCAATCAAAACGCGCGTAAATGCGCACCCAAAAAACGGGTGAACACCCGCGTTATAACTCCAGCACCAGGGCGGGGATATCAACCGTGCGGTTAAGGTGTCGGATATGGGTACACCCGCACAGCCAGGCGCCACACTCGCGGATTCAGTGTGAGATCCAGTGTGACACACGCAAATCGCGTATGAAATCCAGTGGACGCCCGCATAATAAACAAGTGAGCGGGGACTCGTAGGTCCGGGGGGAAAGGATTCGATGCGCGAAAACTCTTTGTCTGTCCTCCCCATTCCTTGGGTCGTAATAACAACCTGCACGGTGTGCTCCAGCAGTAGGTGGAGGGAGTTATACTGTGGGGTCCATTTTGCAGGTGTGGCACACCCGCAAATCCAGTGTGAATCCAGCGTAGAAGCGCCTCCTGAGAATGACCCAATGGCCGCGTCTTAGATTTTACTAGCGTTATTTGTGGATTCAGAAGGTTGGTATTCTGAGGTCTCCGGCTTGACCGTTTACTGATCTAATATGACCCACCGCCCCCCTTTTTGGCATTCTGCCTTGCACCACGCAAGAACTACGCGTTGCCGTCTTTGATATTAGCCACGCAGCGAGATCGTCTTCCAAAACTGGCGCGTCTTTGTCACCATCCCTGGGCAAGAAAACGAACTATCGGGAGTGACGACGACGACCGGGAGGTGAGACGATACTCTTGCCGGGTCTTAGAGAGGTGTGCAGGCTTTAGGTGAGCCCGCTGCCAGAAGACGTGAAGGGAAAGACAGTGGAATTGGGGGGCAGATAGGGGTGCTTGGATCAGGATTCATTGGGCCGTGTGTGTCGTGTTTCGCCCTCTCCGTGTCTCGGTGCATTACAGGGTTGGGCTAAGACTGGTCAACCGCCAGGACACGCGCTCTGGCCACTCTCTTAAACTGACCGGTCAGAAACTGACTGGTCCGAAGTGGGGTTATGATCATGAGCATTTGCGTGTGCAGGAGGGAAGCACGGGGTGCCCCTTGAAAAGCTATTTTTTTTTTGGTTGCAGCTGGGCCTGTTTGTTCGTGCCCAGCTTCTTGCACTTTTCTACGCTTGCGGATCGTTTGGCATTGCAGCCGACCCACACCGGGGTCGCTTACGGTGTTCGCCTTCGCAATATTTTCGAAGAATTGTCACAAGAATGCGTGGCACTTTTTTTCGTGGCATGGATGATACACTGCCGAAAGGTTGGAAAGTACCAAGAAGACAACAAGACGTCATCACACACACACACACACACACACACACACACACACACACACACACACACACACACACACACACACACACACACACACACACACACACACACACACACACACACACACACACACACACACACACACACACACACACACACACACACACACACACACACACACACACACACACACACACACACACACACACACACACACACACACACACACACACACACACACACACACACACACACACACACACACACACACACACACACACACACACACACGTGACGAGAGAAAGCGAAAGGCCTGGGCTATATTCCGCAACAGGGGTTACCCATAATTGTATTCCACACACACACACACACCTAGCAAGCTTGCTTGAGCGCCTTCGGCGCGTCAAGTCGGAATACTTACGTTTCTGACCGAACTCCTCATATCCACTCGCCAAAAGCGAGGTTGGAAGGGTAAGCAAAAACTGACAAACGCAGACCCCTTTTTGTACTCCCCCTTCGAATCGTTTTGTTCCGTCTCTGACGGCCCTCTTTTTTACCTGTGTCTTCTTCCCCATTCATCTGTTCCCACCTTTTTCCCGTGACTTCGACGGATGCCTCTCCTTTTGCTCTGCTGGAATAAACAGCTGGGAGATAGCGGAACAGCCAAGAACGGAGCAACATGCGTTCTATCGACTTCCCAGGAATAGCGAAGAAACAGAAGGGATTCCAACACACAGGTAGCAGTCGTCAGCATTGCAGAATACTTGGCGACAAGTGATTCGCGCCACTTGTGCGAGCGAGTCTCGGAACAGGACTCACGTGTTGAAGTATGGCTAAAGATAAAGTGGTGTCACCTGAGGGGGTAATCTCAGGGCCGCCCACGTGATAAGCCGTTAAGCATTGAGTTCTTTTAAGTACATGAAGTGAACGTGATAAGCCGTTAAGCAGCGGCTGCCGGCTTATCCCGTGACACCTTTTATATGTACGTTATTGAAAGAGTAGCGTTGGCACTCTTACAGGTTCGTTCCCTCGTAGCTCGCCGGGAACGGGCACTCCAGTGAAACTGGGTATGTTACCGTTTCAGGTTTGGATTTTGGGAGCATTGCCTCATGTGAATTCTGAGACCAATTTCTCCCACGAATGGTGAACCGGTTGGACAAATTGTGCCGTCAGAAACTTACTGCGTGCGTGCTGTGCGTTTGAAACTCCGGGTTTAGAGTCTCCGGTGACTTTCGTACGAGTGCCTACAGTAATGGTGGGTGTTGTTCAGGTCATCTACAAGAAACATGATGTGGAATTGCATTATGGACACACCCTTGCAATGTCAGGACACTACACTGAATAAACGTGAGAGACGAGCCCACAGAGCTTGGAACTGGTGTGTTTGCCGCAGATGATCCTTCCGCACCAGAGAAAGAGAGAGAGAGAGACAACGTAATTGAAAAAAGATGTTTGGTTGCTGTCGAATCAGATGTTTTTTTCGTTTCTTTCCGCTGCTCTCTGCAAAGAAAGCGTCCAGCTGTCTCGTAGGGGCTTCAAACGTCCGAACCTCCTTGAATGGGCTTCTAAGTTCGGACAGGCAAAGAGAAGTGCATTCACCATTCCATAAAAAGCGGCAAACAAGACAGGAAGCCAGATGCCAAGCGAGATGGTACTTACTTTCAAAAGGGTGCTCCGTAAGTCATTGAGTCTTGTTAGAACTTCACAACCTAGATGGTGGGATAGCGTCACCGCTGCAATCGGACAGTTCCCACTCCTCCCTCCCGACATGAAGTCCCCCCCCCCCCAGGCATGCATAAAAATAAGGCCACGGGTAACGGGTAACGGGTAACGGGGGTATCTCCGGATCCCGGGTCACCCACACTATGAACACGCGATGTCACATTATGTACATGCCTAACCCCCGGCATATGGACCGGATGTGCTCAGGAGCTGACAGAAACCCCAGATCCTCCTTTCAAGGGCGAATATGGCGGGCCAGCCGGCCATAGTCTACCCAAATATCGACATGCTCCAGGCCAGGCCCGCACCCCACGGGTGGTCGGCGGCAGTCAGCCAGCGTGCCAGCCAGCGTGCTCGGTGTTAGGGTACGTCACCTGCTCACGCTATCCTTGGAATCTGCAGGCGGCAGGGTCTAGGCTCCCCTGTGTGATCGTGACCCGCTCCTTGTCCACACGGCTTTCTTTGCTGCCCCTCCGTCTTCCCCGTCCATCCATCCATAACCTGCTGACAGATTTCCCGCTGTCCCTTACCTGCCCTTGGGCTGACTCCTCGAAACATCCAGGGGGGGCCCTCCAAAAACATCCGGGGGTGGGGGGGTGGTGGTGAAGACAAAGACGTTCAGTTCTGATGCTGGTGTTTGATGTATTCGACAGTCTGAGCAGCCATTCTGCAAAGACGAAGAGTCGCCTCTTCAAGCAGCTCATCGATGCAGGGTGCAAGGAGGGCGACAGGGTCGAGGCGAAGGCGCAGAAGGGGGCTGAGTGTGGGAGCGTCGCTCTCTTTGTTGCCGGGCAGCTGGCTCGGGGACACAGTGTACAGAGCCTGCCTACTTTGAAGGAGCTTCAATCATGGCTGCAAAGGTTTCCTCCTGGCTGGCTTTCGAACGAGAGAAAACAGGAGCTACTACTGTCTCTCAACGACGAGTCGCCCCTCGCCCTGACGACAGTTGAGGTGACTGACTGCACTGTCCACCTCGGCAGGCAGTATCCAACGCCCATCAAGATAATGGATGCACAGCGTGTTCCGAGACTGATGGCCTCTGCGTGTGAAAGCACAATTGTCATTGTGTTTGCACCCCCTGTGGGAAGGCAAAAAATGGGACATTTCTTTGTCCTTCGCTTTCGTCCCCCACGTTCAGAGCCAAGACCGACAACCGGCGTTTTCCCGCTGTTTGCACCCAAACAAAAGGCAGCTGCGAGCGCAGAACCTGTGAAGCCGGCAGCACCTCCTGCAGACGAGTTTGCAGAGGTCTTTTTCTCGACGCCGGAAGGTATCGGCTGCATCGTTTGTCGTGACGCGCACGGCCTTGGCGTGCTGAGCTCTACTCCAAAAAACGAAGCGTTTTTAAAGGGGTCCGTGAATTCTCGGGGAGCACCGCTTCGAACAGCGAAGAGCAAGCACCTCGGACGGGAGTACCACAAAACAGCTCTAAGGCGCATTCGTACGGTCTGTGCTGTGGTCTCTGCTGCTGCCGTACTGGGTGTGGTGTTCAACTGCTGCCCCTCGTTTCCGACACTGAGTGTCGTGCACGAGGAAACGGATGAGGAGGAAGACGACGAGGACGAAATTGCAGAGACTGGCGACAGTGGTGCGCTGAAGGTCGGTACCAACGAAGCTGTGAAGCAAGTCAAAATTGCAGAGGCCGATGTGCAGGACGCAACCCTCGAGTCGATGCACGTCAATTTCTACGTCAGCCTTCACAACAAACTCTCGATCTCCCAAAGCCTGAGGCAGCTTGACGCAGATGTAAGTCGGGGGATCGCCATGCATCCGCAGTACAGGAACGAAGAGCACATCAAACAAATGACCTACCTTTGGGCACGAATTCTTCGATTCCAGTTGCATGTGCGTCTGGCTCCAGTTTCTTTCTTCGTGATCAGCACTGACGGTGCTACGCTTTCCCTTACAAAAAAACAAGTGATCGAAGTACGTATTCGATTCTACGAGCTTTCGAAGTACACTGAGGTGTTCGTAGGGTTGGTTGCCATTCCGCGTGGCGATCGTGAGGACGGTGAATGCATCCATCGCCTGGTGTGCGCGGCTCTGCGCAAAGTTGGGGTTGCACAGAACCAACTGCTCGGTATAGTGACTGACGGGGCAAGCGCCCTAACAGGAGCAAACAACGGGTTGTTTGGGAGACTTGTTGCTGATGCGCACAAAGGGGCCCGGCTGTTCAAGACGTGGGATTTTGCGCATTACCTCCAAACGTGCTTGAAGGTTATCACTGAAGCCAAGGTGTTCAAGTCCATTGCTGCGATGGTGGCAGCGATCGATTCGTTTTACGCAGCTTCATCACTGCTATGCCGGGACATAGAGGAGTTTGCTGCAGAAAACCCGTCGATAAGCGCTGCTGTCCCTGGTCAGCCTCGCACTGCTTCTGTTCTTCGCCCAAAGCAGGGGCACGTCATCCGGTGGCTTCCAAAGTGGAAAAATACCTTTTCTCGAGTGCAGCGTATGAACAAGCTGTGGATCGCACATTTGGAAAGTGATCGCCGTGCCTTCAAGACCTCAAAGGGTGGTGACAAACAGCAAAAACGGGCGTACAAGAGAAAACTCAGCCAGGCAAAGCGACCGACAAGGGGCGGCCCGTCTAAACTTGTGCACAAGTTCAAGCAACCGCTCGTACAGAAGCAGCTGCTGTACTTTGACCAGCTGTTTACCGCGATCTCGCCGGTGAGCCGCACAGCGCAGTCGACAAGCACTTCTGTCGTCCACATTGAAGCCGAGCTACGCTCTGCAACAGAGGTGCTCCTGCAAATCGAGGCACCATCGGGTTTGCAGTCTCTCCATAAGCTTGTGCAGGAAGCTTTTGACACCATGTTGCAGTTCAACGATGACCAACGGGCTATTCTGAAGATCTTGAAGTTTTTCTACTTCGATCTAAGCAACATGAGCACTGCCGAGATTGCTGCGTACGGCAACAATGAGCTTCAGGAACTGCAGGGGCCAATCCTTTCACGACTGGGTGCTGAAGGGATCGACCTCAAACAGGCCTGGTGCAGTGCCAAGGCCCTTGCGGCAGGGATGAGCAGTGGCTCCAGCTTGCGCTGCGTGACATGCAGTCTTCGCGAGACGGACATAGAGCACAACGTTTTTCTTGCTGATGTGCTTGAGGGAATAGCTCTACTTGGCAGTGTGTCGTGCTGTTCTATTGAATCTCACTTTGCAGCGGTACGGCAGCGGCTTGGACTGTCTCGCACAAAGCTTCGTATCACACTTCTTGAGGCTGAGCTGTTTGTGCATGAACTAGGACCAAGCCCCGCTACATGCCGCGAGTTTGTTCAGACTGGAGTGCGCTCTTTCTTTGGTGATCGAAAGAGGAGAGCCCCAGGAGGTGGCCGCAAGAGGCTAGGACCAAAGCCCACTCGGTTACAGGTAATTGAAGAGGGCCTTCGAAGTCAGTGCCTCCTGCGCGAATACGAGGACGAAGAAGACAGCGAGGAAGATGAGGAGTGCGAGGAAGATGAAGAAGATGAAGAGTGCGAAGAAGATGAAGAGGAGTCTGAAAACGAGGACCTTGAAGAAGATGAAGAAAGCGAGGAAACAGAAGACAGCCCAAAGAATGTCAGAAAAAGAGCGCGCCGAAAATAGGATCCTCATCGTTCTTCAGGGTCATCTCGTTTTTTTCTTGAGGCTGACACCGAGCTCTTACCAGTGTTTTTTTGAGTACCAGCCCTCGGGGTTCGCTACGAGCAGCACCATTTCCGTGCCCCTTCGCCCTTTGTACAGTCCCGAGGTTTTGAAAGCACCTCCTCCATCCGGCTCTTTGAGAGTTCAACCATCTTCGGCACGTGTTGCTGATTCTTTGGTGCCGTCGCTTGTGCTTTATTGCCAACTTCAGCCCCTCCCCCCCCCGTCTCTTTCGCCCCTCCCTTTCGTATCGAGTCCGATCAGAACTCCGAGTACTTTGCTGGCTGCGTTTTTGCAGTACTCATTTTGTTTTGTATGTCTTTCGTGAGTCTTGAGCATTCTTTTTGGTCCAGTTTGGGCCTCAGCCGCAGTCCACCAGCATGCTGCACCTCAGGCGCGCTGGCCTCAAGCCCAGTCCACTTCAGCCACAGTCCACCCAGCGTGCTGGGCTTCGGCATTCCACCTAGTGTCATCTTTCGTGAGTCTTGAGCATTCTTTTTGGTCTCAGCGTTCTTCTTGTTTTAGCGTTTGGGCCTCAGGCGCGCTGGCCTCAAGCCCAGTCCACTTCAGCCACAGTCCACCCAGCGTGCTGGGCTTCGGCAGTCCACCTCAGCAATAGCCCACCCAGTATGCCGGGCCTCAGGCACAGTCCACCCGACGTACTGGGCCTCACGCACGCCGGGCCCCGGCGCAGTCCACGCGCAGTCCACTCGGCGCGCTGGGCCGCAGCAACGCACCCACCATGCTGGGCCTCAGGAGCAGCCCACCTCAGCCACAGTCGGATAAAAATAAGGACGGGTAACGGGTAACGGGTAACGCCCCCCCAGAAGGCCGATTCTTATTTTTATGCATGCCCCCAGGGGTGGCCCTAAGCGGCCAGATTGCGGAGTCGTTGGCAGAATCTGACCTGCCCCCCCCCCCACCCCCCCCCCGTTTGCAGACTCCAGGTTCCGCACTGATGATGGCCCGCCAAATGCGACGTTTTGTCTAACTGTTTGTGTTAACAGACACCGTCCTGACGCGAAAACTGGTAAGCGCGCAGGTCTGCAGACAGGACAGCGGTGTGAGTCAGGCTGCTGTTCGTAGCTCGTCACAGCGAGGACCACCCCCATAGAGCACCCGGCCAATCCAAAAGGCTCCTACAACCGTGTCTGAGCAATCCGTCAACGAAACTCAGGGCGCCCGCCCTGCTTGCGACTAACGACACGAAGGGAGGGGACACGGGTTAACTATCCTGGAACGCTGCGCCATCGTGTGCTGGGGGTTCTGTGTGGAGTGCACGTGGAAAACTCAGATGGGACAAATTTTCCATTCGCTTGCGGCGGGGTCGTCACGGACACCGTTCTCAGGAGGACCTTCAAACAGCTACGTCGAGCGGTCCTCTCGGGCCTGTCGCCAGCCGCGACCACGGGTCAACGAGCACTTGCACGACAGTACGGAAGGCACCTTTGGACAAGACAGAGACACCTGAGAGTGCAAGGACCACCTCTCCGACGAGTTTCCGGTCGCCTCTCACTACTGCAGCTCCCCGTACTGTTATGGCGCGCAGGCCGTTCCGTCGGAAGCGCGGTGACGCGGCCCCGTCGCCGTGGGTGGTGTGCCGATGTTGACACAGCCGTTTGATGACCGAGTTTAGGAGCCAGGGCTACGAGGACGCGGCGGTGGTAGCTGCTTAACCCCTTGCGGACGGAGGGGAATGGTGCTTGTTCAGGGTGCGCAAAGCCGCCTGGGAAACTCTCGTAGGGATCAAGCGTTATATGGAAAGATGCCGCAGCAAATCTCTTCACACAGCAGCAAACATGGCGCGGGAAAACTCTCGGCCGAGCTCAAGCGCTACTCCGGGTGATCCCCTGCTACAGGATGTGAAGCTCTGCAGAGCCTCTGCGGAGCTAGCCAACAACAGCCATGACAGTTACTCGGTTGTGGTTGAAGAGTACAATCGCAGGTGCACGCGGGAGACTCTACTACATTTTGTTTTTGAAGCCGAAAACCTCCGGAGTCACGTGCATTTCGGCAAACATGGCTACTTGTGGAGTTTCTGTCTTCACTCTCTAGGGCGCAGTGTCCGAACTCAAGCTCGGGTTCTGCCTTTTCCGACCATAGTATATGTCCGTCGTCCGGGTTAAAGAGACGGTCAGTTGCCAAGAGTAAGAACTCCGAAAGATCTCTGGAACGATCGAAAAGACAGCGGTTTCGTTCTGCCAGCGCGGCCGTCGTCGCAAAAAAAAAAAAAAAAATACTCGAGGGGCTGCCTTGTGCTTACTTCGAAGGAGGCAAGAGGGGGAGAAACAATACAACTACAAAGTGGGTCTTTTTTGTTGAACGCTTTACGCCCGTCACTGAACCCAGATTTACCTGTGTTTCGTGTGGGCTTTACAGCACATTTACCTCCTTTAATCTTTTGCAGCTGGCAGCCTCCTCAAGTATTTCCTACGAAGCAGGTGCTTATACAAAAACAAAAAGGCGAGACGTGCAGCCAGGACGCCGTGGTGCAAGCGAAGAACGGCCAGACAGAGCGACACACCGCTTCTCAGCAACCGACGAGAACCGAAAGAGGCGTGCGCACCGGCCTTTTTTCGGGTCGGTCGCCGTTCGCGATCACCCGGTCGATGAGGACCTGGACGGCGGTGCGGAACACGTCCTTGACGCCCCAGTTCGTGTACGGGTCCGCCGAGGTCACGGCGGCGATGCGCGGGTTCGCGCTGTGGATGAGGGTCGCGGTCTCGCGGCTGATGGGGACGGTCGGCGCCTGGGCTTCGGCCGGCCGGTCCGGGGTGAGGCACGGGGCGGCGCGCCACTTGCGGTGCCGGCGGTCGTGCTGGGGGAGGACGCACACCGTGAAGAGGGTGTCCAGCGGCACGTACGGCGCAACGTCCTGCGCGAGGTCACCCGCTTGCCGGGCGAGTTGCGCGGCTGTGGTTGAATGGTCAGCGGGGATGCAGATCACGACTACGTGATGGCCCGCCAGGTATATAGGGAGCAGCGACCGGTATCGCGGGTTCCCGCCGCAGTCGACTACGTGCAGCTGGCTGACGGGGTCTATCGAGGCTGGCGGGAACCTGTTTGGGTTGCACGGTGCGATCGGCTTCACCCGGTACCGCTTCACGCGGATCGCGGCGCCGACGGTCTCCATCCCGCACGGCTCCGGGCACCCGCCGTTGAGGAAGCTGTTGGTGAGGGCCGTCTTCCCCACGCCCGTGGGCCCGACGAGCGCGATCTTGACGGGGTTGTTCACCACGTCTTGCACGTGCTTCTGGATCGACTTGTAGCTCTGTGTGCGGGGTGGGTTGCTGCTACCGCACACTTTGAGACTTTGCAACCAACTGGCGGCCTCCTCGAGTATTGCCTACAAAATCAGGTCGCGGTTGTTCCGTAGTGCGCAATGAAACACGAATTCACAAATTCTTGACTCAAATGTTGTGTTCTTTTTTAGAGTTGAAGTTCGCTTGAGAATCCGGAGAATTTGTGCCCATCTTCTTCTCGTTGGTTTGCTGCCAACTCCAGCAAAAAGCAACAATGGGTGTGCCAAACACTTTTTTCGTTGCGGAACCTTTTGTTTTTTGGGTGGTTTTGGGCATTCTGCGCCATCAGACTGAAAGTTGATTTGAAACTCCAGGGGTTTTAGGGTTAAAGTTCGCTTGAGATTCCGGGGTTTTAGGTTCTCCGTGTGACCGTTCATGAATGGGTTCTCTTAGAGCAAGGAAGGGCTATACGTTTACGGGTTGTATACTTGGTGCACGCTTTCGTTATGGGTTTCTGGAAGCGTCGTTGCTTGAAGTTTAAAGGCAAGTGCGGGTGCTTGGGACGGCGTGATGTCGGGAGCAAGATAAACGTCTTGTGTAGGGATCGCAGCTGCTACAGTGCTTGCAAAGCTTGTTGCCAGACTCGGCGAAAGCGGAGGTGGCGGGTTAGTGTCGTGTTAGAAAGATCAGTCAGCTGGATGTTCGAGGACTGCTGGCTAAACGGGCTGTCTTGGTGTAGCAGGTCCACCAGCTTCGGCAGTGTTTCTTTGAAAAAGATGTGTACAGGCACAGAGGCCAAGGTCCCTTTTGCTTGACCTAGCTCATAGGTAGCATCTTGTTTTGTGGGCTTGAGTGGTTTCTGGTTTCCAACCAAGACTGGCGGGGTAGGAGCGGGTGCAAACCTTTTGCCTCGCAAGGAGGAGCTGGCGGAGGTGCGTCTGGTACCTGCCGAGGGGGTGTGGCTGCTTGTTGCTGTTGAAGGCCTGCGGTGGCGGCGGCGGCGGCGGCGGCGTCGCGTTGCGGGCCGAGGCCGCGGAAGGCGAGACGCTTGCGACGTCCGAGACCTCCTGCTCGCTGGCCGTGGCCACGAGCGCCGCGGAGGTGAAGACGACGGCGGGCAACCGCTCCCAGAAGGGCGATTCACGCGACTTGAAGTACAGGGCGCGGCACGTCGAGCCGATGCCCCGCAGCAAATCGGGGACAGGGAGGTACTCGAACACGCCGAACAACTCGCCGTTCTTGAGCCGGCCCAGCGTGGAGCCTCTCAATGACTGCAGGTTTCGGCGGTTCGAGCACTTGATGACGGGCTGTTGGTAGTTCGCGAAGCAGTGGTCGCACGCACGCAGCTGCGCAACCTCGACGCCGGACGCGGGATCGCGCACCGCCAGCGACTGTGCGCTGCACGCGTTGCAGAAGATCTGCGCACACACCCTGCAGTGGTGCCGCCGGATGATCAGGCTGAACTCCTCGGCGCACAGCGGGCAGTGCGACACTTCGCTGTCCCGCTTCCACTGGCCCTTGTGCACGCACACCGGCGGCGAGCTGAAGTCCCCCACCGTCGCGTACTTCGGGTAGACTTGAAGCTCAAGCTGCTCCTCCTCGACCTGTTGTTTTTCAGAGTGAAAAGCTCGCTTAGAACTCCGGGGTTTTACAGTCTCCGGGTGACCTTCGGTAGCAATATGCGAAGATATCCCTTGTGCTCTGCGTGTTCGTAAAGGTGGTGGTTACACGAGGTAAGAGAATCGGTGGGCACCCTTGTTGTTGGTCATGGGTGGTTTCGGCCATTTTCCACATGCCACCTTACTTACGGTAGGCCCTCCTCAGTATGGTGCCTTTTTCGCTGTGGTTCGTTTCGGAGTGAAAATACGCCTCCCCGGACCCCGTTGACACCAATTGTTCCCGTTCAATTGCCGCCTGCTACGCGGCGAGGTCCGGCCTCAGAAGCTGAAAAGCTCCGCTGCGTGAGCGTGCAAACGAAGCCCCCCCCCCCTGCGCTGCTACTCACCAGCTCGGAAAAGGCTGTGCATACCATGCTCACTGGGGAAGGCGCCAGCTCCCTGTCTTTTTCGCCCTTCGCCATCTTCGCCGACAGCGTTGACGATGTCGCGGCGCTTCCACGCCCGCTTTCGCTGCCCTTCAGCGCGGCGGTGAGGGGATTCTCGGTTCTTCCCCGACCAGCCCACCCTCGCTCCCTGTGTGGTCCGTAGAACGTGTGATTGCGATGCTCGCTACGGCTTGTGTTGCCGACAACCAAGCCTTTTTTGTGTCTCCGACGATCCCGTGAGACGTACAGATTGGTGACTTTCGACCCTTTAGAGGTAGAGTTCGCTTGAAATTCCGGGGGTTTAGGGTCACCGTGTGACCGTTCATGAATGGGCTCTCTTAGAGCAAGAAAGGGCTATAGGGTTACGGGTTGTATATTCGGTGCACGCTTTTGTTATGGGCTATGGCTAGCCATGTCCGGGACTGTTTGCGACCGACACCAAGTACATTCCTTCGTGGAGTGTAGTCCTGGGCCCCCCACGTTCTACAATTTTAGCATTGAGTTCTTTAAAGTTGAGCAGGGGTTGCCTTGTAGCCCGTACCGGTTGTCCACGGCAGCCACATCAATTTGATGCAGGTTCAGGGATCAGGATGGACCGGCCCGACGCACACAGACTGCCTTCTGGCTTTCACAGGCGTTCAGCCATCGTAGATACCGACCGAACTGCGAACTTTGTTTGTTAAACGCTTACGCCCGCCACTGAACCCAGATTCGCCTGTGTTTCGTGTGGGCTACAGCACATTTACCTCCTTTGATCTATCGCAACTGGCAGTCTCCTCAAGCAAGCAGGTGCTTATACGAAAAAAGAAAGGGATTGCCGACCGTTTCCATGTTACTGGTACAAAAACAGGAGATATTACACGGGGAGGCAAAAAAAGTAGAAGGAGATCTTTTATCGAAGCAGAAACAAAAAGATATGTGTAATCTCGCTTTTCGTTTGTGGTTTTTCCTTTAGAAACATAGTGTACAAGACATTTGGATTCAGCTCGCTCTAGAGGTGGCGCCCATCGAGTGTACCGTTGCCACCATTTGGCCCCGGCTCCCGCCATTCGAAATGGGAAAAAAAAAGGTACGTACACGACAACAATGAAACGGAGTATAGAGCAAGGGGTAAGCTAGGATGTTTTTATCAGCTCTATTCCCGGATTTCCCTTCGCCAGCTCTTCTTAGTGCGAATACCTGCAGAATATGGAGAAGGGACAGTGCACTGAGCGGACAAGCCGGTTCTGGGCTGGGGCGAATACCCCTTTTTATTTCTTTGCCCGGGAATGAAAGGTACCGCGGAAAGCCTGCTACACGGGAGCCAAGCATCACGTGTTCGGCGGTACTGCAGAGCCACGGGCCTACGGGTCAAGTGGCAACCGATTTCCCAAACTAAAGCATCAAGGCGTGGCGCACCTTGGGGCTTGGCGCTTGCGCTGAACACAAGCTCGTCGAGACGGTCAGCCACAGGGCAGAGCGGACGGGGTTGTGGCACTGTGCTGCCTCCGACTCAAGCTTTGCAAGCTGTGGTTAACCGTCACGTCGGGAGCGACCTTTTTATTTTCTTTTTCTTCTGGGGGGTGGCTGTCGTTCTTTCGCGCTCGGATCGAGCAAAATTCAAGAAAGAAATTGCGTGATTGAATGAAGCTGACTAGGCTCGTTCCCCTGTGTTGTCGTTCCATGCAGCCCACGTCGAAATTGATCAACGGGCACGCACAAACAAAAGGAGTTCTCAGAACCTGGGGAGGTAGTTAACCGAGAGGTCAAGCACTCTCACTCTCAAGGCAAAGAAGGATGGAGACAACGTCTGCTCTCCAGGCTGCATCAGATCAAGTTGTCTCCTGTGTCTATCTCGCATCCGGCGCTGTGTACTGTAGGTCGGAATGACGAGAGTACCGCAGTGAAGAGGAAACGGCTGGTCCAGTCTTCTTCAGCAGCACACCATCTCCCCCGCCTTCACGACTTCAACTTGCGCATCCGCGCTTCAAACAGCGAAATGGTATCAGGCCGCGATTAAGAAATCAAATCCAAGCCACATCTTCAGAGTGCGCAGGCGTCTTGGAAGCGCTGGGACGCGGAGGAGGGGCCGTTGGGGGAGGCGTCGGGTCGTCTCCGGTGTCTTCTTCCCATCCGGTCGTGGTGTAGTGCAGGTCCATGGCGGGTTCCCCTGCGCTGCTGAAGGTTTCGGAGTGGTGCGAGTACCGCGGTGAAGAGGCGACGCGCTCCCGGTCCATGACTTGGTCGGCGGCGTCGTCGTCGTCTTCGTCGCGGTCCAACGCGTGCATCTGCACTTCGAACAGCTGCGCGAGGATGTCGGGCGACACCGACGGCCGGATGATGCGGAACGGCACGACAGCACCCGGCGGGCGGTGCGAGAGATCGTGGACCAGGTCGTCCAAGCACAACACGGGGGTTTCCCCCACTTGCAAAATGATGTCTCCGGGCGTGAGCTCGGAGTCCACACTCCGCAGGACCTGCAGGAGGCGAACGTACAGCCCGCTCGGCATTTGAACGGTCACCTCAGTGACCTGCAGCCGGGAATTGGAGACGAGGCTGTCTTCGCCGTGAGATAGGTTCGACACATCGACGTCCATCACCTGATGCTGGTGCTGCTCCGAAGTGGTAACGAGCACGTTCGGGCCGCTTGCTTGGTGCGCTTGGGCGAGCAAGTGTTCAAGCTCGCATCGGCGGCGCTCGGACTTCATCAAGTTCCGCCTCATGTCGGTGAACGTCAGCTCCGTGTCGCCGTCGAGCATCCCGTCCCCCTCGGCCAGCCCGCTCCCCCCGGACTCCTTGGCGAGCTCCTCATTCGCCCGGCGGAGGCTCCGGATTTCACCCTCGCAAGACTCGATCTGCGCCCTCGCCCGCAGCAGGTCGTCCTCTGCCAGCCGCCGAGGCGACTTTCCGTCCGAAAAGCTCGAGTCCTCGTGCAGCAGCTCCCGCCGCGCCGGCAGCGTCAGGCCGGCGGCGTCGATCCCCGACCGCCCCTCCGAGTGCGCGGCCGCGTACGACTCGCGGTGCTCCGCCAGCCCGCCCTGCTGGCCCTTCGGGCCCGGGTCGGAAAAGGACGTGACGGAGGTCCTGCGCGCGGTGTACGCGCTCGACCAATTCCGCTCCTCTTCGCCGCTTCTCCGCGCGGAAGCCGCGTGCTCCGCGGCCACCGGCCCCTGCAGTCGAGTCGTCGTTTCCCGGTGCGACCGGAGGCCCGGTGACCCCGCGTCTGTCCCGGTTTTATCTGTCGTTTGCCTGCGCCGTTCTGCAGACCCGTCGGAGGAAGAGGAGGAGGAGGAGGAAGAGGAGGACGATCCTGGCACCGCGGAGCTGCCTCTCCGCCGGGTGGACGGAAGGAGCCCGTCGTGGTCGGTGTGGGAACTGGTCGTGGTGGTCGTCGTCGTCGTCGTCGTCGCGGTGCGGTGGTGGTGGCTGCGGTTCCGAAATCGGCTGCCCGGGGACGGGGGCGGCGAGCGACTTGCCCGGCCGTCCGCCAGTTCCTGCACGACTGCGTGCGTGGCGAAGTCGAGCGCCGTCTCGCGCTCTTCCCGCGAGCCGTTCGGAGCTGTCCGGGTATACCGCACAGGCACATGATCAACACACGGCATGCGCGACATAATAGCCACGAGGTCCTCCGCCGTCACGATGCGGATGTCATTCAACTCGGTGATCACATCCCCGTCCTTCAATCCCGCTCTGTAGCACGGTCCTCCGTCGTGTACCTTGAGAAGCGTGACCGATCCGTCCCCTTCCGCGTCCGCCGTCACGCCCAAGTGAACCTTCGGCACCCGCAGAGGCTTCGAATGCTGCGGCGAGCGGGACCTCCTCCGGTAGGACTCGCTGCGCGACGAGGCGCTGGTGTGCCGCGAGTGCGGGGACTCGAACTCGGGCGCGCTGCGGCTCCTCCTCGGCGGCGACGCCGGCGCTATGGGAGAGGCAGGGGGGTCGACGTCGACGGATTCGCGGCGGATCCGGAACTCCTCCCGCCAGCTCGCTTTGTGAGGGGGCGTCTCCGGTGCGAGCCCGGGGTCGATGGACCAGCTCGTCGTGTTTAAAGACGCGCTCGGCATCGGCCGCGGGCCGGCTGAGAAGGGCCCGTTCTTAGACCACCCGCGCGCCTCTTGGGCGGGCGAGAAGGCGTGGACGGACCGCAGGCCGGTCCGGAGCCTGTATCGGAGGAGGGTGTGGTAGCACGTTTTCGCGAGCCGGAACGCGCACCAAGCGGAGAGCACGACAGCGATCTTACGCCGGGTCCTGTTGTACTCGACGGCTGTCTTGGCCATGTCCCGGTTGAGGCCGACGACGAGGTCCCGCTCTCGCTGCAGGGGCGCGATCGCTTCGCTGGACTGCGCCGCGTCCGAATCGCCGGCCCGGGTCTCCCGCCCGGTGAGCTTCGCGTGCAGGTGGGCGACGACCGATCGCAGCTCGTCCCTTTCGTCGGTGGCCTGCCTGAGCGCTGTTTCCAGCGAGCTACGCCGACTTTCGTCCTCCAACCGGAGCGGTTCTGTCCTATCCGACTCGCCGCCGTCTGTTTGGTAGGACGTCGCGATCCTCGACTCCGTGATCGTTGTCTTCCGTTCGGACTTTGAACCACCCTTCTCTTCGAAGGACGATGGTGTGTCGACGAGCGGCTTTGACCTGTCAGATGCGGAGGTTCGCTTTTTTCTGCTGTATTTCGATGTCTTCCTCCGCCGTCGGCCGTCGTCAGAAGACGACGAAGAAGAAGACGAGGAAGCCGAGGCCGCCCGCGGCGTTCTGCTCTCCACGCTGCGCAGCTTCTCGCGCAGGATGGTCACTTCCGCTCGCAGGGCGCCGTTTGCCTCGGCCAGCTCCTGCACGGATCTCTCCGACGCGCCTCTGTCGGTAACCCGCGTCAGCGTCCGGACGCGTTCTCTGAGCTTTGCGTTCTCCCTGTGGAGTCTGTTGTTGTCGTCGGCCAACTCCTTCGCGAGCCTCTCCGCCGCGTCTCTGTCTGTCCGGTCAGCGGATTCTCGCGTCGTCAGGATCCGAACGTGTTCATTCAGTCGTGTCACCTCCCTGTGAAAACCTTCGTTGTCGTCTGTCAACTCCTTTGCGAGCCTCTCTGCCGCGTCTCTGTCGGCGTTTTCTCGCGAGAGGATCCGAACGCGGTCTTTCAGGCGTGTCACCTCCCTGCGAATCCCTTCATTGTCATCTGCCAGCTCCTTTGCGAGCCTCTCTGCCGCGTCTCTGTCGACGTTTTCTCGCGTCAGGTTCCGGACGTGTTCTCTCAGTCGTGCCACCTCTCTGTTCAACCCTGCATTGTCATCTGCCAACTCCTTTGCGAGCCTCTCCGCGGCGTCTCTGTCTGTCCGGTCAGCGTTTTCCCGCGAAAGAGTCCGGACGTGTTCTTCCAGTCGTTTCACCTCCTGTTGGAGACCTTCGTAGTCCTCTGTCAACTCCCGCGTGCGCCGCTCTGCCGCGCCTCTGTTCGCCCGCTCCGCGTCTTCGCGGGATCGCAGCCGGTCCAGGTCCCGGCGAAGCCCGTCGTTTTCCGCCGCGAGTCGAGCGGCTTCCTCGGAGCGGCCTCCGGCGGTCCACGCGGCTTTTTCGCGGCTGCTCACGCCGCGGACCTGCTCCTTCAGCCGCGCCACCTCGCGGTGCAGGGCCTCGCTTTCCTCCGCGAGCCCGCGCGTGAATTCTTCGGACGCGCGCCGGCCCCGCCCGCGGGCCGAGCCGCGGAGCTGCTCCCGCAGCCGTGCGTTCTCCGCGCGGAGGGCGTCGTTCTCGTCGCTTAACGCTCGGGAGGCGGACTCACCCTTCCTGGCCGTCCGCAGCCGCGTGTTCTCCGCGCGGAGGGCCTCGTTCTCGGCGCTTAACGCTCGGGAGGCAGACTCACTCCCCTTGGTCGCCCGTTCCCGCAGCCGTGCGTTCTCCGCGCGGAGGGCGTCATTCTCGTCGCTTAACGCTCGGGAGGCAGACTCACCCCCCTTGGCCGCCCGTTCCCGCAGCCGCGTGTTCTCCCCGCGGAGGGCCTCGTTCTCGTCGTCGAGCGTCCGCAGCGCCTCGTTTTCGGCGGCGAGCCCGCGCGCGAGCGAATCCGAGGCGGCGGCCCTGCCGTGGAGCTGCGCCTCCAGCCGCGCGACCTCCCGCCGCAGCGCCGCCTCCCGCCGCAGCGCCGCGGCATCGCCGCCGCCGTCGGCCAACCGCTCGACTTCCCCGCGGAGGGAGTCGTTTTCGCGGGCGAGGCTCCGGGCTTCGCGCTTCAGCTGCAGGACCTCGTGCTGCTCCTGCTGCTGCTGCCGCCGCTGGTGGCCGCTCTCCTCGGCCAGCGCGTCGGCTCTGCCGTGGAGCTGCTCCTCCAACCGATCAACTTCCCCGCGGAGCGAGTCGTTTTCGCGGGCAAGGCTCCGGGCTTCGCGCTTCAGCTGCAGGACCTCGTGCTGCTCATGCTGCTGCTGCTGCTGCTGCCGCCGCTGGTGGCCGCTCTCCTCGGCCAGTGCGTCGGCTCTGCCGTCGAGTTGCTCCTCCAACCGCTCGACTTCTTCTCGGAGCGAGTCGTTTTCGCGGGCGAGGCTCCGGGCTTCGCGCTTCAGCTTCAGGACTTCGCGCTGCTGCTGCTGCTGCTGCTGGTCGTCGCTTTCCTCGGCCGCGACGCGGGCGGGGGGCGAGCCGCGGGCGGCGCGGAGCTGGTCCTGCAGCCTGTCGGCTTCGTGGCGGAGCGCCTCGTTCTCGACCTCTACCGCGGCCAAGTCGGCGGGGGCATCGACGACCCACGCGGTGCCAATGGTCCCGACGCCGACCTCGCGCACGCCGGAGCGCGCGCGGCGCGCCGAGCTCCCGCGCGACGCCTCGCAGGCCGCCCTCGCCTCGGCCAGCTCTTCCTCCGCGGTCTTCAGCAGGCCCTCGACGTACGCGAGGTACTCCTCCTTCTCCTTCTCGGAACCCCCGTTCGAGCGACTTCCCTTCGCAAACTCAGCAGGCGCCGCCCCGGCTGCCCCTGCGGTGTTGACGCCGACTTCCCGCGCGCTGGAACGTGCGCGGAGGGGCGGGTCTCCGTGCGATGCTGCCCTCGCCTCGGCCAGCTCTTCCTCCGCGGTCTTCAGCAGGCCTTCGACGTGCGCAAGGTATCGCTCCTTCTCCTTTTCGGAGGCCCCGCCGACCCCCCGACTTTTCTCCGCTCCCTCCGCCGCGGGGCCAGCGGGCTCGCCGGTGGTGGTGTTGACCGCCGCGTCCTTGACGTCCGGGCGCGTGCCGTCGCCCTTCGCCTTCGCCACCTCGAGCTCGCCCTCGGCCGCCTTGAGCAGCCCTTCGAGGTACGTGAGGTACCGCTCTTTTTCTTCGGCGTCCTCCTCATGCTGCGCGACGAGCTTCTTCAGGCCGTCCTCGCTGGTCTTTGACGCGTCAGTCCACCCCTTCTTCGGGGGCGGCGTGTGCCGGGCCGGCGGGTCTGCGGCGAGCGCCTTGGTCAGGCGGGCGATTTCCGCCGCCTTCCCGTCAGACTCCTGCTGGTGGAGTTGTTGCTTCGCAGCGAGGAGGTCTTCGGTGACGGAGAGCTGCGTTCGGAGGTTTGAGAGGAGTGACTCTACGGCAGGGTTGGCGGCCGGCGCGGCGGGGGCGGGTGTCGCAGGGGCCGAGCCGGTGGAGCTGCCGCTGATGAGCGAGGCCTCGCCGCCGTGGGACGACGACGCGGCGGAGCAGGGAGATGCGGTGGACATGTCGTGGGTGGCGGCTTGCTTGCCGGCGGCCTTCGGGCTCGACACCTCGCCGGTTTTTTCGCGGAGAAGCGACAGTTCGACGTCGATGTCGAACTCGTACGTGGCCTGGTCCATCTGCAGCGCAGCGAGCTCCGCCGTCAGCGCTTGGACCCGCTCCCGCAGCGCGGCCTCGGCCGCCTTCTCCGCGGCGCCGGGGCTCTGCTCCCGCCGCAGGCTGGCCACCTCGCCGACCGACAGCAGGAGCTGCACGCTCGACGCGGTCTCGCCGGGATAGAAGCTCCGCTCCGACTCCTTCCTCCACGACGGCTGGTGGGCCAGCTGGTTGTGCTTCTCGTAGTAGTAGTCCCGGCTGAAGCGCAGGTCCGCGGCTTCCTGCTCCAGCGCGCTGTGCCGGCTGCGCAGCTGCGCGATCTTCGCGCGCAGCGGCCCAGTCCCGCTGAGCACCGTCGTGTTGAGCGAGGCCTTCGTGTTGACCGACGCACCGAGGAAGTTGTCGTCCGGGCGCCGGCGGGTGCCCTGCGCTGCGGCGAGGTCGGCTTCGAGGTCCTTCACGTGCTCTTTCAGGTCGTCGATCTCTTCGTCCATCGCCTTTCGGTCGATCTCCGCGCGCTGGATGTGCTGCTCGAGCAGCAGCACGCGCGCCTCCGCCGACGCCCGCCGGTCCTGCCGCTGCGTCATCGAGTGGAGCTTCGACTCGTCCACTTCTTCCTCCCCGGCGACCGAAGACGAAGACGACGACGAGGAGGACGCCGAATGTTTCCTCCCGCCCCGCTTGGTCTTGTCGCCGACGAACCCGCCCGCCGGGCTCCGCTGGGCCATGATGGCTTTTTGCGTGGTTTCGACGCCGGTCTTGTCGAGGACCGCCTTGAGCCACACCACCTCCGAGCGCGCCGCGTCGAGCTGGCGCCGGAGGCTGCTTTTTCCGCCCGACGACGACGAAGACGAGGCCGCCGACCCGGTCTGCGCCGCGGCGTCGGCCGCCGGCGGCGCCCGCGCCTGCAGGCGCAGCACGGCCTTCCGCGCGAGCTTGAGGTCGCTGAGAGCGGCGTTCCGCTCGTTCTGGGCACGGTCGCGCTCGCGGGTGAGGTTCTCGACCTCCTTGGCGAGCAGAAGCCGGTCGTCCACGCGCGGCCGGCGAGCCGGCGCCTTCGGGCTGGCGGTCGCCTCGTCGCCGCCGCCCGTGGTGCTGGTGCCCGCGGAGCTGCTCCGCTTCACGCCGGGGGGGCCCCCCGGTTGGTCGCGGCGTCGCGCGTTCTCGATGCGCAGCTCCGCGTTTTCGGCGAACAGCGCCTCGGCCCGGTCCTTCCATTTTTGCACCTTCGCCTTCAGCGCGGCGGCAGCCGCGCTGCCGTCGGACGCACCGGACCCGTCCGATTCCGGGGCGGCCGCCCGCTCGTCGAGCTTCGCCCGCAGCGACTCGTTCTGGCCCTTCAAGTGCTCGACCTCGATTTCGAGCAGCGCCAGCTCGCGCTTCAACCGCTGGCGGTCCTCTTCCCGGGAGGAGGAGTCCCGGCGGGTGATTGCCGCGGGGGTTTTTTCGCTGAGGGACGAGTGCAAGCGGATCAAATTCGACTGCTCGGCTCGTTCGCGCTCGAGCGCCTGGGCGCGGGCCTTCCACGGGAGGGCTTCGCGGAGGTCGGCTTCGAGGGCGGAGATGCGGTTGGCGAGGGCGGCCTTCTCGAGCTTGCACCGCTCGGCTTCGTCGCGGCGCGTGGCCGCCAACGCGGAGTCGGAGAGCAGGCGGTCTCGTTCGAGGGTGGCTTCGAACGCCTCCTCCTTGAGGGCGGAGAGCTCCTCTTCGAAGGACTCGCGGTTGGCGTCGAGCAGCCGGCGCGCGATTTTGAGCTCCGCCTCGGCCTTCGCCCGGGCGGCGGCCGCCGCCCGCCCGGCCTTGCGCGCGTCCACCGCGTCGGCGCGCAGCCGCGTGTTCTCGGCCTCCAGCTCGTCCCGCTCACGCTCGACGCCTTCCAGCTCGCGCTGCCGCCGGTCCGCGGCGGGTGCGCCCCTTTCCCCGGGCGGCGGGGCGCCGCCCTCGCCGGGTGCCGTGTGGTACGGCGGGGCGCCGCCCAGCCCGGCCTGCCGCCGCAGCGTTTCGGAGCGCAGGCGCTCCTCTGCGAGCTCTTCGGTCAGCTTCGCCACGTTCGGCTTGCAGCTGACGTGCATCTGCAGGCGGACGTTCAAGCTGCGGAGCACCTCGTTTTCCTGCTCGACCTCCGATAGAAGCTTGTCGTCGCACGGCGATTTGCTCGGAGACACCCCGTGCGCGCCCGAATACGGCGAGAAGGACGGGGGCCTGTGAGGCTGCTTGTGGAGGGGCCACGTGGCGTTGTGCTCCGGGGAAGTGGCGAGCGCCATTACGGCGCCCTTGGCGGCGAAGAACTCGACCCGGTCGAGCTCCTGCTCGCGGTGGAGGACGCTGAGCTCCTTGAGCTCGTCGGCGAGGTCGACTCCCGACACCGCATGGGGGCTCGAGCTGCGGGGCGGCGGCGGCGGCGGCGGCGGCTGCTCGGCGGCTGCCGTGCGCTTCGCCACGCGCACGCCGAAGGACACCACTTTCCCGCTGGCAGGATCGGTCGCGGGTGCTGGTGGCGGCGGCGTTGGTGGCGGTTGGTCGGCCGGCGTCTGGCTGCGGGCGGCGCCGCCGAAGCTGCCGCGCCGCGCGGGCGGCAGCGCGCCGGGCGACGGCGTCGGCGCGTCTGCTTTCGAACTCGACGCGCTCGTCGTGCGGCTCACCGCGCTCGGGTCTCCTGGCGCCTCGGTGGTTGCCATCGGCGTCGGGCGCCGCATGGGCCGCCGCGTGAACGGCGGCGTGTCCATCTCCTACTCTTATCGGCAACTCCCTCCTGCCTTTTTGGGGTGAGGGGTTTCTTTTCTCCTGCGTGGGTCGAGTGTTAAGTGCGCGGTAAGAACAGAACTGACAACTGTCTGTTCACCAGACGCGTTGAGGTGTTGACTTGCTTGTTTCTGTGCAGAATGCTCAGGGTTTGTACAGGTCTTTCAGTAGTCCGGGACTAGGTGGCTGGGCTTCGGGGAGGCGCCGTTCGCTACGAAGAACTCGACCCGGTCGAGCTCCTGCTCGCGGTGGAGGACGCTGAGCTCCTTGAGCTCGTCGGCGAGGTCGACTCCCGGCACCGCGTGGGGCGGGGCGGCGGCTGCCGCGCGCTTCGCCACGCGCACGCCGAAGGACACCACTTTCCCGCGGCAGGATCGGTCGCGGGTGCTGGTGGCGGTTGGTCGGCCGGCGTCTGGCTGCGGGCGGCGCCGCCGAAGCTGCCGCGCCGCGCCGGCGGCAGCGCGCCGGGCGACGGCGTCGGCGCGTCTGCTTTCGAACTCGACGCTCTCGTCGTGCGGCTCACCGCGCTCGGGTCTCCTGGCGCCTCGGTGGTTTCTGTGCGTCCAGTGCTGCTGGGATCGTGCCCAGCACCGCCATTGTGGTTGTGGCGTCCTTCGGCAAGGCTGGAGGGCCGTGGGGTGCTGACTTCGGAGATTGGCAAACCCGACGACTTCTAACGTGGTTTCTACAAGTGGTACCGGTTCGATGTCGGTTTGTTGTTCCTGCCCGCTGGCTTCAGGCTCGTCCGTGCCTGCACACGCGTCAGCTGCAGGAGGGCGCGCGAGCTCTTGCAAGGCCTCTTCAAGATATCTCTCGAGGGTTGGCTGCCGCCACGCATTTTTTGCACACACTCGGCCGAGCCCCACGACTCTGCCTGGATCAACGCTGCTGCATGCTCAGCAGTCTGCCGGTGCTCCACTCATGAAAAGAAGAAAAAGAAAGCTAAAAACTGAATGTGGCGTGCAGGTACAACATGCGGGGTTTTGTTTCTACGTACGATTCTACAGAGTGCAAGCTTGATATGACCGAAGGGGAAACGCGCACCCGCCCACTACAGGCCGCCGGGTCGTCTCTGCAATTTTTAGAGTTAAAGTTCGCTTGAAATACCGGGGTTTTAGGGTCTCCGTGTGACCGTTCATGATTTTTGCACGAAACCACTGGGGGGACTTTGCTCGCAATCCTTGTGCCAAGACGCAGTTTCCGAAAAGAAGTGTGTCATAGGAACCGAATACTGCGATCCTGCTGCGTGTGAGTTCCCCAATTATTGTATCCCATCAAGCTGACACCCACGCAAAAAAGAAATGCGTAGTTTTGGGTGTGAAGAAACGGTGGATCTAGTACAGTAGTGGTAGTTTTGCCTAACTGCCGAAGCAGCAAGACAAGCGTCTTGTTTTGTTTTCTTTCTTTTACTCGCATGGGACAAGACCTCAGCAAGGTCGCGTAGGGTATGTGCCCCTGCAGCGCTGGAAGAGGTGGACCTGATCCCCTGGCCTTTTGCACAATACGGCTTTTCCCCGTGTCCTCATATCGCGAGGGCAAAAAGGGTCAGCTACTTGCTGTTGGGCTGCTGATGGAAGTTGTCGATGTTTCCATGTCCAGAGAACGTTGCCGGTTGTGATACCTGCCCAACCGGAGTTGACTCCGCTAAAACCTTTTTGCTTTACAGCGGGTCTTTGCTGAAGTCGCAGGAAGAAGGTTGTCATATTTTGCCAGCGAGACAAAAGCACTGGTCCGAGAACAACCCACGCCTGAGGCTCAAACGCAGTTAAACGCGAGGAATCCACGCCGGGATCGACCAGTCTTGTTCGAATATTCACTCAACATACAGAGTTTGACGGAATCAAGTGATTCGCCAGTTTATGAGCCCTGCATCGCATGTTCGGTGCAAAATATGTTTCGTTGAATCTTCTGATCGGATTTTACGTTTAGCTAAAATCAGGACGCATGTCCTGCTTCGCTAACGCCACGGCTGCGGGGACTAGCTTCTCATTTCCTCTAACGTTTCATGTAAGAGAGACAGGGAGAGACGAAGTTAAAGTGCAAGGGACGGTCCGTCTGGGGGGTTCCTGTCGCGCAGCCAGACGTGATAGCCAATGGGAATCGCAGAAGCACGAAATCATCATCGTCAAACGCAACACCGGGCTGGGTGCGTCGGTGCCCATCAGCAATGTGTGAGTCGCTTGCGAATGTAATCGCTTGGCTCATCGACGCCGACGCAAAAAGAAGGCCCCGATCCGGCCAGTGGAAAGGTGGCGCGCCGCATGGGCCTGCCGACCATCATCGACCGAGTCTGGCTGCTACCCCGTACTACAGTGGGGCGTAAGTCGCTTTGTCAGAGGCAAAACGCTGCGGGCCCCGGCTTCCTGTCACACAGTGTGGGAGTACACCGTCTTGCTGCTTTACGTTGTTCGGCGCAAAAAGGAATTGCATCGATGCACCCGGAAACAATCGTTCCCGGCAACTGGATGCGCGCCCGTCGTCGCCCGCGGGGTGAACGTGAACCAGGCGCCTGAGAGAGATTTTTCGCATCCGGCGGGGAGGCGCTGCATCTCTCTTCAGTACCGGCCCGCGTAGGCTCCGTACCGGGCCCCTTCCATGGCTGCCGCCAAGCCGCGAACGATACCTGCGGGAACGTTGTCTTTTGAGGACCTATTCGGGTCCTTTCGGAGTCTGTTCAGCGTTTTACTTTGGGGGTTTTAGTTCTAACAGCCTTGCGAATTGCCCTACAACGTATTGTGCGGGATACAGACGTAGGCAGCATGTTTTGGTGGTTGATCAGAAGTTTTCCACTTGACAACAAACCAGGACACGTACAAAGAGGGAAAATGTGCACGATGGGCTGGAATGGAAACCTCTTTTGTATCGGCATGTGTATTCGGCGAGAATCGCCCAGCTATTCGCCCGGGGCGGCGTTCTTTTATTATTTTGGTGCTCGCTTGATGTTGCTAGGGTTCCCTGTGCTTCGCTACACACGCAAAGTAAAGAAATCCAGAACGGCAAGCGAAGTTAACCCTCTGGAAGGGAGAAAAATGGTACCTCCAGGTGTCGGCTGGGGAGGGGTGTCGTCGTAGGACACGACGGTGTGCCGAGCGTGGGTCAGCGGGCTGGCGGGCCGTGCGGAGGTGGAGTAGGTGTAGGGGGTGGCGGCGTGGGGGTCGATGGGGACGTACTCGCGCGAGGCTTGGATCGTGGCGGCCGAGGAGGAAGGCAGCCTGCGGAGGCCGGGCTCGCGGAACGTGGTGGTCGGAACGGTCGCCGACAGGTTGCTGAGGCGCGCCGGAAACGGCGAGTGCGCGTCGAACGGCGATGGGATCGGCATCGGCCGCTGCGCAGACGACCCCCCAGCCGCGCCCAGCCACGGGCTGCGTTCCCTCGAGAGCGAAGCCGCAAGCTCGTGCGCTTCAGAACCAGGGTACTGCGGCGTCGCCGCCGGAAGCGGCGTGTCGTGCGCACTCCCGCCCACCGGATACCGATCGTAGGCACCAGCCACCGACCGCGGCGATCCAGAGGTCACGGCCGCGGGGGCGAACCGAACTGCCCCGTTCGGCAGCGCCATCGCGTCTCGATACGTCGAGACCCGCGACTGCTCCGCGGCGGGCGGCGCCGCGTACCCTTCGTCGGCCCGGTCGCTCGAGAACCGGCGGGGCGGCGACGCGCTGCCCCCGAGCCGCTTGCGTGCGAGCGGGTCCGGGCGGTACATGTAGCCGTCCGGAGACCGATTCCGGGGGACGGACGCCGGCTTGCCGGCGCCGGCGGCGGTGGGTGAGTAGATGATGGAGGCCTGGCGGGATCGATACCGGCTGTGCGCAGCGCCGAGCCGCGCCTCCCGCTCTTCGAGCTGCTCCCGCTGGTCTTTGAGCCGGAGCTCCTCGTCGATGATGAGGTGCTCCTCCTCCGCGGTGCGGGCGAGCTCGGCGGAGAACTCTTCGAGCTGCGTGGCGAGCTCGGCGACGAACTGGGCCGCTTCGGCGGCGCGGGCCTCGGCTTCGTGGTGCGATTCTTCCGCGCCGCGGAGCCGGTCTTCGTGCACCCTCACCTCGCGGAGTTCGCCCTCACGCTGCTGCTCTGCGGCGGCGGTGCTCCGCGCCGCGTCTCGCTCGGACGCGGTCGCGATTCTGACGGCGTCCTGCGCCCTCACGAGCTCGTCGTCGATCTGGCTCACGACCTCGTGCGCTCGCTGGGTCCCCTTCTGCGCCTCCGCCAGCAGGCCCCGGGCCTCCATCTCCATGTCCTGGCACTGCATCAGCGCTTGCACCGCGCCTTCCTTCTCGGCCTCCTGCTTCGCGAGCAGCCGCCGGACCTGTTCTAGCTCGTATTCGAGCTGTCGAATGCGCTCCCGCGACTGGTTGACCTCGCCTTCCCGGTCGGAGACGGAGCGGCCGGCGTGGTCTATGGACGCCTGGGCCTCTTCGAGCGCGGCGGCCCGCTCCCTCTCGCGCTCCTGGGCGTGCTCCCTGTTTCGGTTCGCGTCGGCGAGTTCGCCGCCGACGACGTCGAGGCTCTCCTCCGCGCGGTGGTGGTTCTCGCTGACCTCGGCCTCCCGCATCTTCGCCTCGCTGAAAAACGAGTCGCACCGCTGGAGCTTCGCCCGCTGCTCCTCGAGCATCATTAGCCGGTTGTTGCACAGAGCGCCTGCGCGTGGGTGGAACACTTAACTTCCCATGAACTTACTAAGTACTTCCCAAGTACACCCCATGTACACCCCAAACAGGGTAAAATGGCGATTTCTGGCAAATTGCATTTAGTACTTCCCGTGAACTTCCCAAGTACTTCCCGAGTACACCCAAGTAAGGCCACCAGATCACGTCCCACTACCCGCGCAATATCCTGGCCGTCAAAAACTACTCCATGGGGCTGCCTTGCGCCTTCCGACGGAGGCTAGAGAGGGCAGAAACAATACAACTACAACGTGGTTATTTTTCGTTGAACGACTTCGTTTCACTGGGACCACAACTTCGTATCAATCGGGATCACAACTTCGTTTCATTGTACCAGAATGACCACAACTCCGTTTCTTCGAACTCGTGCGATGCTGCAACCGTCCCTTCGTTGAAGATCCGGGAAGGAAATAAAGTGATGGACGCATACGCTTTTCTGCGGCTGCGTCTCGAAGCTTTGCAAGTTCTTCTTGATGCGCGCCTAGTTCGGCCCGTTTGGCCAACTCGATGTTGAACTGCTGGATGCGCATGAAAATCGAGTCCGTCAGCTTCGGGTAACAATTGCAGAACTTGTCCCACTCCGCAAACGTGACGACACCGTCGCCGTTGGAGTCCGCCTGTGTCGGGGTATCTTGTTGGTAAGAACACAACACACCACTGTGGGGAAGCCTTTGTGACGACAACCGGACGTTGTCATTGAATTCGTTCGCCATCGGCGTATAAGATAGTATTCAGCCTCCGCAGAAAGACTCCGCCAAGGTACCAGGGAAAGCCTGCTACACGGGAGCCAAGCTTCACGTGTTCGGCGATACTGCAGTCTACGGGTCAAGTGGCAACCGATTTCCCAAACTAAAGCATCAAGGCGTGGCGCACCTTGGGGCTTGTCGCTCGCGCTGAACATAAGCTCGTCGAGACGGTCAGCCGCAGGGCAGAGCGGACGGGGTTGTAGCACTGTGCTGCCTCCGACTCAAGCTTTGCAAGCTGTGGTTGACCGTCACGTTCCTGGACCAGGAGCGGCCTTTTTCTTTTTTTTTTGAGGACTAAGCTTATCGGAAGCACTTAAGTCGGGAAAATATATATCGGAACTGCTTCCGTTATATATTTTTCTGCTTCCGTTATATATTTTCTGCTTCCGTTATATATTTTCAAGCTTCCGTTATATATTTTTCCCAGCTTCCGTTATATATTTTCCAGCTTCCGTTATATATTTTCCAGCTTCCGTTATATATTTTCCAGCTTCCGTTATATATTTTCCAGCTTCCGTTATATATTTTCCAGCTTCCGTTATATATTTTCCAGCTTCCGTTATATATTTTCCAGCTTCCGTTATATATTTTCCAGCTTCCGTTATATATTTTCCAGCTTCCGCTATATATTTTCCAGCTTCCGTTATATATGCTATGTTCTGATAAATATTGGAGTGTTTCCATAAGTCACCACACAGAAATGCAGGCCCAAAGTCACCGGAGAAAGCCTAACTAGATAACGAAGAAAGCCTAACTAGAGAAACTAAAGAGGAACAGCAACAGGATGGAAAGGCAACGAGACGCATCTGGAAACCCCCGACAGCAAAATCAGCAGCAGCTTCCGCACCAGCTGCAACTTCCGCAGTTTCAGCACCCGCAGCAGTTTCAGCACCAGCAGCAACTTCCGCACCAGCTTCACCAGGCACAGTACCACCCGCAGCAGTTTCAGCACCCGCAGCAGTTTCAGCACCCGCAGCACCACCAGCCGCACCAGCACCAGCAGCAGCAGCTTCAGCACCAGCAGCATTTTCAGCCCCAGACTGCACAGTCCGTACTCCTACCCGGCGGGTTATCCGGGTTACTACAACCCAGTGCCCTCCTACGGTCCGGGTGCCTATATGGACGCACCATACAACCCGCATCCAGACGCACCGCGAGGCGCAGCCTCTGGGCACGTGCGAGCAGCACAGCATCAGGCCGCACCACGGGCAGAAAGAGCAGCCCCACCAGCGGCCAGGGAGGTGCAGGCGCAGCATCGGGACGCACCACGAGCAGAAGAAGCAGCCCCACCAGCTGCCGGGCTGCAAGCACAGCATCGGGACGCACCGCAAGCAGAAGGAGCAGCCCAGGGCAGCAGGTCGCAGCAGCGGAAGCAGAAGACGTGACGATGGGCGGGGTGAAAAGTGAGGATTGCTTCGCGAAGTGGGAAGACTGCAGGGGGCTCTCCTCAGCCACGCGAGCAAAACAGGGAGATTCTTTAAGAAGGTCTTCTCTAGCGAAGTTCGAGGTCAATGGAAGGTGAGGTGTTGTGATGCGGCGTGCAGCTGGAGTTATGGCGAAGAAAGAGTCTATTGAGGTTGGGCACCAGGTCAAGGTAGTGAGCGTACGCGGGGTACGCCAAGGTAGTGACACGCGGGGTAACGGGGGCCGTTTGGAAGCAACACACATCGTTGCTTAGCACCTCACATGGGGTAGCCTCTGCCCGAAAGACGCTGCAGGCAGACCACGAGACGTCGCTCTCGTATACTGCAGTGCAGCGCCTGCAGCAGAAGGCGCAGCGGGTGGAAATGGAAGAATTCGCCCGCGAATACGGGCTTGTGCGGCCCTATTTGCGTGCCATTGCAGACGCAAACCCGGGGAGCGTGTGGAGTGTAACCCCTGGTCCCCCAGACAACGACAGCGAACCGGTGCACTTCAAGTGCGCCTTCCTGGCCCTCGCCAGCTCAAAGAGGGCTCTTGCCGGGGCTCTACCCCAGATCTTCTTGGATGGAACCGCGCTGCATGGTGGTTTCGGGGGTGTGGCCTTAGTGGCCTGCTGCAAGGACGCCCACCGGAACATCGTTCCGTTGTGTGCCTGGTAAAGCTGATGCGGAAGTTGCTGCTGGTGCTGGAACTGCTGCGGGTGGTTCGGTGCCTGGTGATGCTGATGCGGAAGTTGCTGCTGGTGCTGAAACTGCTGCGGCTGCGGAAGTTGCAGCTGGTGCGGAAGCTGCTTTTGAAGCTGATTTTGCTGTCGGGGGTTTCCAGATGCGTCTCGTTGCCTTTCCATCTTGTTGCTGTTCCTCTTTTGTTTCTCTAGTTAGGCTTTCTTCGTTATCTAGTTAGGCTTTCTCCGGTGACTTTGGGCCTGCATTTCTGTGTGGTGACTTATGGAAGCACTCCAATCTTTATCAGAACATAGCATATATAACGGAAGCTGGAAAATATATAGCGGAAGCTGGAAAATATATAGCGGAAGCTGGAAAATATATAACGGAAGCTGGAAAATATATAACGGAAGCTGGAAAATATATAACGGAAGCTGGAAAATATATAACGGAAGGAGAAAAAATATATAGCGGAAGCTGGGAAAAATATATAACGGAAGCAGCTTCCGTTATATATTTTCCCGACTTAAGTGCTTCCCTTATGGTTAAGTCCGTTTTTTTTTCTTCTTTTTCTTCTTTTTTCTTCTTCTTCGCCATCGGCCTATAAGATAGTAGGCGCAGAAAGACTCCGCCGGCTGGCTCAGCATTCAATAAACCTGAGCAACTCGTGCTAGCAATGTTGTGTAGCCGACATGTAGGTGATGAAAAATTATAAGCCAAAACACTAGTTTCTGGTTTGAGCACGTTTTTCGTTGGCTGCGCTTTTTTCTCCCGGGACGAGGCCTGCTGTTTCCAACACACCTTTCGAAAGAGGCTCTCGAGCGTCGGCGGAGCGAAGTCGAGGAGGATCTTGCGCATGGCCTCGCGGAGGTCGGCGGGCGTAACGCGCCGGCTCTTGCTCGCGTCGAGGAAGTCGAACGAGTAGCGGGCCCGGTCGCCCTGCGACGGCTCAACGGCCGGAGGCAGCACTGTCGGGTGGTGCGTGAGGCGTGTGCGGCCGTGCGACCGCGTCCGCAGCGGCAGGGCCCCCGCGGAGAAGTCCGGCTTCGACACGGGGAACGCGGAGCCGGTGCGCAAGTCCGCCGGGCTGCCGCTCTGCACGGCGGCGCCGAGTGGCGCCGCGGCGGCGCCGGTCTCTGCTTGGAAGATGAAGACTTGGCAGTTGTCCTTCAGCTGCCTGCCGGAGGCCAACTCCACCCACTTTTGGGCGACAGTGTCGTACATCTGCATACGGCCCACAGCCACCGTCTGCACCGCCTCCCGGGTGAACACGCTCTCGACCTGATCCAGCAGCTCCGTCAGCGTCGGGTGCGTCGGGAACGAGAACTCGAAGTTGTACGTCTTCCCGCCGACGTCGCCGGCGACCAACACCGTGAACATCATTTTGTTTCTTGCGGGGAAGGCGCGGGTGAAGGGGGGGAGAGAAGAGGGGGATCCGGCCCTCTTGAACGGGGCGGGGAGGGCTGCTTTCCTCGCGCCCTCCCAACGCTAGGTTTATTCCGACCAGCCTTCCCCTACCTGCTTGTTGTTGAGACGGGTGGTCTGCAGTGGCAAGAGTGGCGGTCGTTGCAGTGATTGGAAACTTGATACGCAGGGAAGTACTAAGTGTTCCACCCACACGCAGGCGCACTGTGCAACAACCGGCTGATGATGCTCGAGGAGCAGCGGACGAAGCTCCAGCGGTGCGACTCGTTTTTCAGTAACAATCCGCGACGATTAGTAGTAGCGGTGGGGTTATCGAATAAACAAAGCAGACGGAGGTGTCACGCAGGGGCATCGTCTTAAGAAGAGAGAGGCGTAAGTCGTTACGTCGTGGGCGCGGAGCGAGCCGCGGCCCAGTCAAAGATGATTGTTGCACCGATCGTGGCGCAGCCGGGGGCGTTCTGACTGACGGACGAGACCGCCTGGCAGGCGTGTGTTGACACGTCGTTTCGCGGGCTCTCCTCCTTTTGGCAATAGCCCGAATCTCAACTCCCACTGAACAAAGGATACGGCGTGCGGATACTCAGGCACGGCATCGTTCCAGCTGTTGCGGGCGCAAAATGTTTCCAGCTTGCCCAACATCCACTCGGTTTTCCGTCCAGCCGCAAAGCGTGGGCGGTGTACAACCTGGTAGCCGGCGCACCAAAACAGCGGAGGAAACAAACCTCCTGCCTCCATTTCCCAGGGAAGGAGGCGACACCTGAGTCGGCGCAACACAGGTCGCTGATGGCTCGCATATACCCAATTTGCAGCCCCTTCTCGGCGATCGTTCTCCCCGGGAGCTTCGAACGCGGAAATGCCTCAAGAAGATGCTGCCCTGCTTTTATCTCGTTTCTTCTCGGTCGCGAAAGGTGAGTGCACTGCGGCTACCAACAAATGAAGATGCTGCCTGCTTTGGTACGCAGCGGTGGTGGTTACTAACGTATTCGTTTTGCTTTTTAGCGTTGTTTGTGGATTAGAGGTCGGGTTTTGTTCCATCCCTGCTCGTACACACACTTCATGGCTGTGGCGTTGCGTGCTGCAACGTACACTCCAGGACATTCCGATCCGTCTGCAACGACGTCCAAAGGATCTCGCTAAGTCGGCTTTTAATCCATAGCTTCGTATGTGGCACAGCCTGCAGTGGTTACAGGTGGCAATTAATCGCGATCCTCACGAGGCGGCCAAGAACAAAAAAGCAGAAGAGAAACAACGTGACTTGCGACCGATTTTATGTTACTTGCTGTGGGGCGAGGGGACAATAAAAGGATTAAAAATATGCCTTCTCTCTTTCGCTTTCCTTTCAAAAACTGTTGCGTTGACGCATCCACACTTTTTTTTTTGAGCAGGCCGAGTTCCAGGCCTCTCTTCAGGTTGTTCTTCTTCTTTTTCACCTGGTATGTCTTGAGTTAGGGATCTCCATGTGAAGCACGGACAAGTAAACTGTGACAGTGACATGAACCTTCAGTTTGGTGTTAGTTCGCTCATTGCTCAGGCTTACATTTTTGGAACACATTGCAATGTCTCGAAAAAAGAAAAGAACTTTCAAAGCACCCATTGAAAAAAGAGAGCGCGCTTCGTTATTCAGCCTTCATACACACCGCAGGGCTAGAGTACGCTGATGCCCAGCCAACTGGGCCACCTTGCAACCTGAGCTCTGGATCCAACTACGAGCTTTTTAACAGCAGCAGCATTAATATACGCTATTGGTGCTGGAATTACCGCGGGTGCTGGCACCAGACTTGTCCACCAATTGTGTTCATTGACAGGTTTAGATATCATCCATTGCTTCTAACGTACTAAGTACGTGTCAAGGCTATTTCTCTTCGCTGCCTCAGCAGTGTTGCTATTGGGCAATTTGCGTACCTGCTGCCATCCTTAGATGTGGTAGCCGTTTCTCAGGCTCCCTCTCCGGAACCGAACCCTAATTCCCCGTTACCCGTTACAGCCACTACTAATACTCGGATGCGCCACGCGTGGGGGGGAGAAACTAAAGCAGCTACAAAATGGGTCGTTTCATGTTAAGCATTTCATCCGGAACTTAACCCAGAGTGTTTCGTGTGGGTTACCGCATAAAATACTCGAGAGACTGCCTTGTGCTCATTTCGAAGGAGGCTAGAGGGGGAGACATTTTGTTTAACGCTTACGCCCGCCACTAAACCCAGATTTACCTGTGTTTCGTATGGGCTCCAGCACATTTACCTGCTTTGATGTATCGCAACTGGCAGTCTCCTCAAGCATTCCTAAAGCGGGTGCTTATACAAAAAAAAAATATGTATCTTCTCCCGCTCGTGCTGCGTAAGTGTTGGGAAACCTATTGAATCTGATGCCTATCGGGCTCGCCCTAGAAGTGAGGGAACAAAGATTCGTTGATCTCGGTCGCTGTCCTTGCCTTGTCCACGTGAAAAGAACCAACCTCGCCGAGCGAAAGGAGACGTTTTGGGATCATGCGCGACGTCTCAACCCCTTCGTCGTCGAACGCTGTTTGTTCCACTTCTTCCTGGAAAACAGACTTTCGAAGAACGGAGATTCTTCACGCGATCCCCATTGCCCAACACTTTCCTTCAACCGAGGCCGCAATCTTCGCAGCGTGTTGGAAGTCAAAGTTCGTTTGAGATTCCGGGATTTTTGGGTCTCCGGAAGACTTTGTTAAATGGGATCTCTTGAGAGAACAAGTGAGGGCTATGTGGGTGCGGGTTGCTTCTTTGGGGTACACTTTCATTATGGGCTGAACATGAGGCTCTGCTGTTCACACAGTAAAAGCTTGCTAGTAGTGCTGCGTAGCTGATGCACTAGAGGATGAGCTCGTGCTGCGTGGTGCAGTCCTCGTAGTGGATACCCTAACCCCAGGTTTTAGGAACATGCCCAAAGATGGCCGCTTCCGCGGACTGCACCGCGGGCTGAAACGATGTGGGACTTCAAGCGTGCAAATGACTACCTCACACCGAAGCTTCCCACCGCCGACGACATTGCGCAAAGCCTGGCGGTATCGCCTGGCTTTGCAACGTGTGCCTATCGTCTGGCTGAAAGGGAGAGAGGCACCGACTCATTCTGTCGAAGGAATAGTTGAGTTGCACCTCTTGACAAAGATAGATGGAGAAAAGAAGGTGTTTTTATTCTTCGCTTTTTCTCACGAAGGGGGGGGTCGGTCCTGCTTTTGGCTTTGTAGGTTCTCCCGACTCCCCAATTCGTGGTTAGCACAAAGGTCTAGTCAACTATTCCCTGCAGGATTGGCATACTTTCAAGAAAAAATCACCAACGCACAAGACCCCGAATTGCAAAGGAGGACAGTGTACTGGAACCAAAACCGGGGTTTCGGAACGCGTTTTCTGCTTGAATCGGCTTTTTGCTGGGCGGCAATCGTGGAGTACCATCCAGTGCCTCAGGCCTCGCCGGTGGTTCTAGGAGCCGGAGGGAGAATATCCCTGTCCGCACTAAATGAAGAAAATGAACACTTTGGAGTTGTTTGCTTCCAGCTCGTGAGCAATATCAAGACCCTGCTGATGAGATCCCCCAGAAATGGGACGCTTCCCGAGGCTCGAGCAAAGTGTGGGTCCCGTGTCCTGCCTGCACGTGACACTTACCGTTACGGTGTGGCAACTATTATCGAGAGGAACGGTTGGAACGGCGTGAACGAGGCTTGCCGTGTAACATTACTAAGCCGGCCCACCCCTATTCCTGGAGCTGCATTGGATTCCCTGCCGCAGATGCACCGCGGCACACCTTGCAGCTGTCTTTGGCGGTATGAAGTGGTATGGTTTGGTGCGTCGCGTTGTCGGGGCGAACAACACACATCATTTCGCCGGTGAAGAGCTTGTATGCGGTGCAGCCAAGCGCCCACGTGTCCATCGGGTGCCCGTACCGCAAGCCCGACGACCCCCTCGGGCCGGCAACCGGGAGACGAGGTAAAGGGTCACGCTCGACCTGGGTGACTGCAGAACCATCGCCACAGATTCTTCGCATTCGAACCTCAGAGGTTCCCGGTCACACCGCGGCTCTATCAAAGAGAGGATGAACCAATTTCCTCGTGGCGACCCCTGCCGAGTTAAGCAAAGCAGCGCGGCGTCCTTTGGGCCAATGTGGCGGACTTCGTTCGTAGCAGCTGCTACTCGTGGGCCATCAACCTGCTGAGATGGTATGAGTGGCAACAGCGCTGCACTCCACTCGTCGGGACGCAACACCCTCGTCCTAGAAAGTCCGGTCAATGTAGTCCCGCTGCAGCGACGATTGCCCCCAATTGGTGGATTACATCGCGACCTACGAGAAGCAAAAGCTGCACTCCGCTTTGCCTCAGCTCAGACGAAGTAGCGCGGCGTCCTTTGGGCCAATGTGGCGGACTTCGTTCGTGCAGCTGCTACTCGTGGGCCATAACAACCTGCTGAGATGGTACGAGTGGCAACAGCGCTGCACTCCGCTCGTCGGGACGCAACACCCTCGTCCTGGGAAGTCCGGTCAATGTAGTCTCCCGCTGCAGCGACGATTGCCCCGAATTGGTGGATTACATCGCGACCTACGAGAGCAAAAGCTGCACTCCGCTTTGCCTCAGCTCAGACGAAGCAGCGTGGCGTCCTTGGGCCAGTCGCGGAGAATGCGGCGGACTTCGTTGAGCAGCTCGGTGTAGATGAAACGGAGCTGCTGCGAGGACTGCACCATCCCGGCGCGCTGCTCTCGCAGCTCGCTGATGGTGCCGAGGACGTCGAACGCGAACTGGCCGGGCGGGTTGCCTCTTTTCAGGTATTGCTTGTACAAGGTGGTGAGGATGTGGATGACCAAAAAGCACCCCGTCCGCCCGATGCCGGCCGAGCAGTGCACGAGAATCGGCGGCACCTCCGTGTTTTCGGACTGGCAGAACTCGTCTTGGTTCCGGAAGCACCGCCCGATGAACTCGTCGCTGATCCGGAGAAGCTCGGAGAAGGACTCGCCGCTCGGCGTACCGTGGTCGGGCCAGTCGGTGTGCTGCACCTGCGTCACCGCGCGCGTGACGCCGTGACTAGTGACGAGGAAGTGCTTCTTGCTGAGGTCCGGCGTGTCCCGCGCCGCCCGCGGCTCCTGCTGCCACGCGACGGTGATCGCCCCGAACACCATCTTCGGGTTCGGGTTGTCCTGCGTCGGGGAATCCGGCCAGTACCTCGCGCACTTGTTCTTGTTGTTCTCCACCTCCTTCGTCAGCATCAACACAAGCGACACGTCGTACTCCCAGACCATTCTCCAGAAGTCGCACACGGTGCCATCTGTGGGAGCTTGCGCACAGATGTAATTATTGTGCGGGAGGCAAAAAGCCTTGCCGTCGATGAAATTCGAGTTGATGTAGTCGCTGTGCGAGCAGTTGGTTTTCGACAGCTTTATGCGGGTCCGGTCGTTCGGCAGCACGTCCGCGTACCGGTTCTTCTCCCGGTTGCCGGCGGCCTTCCCGCTGCGGCACAGCAGCGGGTCGACCGCCATGTTGCGGCTCGTCAGCAGCAGGCTCTCCCACTCCATGTCGAGCTCGGTCTGCTCCCCCATCCCCTCCAGCTTCTTCCCCAACCGGGCGACATGATCTTCCAACGACTTGGACTGCCCCCCGTGGGGGCGCCACATTGTTGGTTCCCCCTTCTCTTCTGCTTGTTTTTTTGCCGAGACCCGAGTAAGAGAGATCGAGCGATGCCTTTTTGTGTTGTGTGTTTTCTTTTTTTTTTTTTTGTATAATCACCTGCTTTGTAGCGCACATATCCCTAACTCTCGGCGGCCGGGACCCTCTTGCAACGATGCACAAAAAAATATCTGCATACTGCCCAAAGACGAATAATTACTAGTACACGTCTTCTTGGCGGATAGTCACCTACCGTGAAGCCAAAGCTCGAGAGACCAGCAGCAGCGGCCTTTCGCACTTTTCCTGTCTTTGCGGTTGGTGCAGATGCCTAGCAACGATTCTGGCTCTGTATTCACTGGTGCAGGGGTCACTTCTCACTTACGGTCGTACCATCGTTGCACTACATCGTTGCACTGCATCGTTGCACTACATCGTTGCACTACATCGTTGCACTACATCGTTGCACTACATCGTTGCACTGCATCGTTGCACTACATCGTTGCACTGCATCGTTGCACTGCATCGTTGCACTGCATCGTTGCATGGTTGCCCTATGCCTACCATAGTGAGCAACGATCATGCAACGATGCAACGATGCCCATGATTTCCTGCAACGACGCAACGATGAGGAAATGCTTGAGGAGACTGCCAGTTGCGAAAGATCAAAGGAGGTAAATGTGCTGTAAACACGGGTGAATCTGGGCTTTAGTGGCGGGCGTAAGCGTTCAACAAAACAGACCCACTTTGTAGTTGTATTGTTTTCTTCCCCTCTAGCCTCCTTCGAAATGAGCACAAGGCAGTCCCTTGAGTATATTTTGTTGCCTGTCTGCTGCTTCGTCCCGTAGCTGTGTCGTGCTGAAAGAAAACACAAAAAGCCAGGCGGGTTGATCGGTTTCCGACTTGATTTACCCTGTGTCAATTTCAGCGTATCAACGAATCAAACACGCCGCCGAACTCGGACGTGGTATTCCGATCTGACCCAAACAGTCTGCACGGGGTTCGAACAACCGAAATGAAATGGCAAAAGAAACAGTAGCTTCGGCGAAGTGCACTCGGAGATAGCGAGGGTGGGGAAGTTGCAAGAACGTGCTTGGAATGGGGATGTGCTCAACACCGCACTGGTCCCGTCTGCGCCGTGTTTCGGTCCTTTAAGCCACGGACACATAGGGCGGACCATCATCAGCGCGGAACCTGAGTGCCTGCAGACAGGACTGCGGTGTGAGTCTGGTTTGTCAGGCGGCTGTTCGTAGCTCGTCACACGCCAGGACCACCCGTGCTACTAGAGCACAGGCGAATCCGTCACGGGGAGAAGGCCCCTACAACCGTGTCTGAGCAATCAGTTAGAAAACTCAGGGCACTCGCCCTGATTGTGATTGCGACTCGCTAGGCAGCACTGACTTGTCTTCTTTTAGGGTGGCAATCTGCGAAGTAAACTCCGCAGAGCACAGTAAACATGGGGTTGCCGTCTCGGAGGATAGCGAGGGTGGGGAAGGGGGCAAAGTCGAGCATTGCTTCCCAAGCTGCTGCAGGCCAGAAAAAAAAAGACAGCGGGGCTCCACGCGCGCTACTGCTGGGGAAGCGAAAGAGAGAGAGACAACGCGCTTATCGAGCCAGTCCGTTCCCACTCCTTTTTTTTTTTTTGTGTAGAAGGCTTCAATCAGGGCATTGGTTCAGAGGTTCCAGGGGTTTGCAGACATTGACCGTTTGTGGGGGGGGGTCCTTTGCACCGTTGGCCGGAAGGAACGGTTTTTGGGGTGGCGTTGCTAGACGTCCTGTGTAGGTGCTTCTTTCAGACGCGCACCGTGGCCCAAGTTGACAACTGCTCAGATGGGCCGTCCGGTGCTTCTTTCGACGGAAGCTAGACCGGGATCAGAACAATGAGAACGGGGCAAGTCGCAAATATAGGACTTTTGTAGGAGAAGGATAGGTGTCGCTAGGGGTCACACTTCAAAGGCATGGATTGATTTTTGGAAAAACAGGTCGTTCGAATGAAACTCTCACCAACCTCAGCTGTTGAAGTTCTACGCGCTAAACTTAAGCATATCACTCAGCGCAGGAAAAGAAAGCAACAGCGATGCTCCTAGTAACGGCGAGTGAACAGGGCAGAGCCCAAGCCTGAACCGGTGTTCTACGGATACCCGGAATGTGGCGCAAGCTGCTTAGGGACACAACTGGCGTCGAGGTAAGTCTCCTGGAATGGGAGGGTGAGAGTCCCGTATTTCCTCGTACCAAACGGGTGTGGAACAAGAAGGTTGTGCACACTGAAATGGAAACAAAGGACTTCCGCAAAGACTTGGGCAAGGGCCTCTTAAATAACACCAACGAACTGGTCGCTTTGTTGTCACGAATACGCCCCCTGGGAACCCTGCCCGTTCATGGGCTACATAACAGTTCCTTCTTTAGTTTTTTTGCACTCTGGCGGCCTTCCCGAGTAATATCTACAAAGGCGGGTGCTTATTTAAACGGGAAAGTGAAGGGCTCGGGTTGCTCCCCCTTCTCTCTGGAAGGTTCACCCACCCATCAAGAAGGGTTTCCCACCGCATTTTGAGGTGTCCCGCCATCTAGGAGGTTCTTCCACCCATCAAGAAGGGTTTCCCACCGCATTTTGAGGTGTTCCACCTTCTAGAAGGTTCTTCCGACGTTTTCCTTGTTTTTACTCTGTTTCACATTGGGGGGCAGGAGTGCTGGTCGACCAATACGGCTGCTTAGCCTCCACCATTTCGGTCGTAGGGCAACCCACGTATTCTGTAAGTACCAAAACAGAAATGTTTACAGTACTTGTAGTGTGTTTTACAATTGACCGGGATAAGAACCAACGCTAGCAATGGGGGCCAATCGAGTGACAGTACACGTCTACAAGTCCGTGCCCGCAACGCCTTTGACGGTAGTGCAGCGGACTACCGTGACTGTAACGGGTAACTGGGAAAGGGCCACCTTGACACCATTACGGCCTACGTTGTGTAGCCGCTGTGACTTGGCGAGCGGCTGCGCCTGCCATAAAAGGCCTGAATTGTTTGAGCGGGATAGGCTCCTGAAATGCCACGTCAAAATACTCGAGGGGCTGCCTTGTGCTCATTTCGAAGGAGGCTAGAGGGGGAGAAACAATACTACAAAGTGGGTCTTTCTTGTTGAAACGCTTACGCCCGCCACTGAACCCAGCTTCACCTGTGTTTCGTGTGTACAGTGTCTACAGCACATTTACCTCCTTTGATCTTTTGCAGCTGGCAGCCTCCTCAAGTATTTCCTACAAAGCAGGTGCTTATACAAAAAAAAAAAAGGCTAGGAGCCCATCCTCACGACCTCGGGATAGTTGGGCATGCGCGGAGCCCACTGCGTCGCCAACGTTAGCAATAGCAGCGGTGCTCGGATGAAGCAGGCCCATGGGTTCCGCCCGAACAGCTTTGACGGCACCGTAGTGGACTGCCGCGGCTGGGGTGCGCACCGGCGCGGGATCAATAAGGACGGCCGGGGTCGTACGTACTCCTACGTCAGAGGTGATTCTAAGATCGTAGGAAGACGAACTTCTGCGAAAGCATTCGACGAGAATGTCTTCATTAAGCAAGAACGAGAGCGTGGGGATTCAAGATGACCAGATACCGTCGTAGACCACTGCTGTAAACGATGCCGTCTCAGGATCGAGGGAAGTCAATTTGGCTGGAAAACGGGGAACCAGGCTTCGATCCCGAAAAGGAGCCTGGGAAACGGCTGCAGTAGCTAAGAAGAATGGCATGCAGGTCCCCTCCCCTGTTGTGTATCGCGAGCGACGAGCTCTTGTTTTTCTCGCCACACGTTGGAGTCCAGCCTGAAGAAGCTGGAGTTCGAAAAGCGGTGCCACACCCGCTTTTCGGGTGCGACCCGGGCACATCCTCTTTGACTCCAGCTTCTGAGGCTGGACCTCACCGTGTGAAACCGTCCGGATCTGGGGTATCGCCGACGCACGCCTCACCCCCCTGTGCACGCCGCCAGTTTACCCTAACTAGGCAGGGTGCACGTGCCCCCCCGAAGCTGTGTGTTTCTTTTGCTGCATATTCGTCGGTTGTTCTTTCTTCTTTACACACAAGACACCCATGGGTGAAGGTGGGCGAACCTCGGCTTTAGCAGCACAGACCGGTAGACCCGCCGCTTTGACGATCGGGTCTCGACCCTCCAAGCATAACGCCAGACTTCTTCGTACTCTGTGTGTGCGTATGGAATTCAATGATAACACCTGATGCGGAGTATAGCCCAGGTCTTCAGCTATATTACGTTACGGCTGAAGGTCCTGCCTGCTGCTCGCGGTGATCACGCGCTGTTCGGAACTGTAGCCTTGATTCAGGCTTCCTGCTTCGCCCCGTGTGCTGCTGGTTGCAGCATGTATCCGGGGGTAGTCGCCTCTTTTTACACGTGGCGCAGCGGCGGGCGTCGTGCTTCTCGTATTTCACCGCTGCATTACCTGATCGCCTCACCGTTGTGTGTGTGCAGGGCTTACGCAGCTCTTTTGTCTTGGAGCTAAATACCTACTGAAAATCAGTACGTAGGGTCAGGCAAAAAAGAAATAGAGCATAGGGGGCAAAAGATTACTATGTGCTGATAACGTACTGATTTCAGAACGTGTAAACGTACTGATTCATCATGTGTCAAAAAGAAATGCGTAGTTTTGTTTTATTCTTTTAGTTGTTAGTTGTCGACAACTTGTTTTGTGTTGAGGTGTCATTCAGATGTAAATCTAAAGCCGCCCACGTCAAATTTTGTTAAGCAGCGGCCCTTCACAGGTCCTTTCGTGCACACCCACACCAAACTGGTTAGCGAACGGGTTGCCGGACCTTGTTGTTGTCACGCCACAATGGCGGCATTTGAGCACGTTCTGGGAATTCTGTTCTTGTGTTTGTGGGATGTTTGCAGAAACTAAGAAAATTAACGTGCTGAAATCAGTACGTTCAGCATGCTGAACGTAAGGCCTGTGTGCAAGCAAATAAACATTTGATGTGGTATGCAGGACCCAAGGACGCTCGCACAGGGCCTCATTTTCTTCTCCTAGAGGGGTCGTCCTGAGCTCGGAAACATCGGCGTGTTGCCACGGGAACTGCAGGTATTCTGTGATCATACCTGCGCGACGCGGACGAGAGACTCGGTGTCCAGAATCTTGTTCACCATTTCGGAGAACGCTTCTTGGATGCCTTCCTTCGTTTTCGCGGACACCTCGATCCACATCATGCCGTTCTGCCGCGCGAAGTCTTCCGCGAGCGACACGGGCACCATGCGGTCGCTTGCTCCGGACTGGACGAGGTCTAGCTTGTTGCCTACCAACAGCTTCATGACGACCGGGAACGACTTGTGCGCTTCGACCTCTTCCTGCCACATGCTCAATCGCTCGAAGGAGTTTCGGTCGGTTACGTCGTACACGAAGATGACGCCGTGCGCTCCCCTGTAGTAGCTGCTGGTCAGCGTCCGGAAACGCTCAGATCCGGCCGTGTCCCAAACCATGAGCTTCACCGTCTTCCCGTCGACGTTCATGTGCTTCACCCTGAAGTCGACGCCGATGGTCGGGCCCATTTCGGTCTCGAACGTGTCCTCCGTGAACCGCAGCAAGATGCTGCTCTTCCCCACGCCGCTGTCTCCGAGGAGGAGGAGCTTGAAGCTGATGTCAGGGTCGGCCATCTTCCGTTTTTTTCTTTTTTCTTTTTTTCGTTTGGGTTTTTTTTACTTTTTCTTTTTCCCCCCCCCCTGTCAAGAGGGGCTTTTATAGGGGGTTTTCTAGACTTTGGGGTTAGGCGAAACTTCTTTCTTGGCCTCGGGACTACTGACAGGCCTCCAACTACCAGCGCACTGTGCACGTGTTGCCATTAGCCGTGCTTGCGCACGTGTACTACGAAACCTTTTCGACGAGGCCCGGGTTCTCTGTTTTGGAGTCATAAACCCCTTGAGTTTGACGCAGAGTGTTCCCCAGAAGTGTTTCCGCAGCCTAGACCACTCCCACCCCCCTCCGTCTGCCACCGCCAGGCCAGCAGCTGCCACTAATGCGCGCAGATGCTGAAAGGAGCTACGAGCAACCGGTTTTTCTCAAGATAACTTCCTTAACGGAAGGGGTGGGTATATAAAAAGGAGCACGAAAATTACAGAAGGAGAAGGAGAAAGAAGAAGACGAAAAGACGAGAAAAAAAAAGGAGAAAAAGAATGGAAAAGGCTGGAGGCGCAAAAAAAAAAAAAAAGGAACCGACTTTTCTTTGTTTCTTCTTCAAAGATGGGTTTATGTTTTTTTCTCTTTTTGCTGAATGTAGGCAAGTGTTATGGCCTGCCAGCCTAAGGCAAATGCCGACCGTCTTGTAGACCAGATTTGGCTCTCGGGAAGCGTCCCATTCTGGGGTCTCATTCAGCGGGGTACTTGATACTGCTCACGAACTGGAAGCAAACAACTCCGAAAGATTTTTTCTTTCTAGTTCAGTTTCAATTCATGCTCTTCCCTCCTCCTTAATTGCGCAGATGGGCTGGGAGCTATTCTTTTCGCTCAGCTCCACTCTTCTCGGTTTTCCCTCAACCACGCAGGGTTTTCTGTTTCAGCGCGCCCGGCGCGGGAGCTTGCGTGTGTTTGCGTGTGTGGAATTCAATGATGGGTAACACCTGACGCGGAGTTTCACCCAGGTTTCCAGCCACATTATGTGTGTGTGTGTGCGTGTGTGTGTGTGTGTGTGTGTGTGTGTGTGTGTGTGTGTGTGTGTGTGTGTGTGTGTGTGTGTGTGTGTGTGTGTGTGTGTGTGTGTGTGTGTGTGTGTGTGTGTGTGTGTGTGTGTGTGTGTGTGTGTGTGTGTGTGTGTGTGTGTGTGTGTGTGTGTGTGTGTGTGTGTGTGTGTGTGTGTGTGTGTGTGTGTTAAAGCTCAGTTGTGGGTAATCCCTGCGCGGAATATAGCCCATAGTGTGTGTGTGTGTGTGTTTGCTATTGGCTCGCTCTTCCGCGCGCTATAAGTCGCGCGCAGTCCCCTTTAGAAGTAGTGCGCGTCTCGGGCAAGCAGCAAGCCGCCGATGCCAAAAGACACCCCCCGACAACGACACGCCCTCCTGTGTAGGGGCCGTAAGGGTCGAGATCTCGTTCATTAACGGAATCAGCCTGACGAATCACTCCACCAACAAGGAGCGGCCATGTGTGTGTGTGTGTGTGTGTGTGTGTGTGTGTGTATGTGCGTGTGCGTGAAAATCACTGAAAAGCTTGAAAGGGCAAAAGCCGAGGCAGATGCATGCAACTGTCGCAGGGTAGGCCCCGACAGCTGCACGGTGTTAAGGGGGGGGGGGATAGTAGTTAAATCAGAGATAGGTAAGACGCTGATCGAGTTTCATGGTTGATTCAGAGCGCAAATAATCTGGCCACTTTGCTTCCTTGCTATCCAATAATCCCCCTGCTGCTCGTCGATCTTCGTGTTGTTCGATGCGCGTTTGGTGCACTCCCCTTCAACTCACACATGTGGGTTGGGACACACAATTGGGTAAAAGGGGGGGAATTGCGCGGATAAGGGAGCTCCCCTATTGTGGACGGTGGCCGAAAAGGTCGGCACGTCCGCGGACACAGGGCTTACGCAGCTTTTTTGTCTTGGAGCTAAATACCTACTGAAGATCAGGACGTAGGGCCAGGCAAAAACTTAAATAGAGCATAGGGGGCTCACGTGCCCGTGTTGCATGTCTTTGCCTCTGCTCCCTCTCCGGCCTCAACCCTTCAGTGTCGCGGTGGTAAGCAACAGCAGGATCTGCCGACCGGAATCCCCGGTACTGCGGTTGATTCCCCGATGAATCTGCAGAAAAGATTGTACGTGCTGATAACGTACTGATTGCAGCACGTGTACACGTACTGATTCAGCATGTGTACCAAAAGAAACTAAGAAAATTAGCGTGCTGAAATCAGTACGTTCAGCATGCTGAACGTAAAGCCTGCGCGGACAACACTCAGCACGGTTGCTGGCGCCGGGGGGGCAACGTGGTTACCCAACTACTTGAAAGCCCCCCCCTCCCCGACTGTAGCAGTCGAGGAAGGTGCAAACGTGGAGACAGCTACAGTAGTCTTGGGCACGTGCCTCGTGTGGGGCAGGTGGGCCTGTGACCCGCTTTGAGAACCCTGGAGTCCGGCTTGTGCGCCGTTTACGGGGGATGCACGTCGGCTTCCTACTCACGGGGGACCCAGGTAGGCACTCTCACACCTCAAAATTTTGGTATGGCGCCTTCTTTTGTTTGTGCGCACTAGCGGACACCTCAAAAACAGGACAAAACACTAGCGCGGTTGCTGGGTGGGTGTGTAGTGTTCTGAGGCTTGCTTCCCTCCTTACGCCCGGCCGGCTTGGCATGGTTAAGTACGAAAGAGTGTGCTGCCACCCTTTCGCTTGAGTGTCGGGCGGACGCCTCCAGACGCACCCCGCGCACGGCAGAGTGCGGGCAATCCGTCGAGCCGCAGCCGCTGCGATGATCTGCACACAGTCGCAAGTCCCTCCGCCGGCGCTGCTGTCGATAGGACGGCACTGGCCACCAACTAGCGGATTCCGCGGCTTCGGAGGTTTCCACTAAATTGCCCCAGCCAAAGCGGCATAACACGTTGGTGCTGCATACAGGCCGGTGCCGATGCCTCGCTTGAAGCCGCATGGAGTATTCACGCGCCGGAACGCTCTGTTGAAGGACGACGCCCTTCGAGAGCATCCTGAGGCTCGGAGTACCGGTATCCTTCGTAGCAGTGGTTCGCATTAGCAACAATGAGTGCTCAGACCCGAAAGAAGAACGCTGGCAGCGTGTTTGGGAACAACGACGAGACTAGCCTAACAAACACGATCACTCACCACAACAGGCTAGTCCTCCCCGCGGCATGTACACAGAATTAGCTGTCGTCGCAGCTCTGCCGTTTTTTCGCACGTGAAAGAAGGGTCAGTCTTGTTGTAGGGTACTTTAGCTTTTCAGACTCCGGCAGTCATGAAGTCTCGTCGAATTTATCCCTGCAGTTCCTTCAAAAAGGAATGCGCAGAGGCGTTTATTTCGACGGAGGTTGGGGGCTTGAATACTGACGTACAATTGGGTCATATTTTGTTGAACGCTGTTTCGCGTGGTTGCAGCACATTTCCTCTGAATTGACGTTACTGGAGCATCGGCAATGCGGTGACAAGCTTCTCATTTCATGTTTGGCTACAAGACACTCGACGTCGCTGCTTCGACTCCGAATGGAAGGGAGAAAATACCGAGGTAGAGGGGCAAAATACAATACAAACACAATCTGATTTGTTCTTCGCTGACACCACCGTGTGTTGTTTCTCACTCAGGACTTTGACCTGTTGTGTTTGTATGATTTGTCGTGTAGGGCATGACCTCACGTCCGTTCAACACGTGGTTCGGTAGTTACAGCACTTGGGATCCCTTCGGTTCTTTGTCTGGCATCAATCGTCGAGCATTTCCTTTCAAGCTGGCGCTTATGTAGTAGTAGTAGTAGTAGTAGTAGTAGTAGTAGAAGTAGTATGTCATCCTAATCCGGGAACAAGTCAGGGAGGGCGCTTATGTAAAAAAAGAGAAATTTTTATTCGAAACAAATTCGAGACCAAGCAGGACTCGGTGTGGGTCGGGCCCTGCAGAGATACCGCTTTTTCCAGCCTATTGTCATGAGACTCAGATGGTCCTAGGCCTAGGTGAGAGGGAAAGAAAGGAGGGAGGGCAATACTCGTGCGGGGATAACGTGGCACTCCGTCGGTGTTCTTCAGGCGTTTAGGGGGGGTACTTGGGATGGGGAGGGGTGATCGTCGGGTCTGCGGGCGTGAGAGATAGGGACAAAATCTTGCTTTCGTGTTTGTGCAAAACCCTGCTCCTCATGCATGTTTGATGCTGGCTTCAAGTCTTCTTCGAGTCTTGTTTCCTTAGACTGGTTCGAGTTTTATCACCAGTATTTTCGAGTCTCCGGTTGACCGTTGAGGCGGGATAGGGCATCGAAGGCGCGTAAAAGCGGTTGCAGTGGTTATTGTGCCGGTCGGGTACGCATGTAATACCAGGACGAATACAAATCGTCGTACAAAACAGCCCCGGACTTGATTCGTAGAGTGATACTCTAAGAAGCCTCTTCACTGCAGGGCATGTGGAAGATGGACAGTGAGAAACAAAAGCATGTAAAGCAGGAACTTCGGGTGCTTATTGAAACGATTAGGTGTTGACGCGGGTCCGTACCAGGGTACAGTTTCGCGTTGCTGTTCGTGAGCGTAAAGAAAAATCCTCTTCTTTAATAGTTTTCTTTTTTTACTTTGTCGTATAGTGGCGGGGTCTTTTTCTTTTTTTTGCTTTCTTTTTTTTTTTTTTGCCACATGCGTTGGAGCAGCCTCAGAAGCTCGAGAAATCAAAAGTGGGTGTCCCGCGTTTCGGGTGTACATCCACACGCGCGCTTTGATTGCAGCATACCCGCTTTTCGGTTGTGACTCGTCCCCCCTTCAACTCCAGCTTCCGAGGCTGGACTACACCGTGCATGGTATATTTGGACTGTGTGGTGGTGGTGGTAGTGGACGCCGAATTTGGACTATGTTTCCCGAGGTTGCCCCCAGTCTACCCCACAACTTCCGACAGGCGGCGAAAGGGAGCAGACCAGGCCCGGGAAGGAATAACCCCCGATACGGACAGCTCCCGCGGCAAGCAGCAGCCCCCTGGCCGGCGCCCACCCCGTTCGTTCGTGCGCCACGGTAAATCTTTCCGCCCTCAGCGACAAGACGTTTTTCGCCGAGTTTTCGGCCTTGTTGGAAGCTCGTTGATCGATCGATCCCGTCGGTCTCACCCAACCGCGGCCAGTGGTGAAGGTTGTGCTGTAAAGTGAGGCACGGACCAACGGTAGGTACCCATCCACATCTGGAACGACTCATGTGAAGGACGTAGTCAAACGTAGGAATATGCACGCGCGTTCACGCAATACTGGCTCGTGGTTGATGAGACTTGTCCCATGTGATCAGTGCCCTAGCAGAGGGATACCTGCCGATTAGCTCAGCATTCCCAAACTGAGCGACTCGTGCTAGCAAGGAGTTAACCAACATGGCTCGTCGAGGAAATACGGGACTCTCACCCTCTGTGGATACCCCATTCCAGGAGACTTACCTCGACGCCAGTTGTGTCCCCAAGCAGCTTGCGCCACATTCCGAATATCCGTAGAACACCGGTTCAGGCTTGGGCTCTGCCCTGTTCCCTCGCCGTTACTAGGAGCATCGCTGTTGCTTTCTTTTCCTGCGCTGAGTGATATGCTTAAGTTTAGCGCGTAGTTAGACGATAAGGAGCCACGTAAAATGGCTGCGCATAAGTCAAGGCTCGGCCACAGGCTTGGCATCCGGACATCCCGAATTTCCACACACGATCGCGTCTTCCTTTTTCGGTTGCTTGGGTCGGCTGTGTGCCGAGTCCTTCGACCGCCACTCCGCCAGGCTGCGGGCACACCGGCGAGGCAGGTCATCGCTAAGCTTTGCTGGGAGTCCACCACCACCAGTGACCACCCAGCGACACGTTTCTTGCTGCTAGAGTAGTTCGCAACTCGTCAAATGTCATGTACATCTGCATAGCAGTTTGAACGGAGCTGGTTTTGCAGCATCCGATGGTAGTGCTATTTACACACAAACCCTACGTCGTGTCTGCTTTTGCCAACTTTCGTCAGGATCTCCTGATCCTGATCTGGGGGACACTCGGACGGCTTGTTTCGCCGTTGATCACGGACAAAGCTGTTCCCTCCGCTCACCCGCGCGGGGGGTCGCGTTGGCCTGCGGCGGCCGCCTTCTTCAACAAAAAAGAAGCGGCAACGTCTCGAGACAGGGCGGACCTCCTCCCCCAGGGCTACAGCTGGTTGGGCTTCAGGTCTTTGTTCACCCGCTGCGCCTTGCGCTCCACGAAGTCCTCTGTGTCCAGGCAATACACGCAGAGCGAGTCGCCAACGTCCGTGTTGATCCCCCGCAAGTGCAGCAGGTTCGTCGACTCTATGTACTGCGGAACTGTGACCGCCTTCTTTGCCATCTGCGTGTGGGCGAGTGTTGTGGACCTGTTTCTTGTAGTAAGCGGAAGTCTCCGCTTGACTTGTGAGGCGGGGGGGTTTTCCTTTTGTGCTGTTAGTAGAGCAGGGCCTGGGCAGTGTGTTTTCATTCCTTTTCGTACTTGTGACTTTACTGTTTACTGTCACATGTGGTTGCGCATCCGTGTAACTTCGTTTTTAGAGTTAAAGTTCGCTTGAAATTCCGGGGGTTTAGCCTTAATTAAGGGTCTCCGTGTGACCGTTGATAAATGGTTCTCTTTGAGCGAGAACGGGCTATAAGGTTACGGGATTTTATGTGGTGCCAGTTGTGCGAGAGAGGCGTCCACGTGGGTGAGTGTGTGTATGACTGGTCCATTTCTACGTGATGCTTCCCTTTGTGGCCAAAAGCAGCTATGTCGAAATTGAAAACCGACTGGTGAAAGTGACTAGTAGGCCAAACTTCGCTGCGGACGTTACCCACTTCAAGCCATGACCGTAAGTTACACACATGCCAACATCGTGGTAGTGCTTCCGTGAAGCGAGGAACCGTTTAAATGGTCCTAGCACCTGTGGCCTTCCGAAGGGTGGGTGGGGCGGGATCCCTTTCGGGGACGAAAAGAGCGTGGGAAGCTGTTGGCTTCTCCATCCGGCACTCTGCTCAAAACTGCTAGCTCTCTCCCTCCAGCATTTCTTCGTGTGGTTTGGAGAGGTTTAGGGTGTAAAGTTCGCTTGAAACTCCGGGGTTTCAGGGTCTCCGGTTGACCGTTGAGGCTGGGAGTCGGGTAGTGTTCGGGGTTCTTCCTAGCGTTTATTGTGGTTTAGAGGTTCTGTGTGGCGAAAAGTCCGTCAATGCAATCGAGAAAATCTCAGTGTACACGCGGCTGAAAACACCCCTGGATCCTGCCGACGTAGAATAGAAGGCGCACCTGGTCGCACATGTCCTCGATGAGCTCGCAAATGGAATACAGCGTCTGGTCTTCGCCTTCTCCTTCAAAATCGGTAACGACGATTCCTGGGTCAGTAAGGTGTAGGCTATGTGACAAAACGTGGTCAAAAGGTTGGCGCTCTTTCTTTTTTGTTGAACGCTTACGCCCGCCACTAAACCCAGACATGCCTGTGTTTCGTGTGGGCTACAGCACATTTACCTCCGTTGATCTTGGAATATTGTTGCGATAGCGGGGAGTCATCGGCATGCCGATGAGTACCACACGATTTGCCCGTTGACCTTTGATCTTTCGCAACTGGCAGTCTCCTCACGCATTTCCTACAAAGCTGCTTGTACAACAATACTCTCCTCCTCGCCCGTCTCGCTGCTCCGTACTGCTCTCGTCCTTGCTGCTGCGTGATGCCAGATTGATGGTGCGTAACAAACGTAGAAAGGTCATGCAGAGATGCTTGTGTGTATGCCACGAATTTCTTCCAGGCGAGGGGTAAAAATACGGTGTTTTTCTCGGGAGCGACGGGGTAATAACCTTTGTACAAGTGTTAGTTCTCGTCGGAATAGGTATTAATCTTCTAAGATCTTCGATCTACGATATACGACAAAAATAACTGTTGCCGTGTCTTGACCTTCGAGCTGCCTGTCAGGTGCGGGCAGTTTCGGCACCTGCGTGTTGTCTGGGCCAAGAAAGGGAGATATAGGAACCATTTCTTTGTAACTGACTTCACTATTGACAAGGCAAAAACTTACCTTTCTCTCCCCGAAGGGTCGTGAAGTTCTTATATCGATTGCCGGATGGATGCGGGCAACTGCACCTTTGTACCACCGACACCCTCTGGGTGCTTCCAGGTTACACGCAATCGGGGTGTGAAACATGATGATTAATATCAAAAGCCCGCACCCACGCGGCGTTGACTGTGGCTGGTTTTTGTAAGGGCTGCCTTGATGTTACTTTGATCAAACTCACACTAAGCCGAAACTTATACCGCCATTCGCGGTGAATCAACTCCCTCAGCGAAGCTGTGAAAGGGGCATACCATGCTGTTCGTTGCCTCGGACGCAGTCCGGTGTGTTTTCAAGAATGACAAGCTTGTCCATGTCGCGGCCGAGGAGCGTGAGGTCTTTGTTGTAGCCCGCACAACCCTGTTTAGATGTTTGTGTCGGGACTTTTCGTGTACTTGTGTGTATACCAGTACTTGTGATTGTGCGCGTGTCCAAATGACACCGAACCAGCTTTTTAGCTGCATCGGCCATTCAACTATACAAAGAAGGAAGAAGCCGTTGTAATAGTAGTAGTTTGAACTTGTTGCGCAGCAACAATCTGAGACGATAGACTGCACATAGTAGTATATGTGTCGTCCTACTCCGGGAACAAGTCAGGGAGAAGAACGGAGCAATCTTTACAAACAAACGAGTGACTTAAGAGCGGCGCCAATCCGAGCACACAGCAGCAATGACGCGTCGGCAGTATTTGCACTTCAGGATGGGGCTGCCGTCATGAGCGTCGACGGCTAGCGAGTGTCGGCAGAGGGTGCAATGGTCGGAGCAAGCTTGAACGTGGCAGGTCGGTGCCCGCACAAATGAGTTGGTCGATGTACTTCAGCGCGTTCACCTTGCGCATGCGTCGCACATGCGCTGATGCACAGGTGCGTTGATGCCGGTATCTAGGGATATGGCATACACCGTACCAGTACATGTACACCTACATGCGTAGTGCATGCGTGTAGCAGCATCGCGCAGCCTGCGAGATCACGCGCTTCCGGGGTCGTCCAGATCCGGTCCCACGTGCCCTTGATGCCTTTCCGCGTCTTCCGCGGCGGCCGCACGGTCCTCGGCTTTTTACAAACAAAAAACATACCGAGAACCACTTTTTGTGGCGGTACACGCAGTGTTTGATCACTCCTTTTTTGTCAATGTTCTTGATGACGGCCTGTGTTCGGTTGGGTGGGAAATGGTAGCTTTGGTTGGCAATGTTCGGGCAGTATTGTCTGCCTGTCATGCATGATTGATGTCAACACCAAGTAAGATGCTAAGAAACAGAGAGAGAGAGACGAGTCAGAGTGCAGGGACCATCTCTCCGGGGAGCATTCGTACTCTTTCCACCTGGTCCAGACGAAGATATCGGGGAGTATCGGGGAGTTTTGGGGAATTTCGGGGAAGTTTCGGGGAGTTTCGGGGAAGTGTCGGGGAGTTTCGGGGAACGTACCAGGAGCCCGGACAGGTGGTCCATAGGTAAATAGTACGAGTGTTGTTTAAAGGTTTTAAGTGGCGCCTCCAGCCGCGGCGACTCTTATGTTTTAGTTCCGGCGGGGCTGAAGAGCCGGTGGGCTGGCCTACGGCACTTGAACCTTGTGGATCTGCGGTCGTCTGCATCGTTACGGCATCGAGGGTATGAATGTGGGTCGGCCGATTTTCGTTCAGGCTGGCCACGGACCAGCCCGGGGGGGCAACCCACTGCAGCTCATTCAGGCATACCTGTGCGTACGCCCGGACACCCGCGGTCCACACGACTGGTTCACACCGTTTCGCGAGGACGTCGAGCAGTTCTTCGAGGCCGGGGCGCGCGTACAGGGGGCCTTCCCTGGCGTAAATCAGTGTCTCGTCGAGGTCGAGCACTACGGTCAGCCTCCCTCGGTCCTCCTTTGCCTGGGGCGGCAGCATCGACTTGCTCGGCTCCGCGACCATCGACGGCGCCCGTCCTCTGCCTGTCACCTTCGTTTTGAGCCGCTGGAACGCGCTCTTGTTCGATGAACCTTTCGCATACTCCTGTGTGGGTGTTGAGTTGCATGGCTTCAAGAAAGTGCAGTCTCCCGCGCTTCGTTCACCCGCCCGCATGGACTGATTTCTGGGAACCAGGTCGTTCGAATGAAACCCTCATCGACCTCAGCCGTTAAAGATCTACGCGCTAAACTTAAGCATATCACTCAGCACAGGAAAAGCAAGCTACAGCGATGCTCCTGGCAATGGCGAGTGAACAGGGCAGAGCCCAAGCCTGAACCGGTGTTCTACAAACATCCGGGATGTGGCGCAAGCTGCTCGTCGAAGTAAGTCTCCTAGCACGATCCTCGCCAAAAAGTATTTCTAGCGTGAGACACTAGCCTGCCCCCTGCACGGTCTTCTTTAAATTTCCCGGCGGAACGAGCCTCCTCAAGTATTTCCTACAAAGCAGGTGCGTATACAAGAAACGAAAAGGTTTGGAACCCAAAGATTTTGTCACACCTGCTTGAAGGAGACGCCCCTTATGCGGCCGCCGCTGCGGCCCTCATTGGAAGGTGTGTTCAACATGCACGGTCCCGCAAGTTACTTTGGCGGTGCGCGTCCGTGTTTCCGCCCCCCGCTGTACAGCGCGTAGCTAGCAGCGAAGGGACGAGACCGTGCACGACTATCCGGATTTCAAGATGCGCCGCAGGATGGTTAAGCTTTATCGGGGGAGGAAGGGTGCGGCGCTCTTTCCTGTGTTTGCACTTTTTGTGTTCGCAGATGAGCGGCGGGTGAACCAGCTGGTGGTGCTTCCCTTTTGCGAGTCAAGGGGAACCTTTTGCTCACGCCGCAGATGAGCGGAGGCGAACCAGCTGGGTGGTGTCTCATCCTTTGCGAGTCAAGGGGAACCTTCTGCTCACGCTGGCGCATGACGACCCCAAAGCTGCCACTGACGAGCTTGCTCGGAGGTGCAGGATTGCCGAAAGGGAATGCGCGAAATTTCGGCTGCCGGGATGCAGAGTTTCTGAAATAGTGACGCATCAACGTGCCTGTTGCGCAGTCCGCCGGCCCCTCTTTTGGAAGGCAGCGTTTGACACTTGAAACGCTTCTGTAACTTTTCTGCAGGACGCCGAGAGCTGAGCTACGGTGTCCGAGTGATCGCCCACTTGTTCTCGACATGTCGTAGGTAAAGAGCAGCTTCTGCGCCAAAGCGTTGGCGTTGCAGAAAATACTCGTAGCTGCTTTGACTCCGAATGGAAATACTCGACGTAGCTGCTTCGACTCCGAATGGAAGGGGGGAAATATAGAGGTAAGGGGCAAATACAATTCAAACACAATCTGATTTGTTCTTCGCATACACCACCACGTGTTGTTTTCTCACTCAGGACTTTGAAGGGTGGTACTCATTTGCTTGCAAATGACACCCACTAACGCAACAAGAAGACGTGTCTCGGAGGCGGGGACATGGAAAAGGCCACAAATGGCGAGCCAGCGGCGTTTGAAGCCGTGATGCGCGCCTACGAAGCCGCTCCACGAGAGCAGACGGCGAAGAAGGCCGGCGACGAGGTGCGAGCCGTACCGCAGGCTGGGCTCCGCAAAGCTGCATCACAGAATGGCAGTTTTCGACCTCAGACGCATTACCCGTCGGGATGGGAGCGCAAGCAGGCTCGATGGAAGCACGAAGTCAAGCAGGAGAGACGAACTGCGCTGATTAAGCGCAAGACGTGCACCAGGACGTTGGGACTGTGCGAAGTCGAAGAAGAAGTCCAAAAGCGAAGCAACAACACCAACGCGGAAACACAACCCGAAGGCAGCCAAGCAGACCTCCCAGGGCAGGGGAGAACCTGCGGCGGTGAAGTAACGAAGCTCATCCGAGTGTCCGATGAAACCCCTTGTCAATACCACCCAATGACTGCGACGCGCGTGCGAAATGTCGGACGCTAACGTCTGAGCATGCGTGACTCAGCCGTGTTTTAAAGGTGAGATGAGAGGCATCGGCTCACTCTGTCAAAGGACCATACCACTAAGACGTGTTTGTGTGATTTGTCGTGTACGGGTAGACCCACATGACCTCACGTCCATTCAACACGTGGTTCGGTAGTTACAGCACTTGGGACCTTCAGTTCTTTGTCTGGCAGCATCGTCGAGCATTTCCTTCCAAGATGGCGCTTATGTAAAAAGAAAGAGGGAAAGAAAGAAAGGAAAACAGTTTGCGTTTGTTCTTGCCTGTACTGAAGTGCGGGAAGCGGTTGGCCGTACACTGTTGCCGCCAAAGGAGCATGTCGACAACAGAATCATTGCCAATGAGCCAGACCCACGGGCTAGTTGCAGACACGCTCGGGGCCTGGTGCCCAGGAGCAATCTTGGAGCTGCTTGCCCGCACGAACGCCGTCCCGTGACGACCAGACCGCTTCGGCCGCCGGGTGGTGATACGGTCCCAATACCCGTCCCAGGATGACCTCAGTGTCCAGATCACGAGCTCGTGGATGCAATCACAGCTCTCGTGGTCCACCACTGAGGAGTGGTATCTACCATATGAGACGATGCCAAACCCCCCCCCTTTGCACTAATAAAAATCTTTTTGACGTCACCCCATACTGGCCCCGAACCCCCGTCTGCGTAGCCCAAAACGGGTCCCAAACGGTTTTTGACGGGCTGAGTCGAGGTAAAGGGGTCTCCGAAGGTCCACGAATGGGCCCAGGTGGGCCCAGGTGGGCCCCGGAGCGGGCACTCAGCGCGAGGGGGAGAGCCCCCCAAAATGGGGTCATTTTCGGGCCTCGCCACTATTCAAGCTAGTCAAACACTTTCTGGCCTCCAGCGGGAAACCCAGACTTCAAAACGACAAGATCGGCTGTGTTCAGCCGTACATAGCCACCAGCGGGTCCTCTTGAAGCCGAAGAATGCTCTCGGGGGTCACAGTTAGCCCCATGTGTGCAGCGCCAGCAGTGGGCAGGCACACGCTCAGAATGTGTGGTATGCAAGTGCACCCTGCCTAGAATCCGGCTTCACCCGCTTTTGAGAACACAGTGCTTACAAGGAAAACGCAGAATATAAGGTGGAAAAATTCAAAAGAACCAAGATGAGGACTGTGGGCCCCCCCGCCAACGCCAATCTCGGCAGCCTTTCCCCGGTTCTTTCAGAGATTGTCACCCACGACCATTCCAACAGCCCTGTACCGGGCACGTGCCCAGTCCAAACCGCTCACGATGCGTCGCCGGCTCGCCTCGTCGTCAAGGCTGTTGAAGGCTTCTGAAAGCCTACCAGAAAGGCGCTTCCAGATGTCAACGTTCTCCTCCTCTGTCATTAGGGCGAGAAAGAAACCGATCAGGTCCTCACCAGAGACCTTTTCGCAAAAGGTCCTGCTGGCTACGAGTCGTCTCTGCATGGACTGACCACGTCTCGTTTCCTCATGAAACGGCGACAACTTCTGCATTGCTCTCACCGATGACTCCACGAACTCCAGACCCGTGATCTTTGGCATTTTCCCTCTCTTAGTTTCCGTTTTCCTGGGTCAACCTGTATTCTTAATTCGTATTGCTGGTAAAGCCGGATTCTAGGCAGGGTGCACCTGCTGCACCCACTCTATTTACAAGGTGTGCCTGCCCACCGCAGGCGCTGCAGGCGGGGTGGCCAAGTAGGGCTATCTGAGACCCCTGAGAACATTCTTCGGCTTCAAGAGGACCCGCTGGTGGCTATCTACAGCGGAACACAGCCGATCTTGTCGTTGTGTAGTCTGGGTTTCCCGCTGGAGGCCAGAAGGTGTTTGACTAGCTTGAGAAGTGGCGAGGCTTTGAAAATGACCCCATTTTGGGGGCACCCCCCCTCGCACTGAGTGCCCGCTCCGGGGCCCACATGGGCCCACCTGGGCCTATTCGTGGGCCTTCAGAGACCCCTTTACCTCGACTCAGCCCGCCAAAAACCGTTTGGGAACCGTTTTGGGCCACACAAGTGGGGTTTCGGGACCAGTATGGGGTGACATCAAAATTTTTTTTATTAGTGCAAAGGGGGGGGGGGGGGGGGGTTTGGCATCGTACCATATACCACAACGTAGTACTACAGGGTAGTATGTAATACATTGTATGGTATGCATACACCCCAGGACCTTTTCCCGTGCATGAGCTCTCTTTTCACCATGATCTTCGCACAGCACTGGCGGCAATCTACGCCGCATTCTGCTCAAGGTCGAGTAGAGCACGTTCTGAAGAAAACGCACAGATCATCCCTCTGGTTCACTGTTGATACGAGTGCCTGGCCTTGTGAGGGCGCCTGGTCGCTGAAGGGGGCTTGCCGACGAGCCTCAAAAAACCACAGAGTCGCGAAGAGGTGAAGTATGGCTGAAGGAATTTTCGGCGGGCGACTGCGATCTCACTCCACGAGGGAGACGAGGTGAGCAGCCTTTTGCTGCTTTACTGCGCCGCACGGCACCTTTCTCGCGGGAATTTTCGACTCGAAGCGTTTTGCCGCGGGGTTTTTTTTCGCTGCGCGCTATGTCCAGCACGTGCTTCGCCGCCAGCCCTGGGGGCGGCCGCCGCCGCGCGCCTTGGCGTCCGCTTCGATGACGCGGGTTCGAGCGCGATTTCGCTGAAGCCGAGCTTCTCACCTTGCATTTGCGATGTGCTGGGGAGGCAGTGCGCCGCTATGTTCGGTCCATCTCCATCTCCTTCGGCTGCGTGAAACCGCCGGGTGCAGTCTTCGGTGGCAGCTTCTCTGCGTTGCACCCGGTGACGGTAAACCGCGCGTACAATCATGATCTCAGGGCTTGGCCTGCTTTGCGGAGGGTTTTCGGGCGGACTTTTTGCCCGGCGCCCGCTTCGCTGCGGGTTTGCTGGGGGCGGCCGCCTCCGCGCACGCCTTGGCGTCCGCTTCGATGACGCGGTTGAGCTCGAGCGCGATTTCGCTGAAGCCGAGCTTCTCGACCACGTTCGCGACGTGCCGGGGGTGCAGCGCCCCGTCCTTCTGCTCGGCGGCTTCGACCGAGGCGAGGTGCGCGGCAGCCATCACCAAGCAGTGCGCGGCCTTGTGCAGGGCCAGCTTCCCGTTCCTCCCCGCCCGCACGCCCTCGCCGCTGCACGCTATGTCCAGCACGTGCTTCGCCGCCAGTCCTTGTCGGATGTCCACCTCGCCCCTGCACTCATTTCTGCCGATCATGCAGATGAGCTCGAGTGCGTATAAGTCGAACTTTGCGTGCGTGAGCCCCTCCGAAGAAAGGTCCATCACACTAGTTCCAGGCTACTTAGCCCGGGTCTCTGGGTCGCGTCCCCCTCCTTCGCCGCCAGCCCTTGTCGGATGTCCACGTCCTGCACACCCGCTCATTTCCGCCGATCACGCAGTGGAGCTCGAGTGCGATTCCGCTGAAGCTGAGCTCTCGCCTTGCATTTGCGATGTGCTGGGGATGCAGCGCCGCTACGTTCGGTCCAGTCCATCTCCTCGGGCTGCGTAGATTCGCCGGGTGCTGTCTTTCACACAGTACTGGGAGTACGCAGGTAGCCACGCGAGCGATTCGTGCCGACTGTCGCTCTGCATTCCACCCTGGCGGTAGACCGAGCGTACAATTATGATCTCAGGGCTTGGCCTGCTTTGCGGAGGGTTTTCGGGCGGACTTTTTGCCCGGCGCCCGCTTCGCTGCGGGTTTGCTGGGGGCGGCCGCCTCCGCGCGCGCCTTGGCGTCCGCTTCGATGACGCGGTTGAGCTCGAGCGCGATTTCGCTGAAGCCGAGCTTCTCGACCGCGTTCGCGACGTGCCGGGGGTGCAGCGCCCCGTCCTTCTGCTCGGCGGCTTCGACCGAGGCGAGGTGCGCGGCAGCCATCACCAAGCAGTGCGCGGCCTTGTGCAGGGCCAGCTTCCCGTTCCTCCCCGCCCGCACGCCCTCGCCGCTGCACGCTATGTCCAGCACGTGCTTCGCCGCCAGTCCTTGTCAGATGTCCACCTCGCCCCTGCACTCATTTCTGCGGATCGTGCAGATGAGCTCGAGTGCGTATAAGTCGAACTATGAGTGCATGAGCCCCTCCGAAGAAAGGTCCATCACACTTGTTCCAGGCTACTCAGCCCGGGTCTCTGGGTCGCGTCCCCCTCCTTCGCCGCCAGCCCTTGTCGGATGTCCACGTCCTGCACACCCGCTCATTTCCGCCGATCACGCAGTGGAGCTCGAGTGCGATTCCGCTGAAGCTGAGCTCTCGCCTTGCATTTGCGATGTGCTGGGGATGCAGCGCCGCTATGTTCGGTCCAGTCCATCTCCTCGGGCTGCGTAGATTCGCCGGGTGCTGTCTTTCACACAGTACTGGGAGTACGCAGGTAGCCACGCGAGCGATTCGTGCCGACTGTCGCTCTGCATTCCACCCTGGCGGTAGACCGAGCGTACAATTATGATCTCAGGGCTTGGCCTGCTTTGCGGAGGGTTTTCGGGCGGACTTTTTGCCCGGCGCCCGCTTCGCTGCGGGTTTGCTGGGGGCGGCCGCCTCCGCGCGCGCCTTGGCGTCCGCTTCGATGACGCGGTTGAGCTCGAGCGCGATTTCGCTGAAGCCGAGCTTCTCGACCGCGTTCGCGACGTGCCGGGGGTGCAGCGCCCCGTCCTTCTGCTCGACGGCTTCGACCGAGGCGAGGTGCGCGGCGGCCATCACGAAGCAGTGCGCGGCCTTGTGCAGGGCCAGCTTCCCGTTCCTCCCCGCCCGCACGCCCTCGCCGCTGCACGCTATGTCCAGCACGTGCTTCGCCGCCAGTCCTTGTCGGATGTCCACCTCGCCCGCACCAGGATCCTCGCTCATCTCCGCCAACCAACCGCAACGCGGGGCAGGCGCAACGACGCCAAGAGCGTTCGAGCGGGTTGTGTGAGGGGGGGGAGAAGTCCTGTACCCCACGGTAGTGTGTTCTTAGAGTGTACGTTCGCTTAGGGATCCGGGGCTTGACGGTCTCCGGGTGATCCTTTAAGGTATCGTCGACTAGTATATGCGTATCGTATCTGCAGTGGTGGCAGTGCGCGTGCTTGCGTTGGAGCTGTCTATCACAGTGTACCACGGTACACCATAGTCAATCAGGTCTGGAGCTTCATAGAATTGTTCGGAGCTCTTTATCACAGTACACCGTGAAGGGATGGACCGGCTTATACTGGTGAACCTTCCTGCAACCTTCCGGTAGAGTGTCGCGTGAGCCGACCACCCGTGGCAGCTTGGAAGATGCACCTACGAAGTACCGCTGCTTTTAGCTTCGACAGCTTTAGAGGGCCACGCCTACTGCGGCGACCTTCTATTTGTCCAAGCTGCCACTGTCGATGATTAAACAACCATCACACCTGGGCGCGTTTCCGGAGATGTGGTACCGCAACCCCCCCTGCGTCCGAGAGCCGTGGCGGGAAAAGACGTGGAACCAAAGGAAAAGCAGGTTCATTTTCTTCTTTGGGAATGTTGCCGTCTTGACCGCTACGCTCTAGCCCCGCTGCGGATCGAGCGTTTTGTTTCGTTTTCCTCCTTTTTTTCGGGAAAGAAGCGGATGCGGCGCGTGTGGGGCTCTGGAAGGCCACCAACCGTGTCTGAAAAAGTTGTGGCCATCCCTTTGGCCGTTGGCCTGGGGCCCTACGTGAGCGATTAGGACACCTGCGTGAATGTGAAGCAGACGTGCCGTCCCTGCGAAAATCTCGCCTGACTGGTGTCTCCAAACGAGGATTCGCGAGCCGAAGCCCGGTTGTCGCTGGAAACGGATAAGCTACGAATCCGATGACCCTAACCCACAAGGAAACATCGAACACGGTGGGACGCCGCTGCAAGAATTTCGGGCTTTTTCATCATCCGGCGTGCTGACAAGTGATAGCCTATGCCAGCCTTTCGCTACGTGACACGGGAAGGGTCGGTCGCGTTTGCCGCGCTTCCGTCGCAGTACAACTGCCCCTTCTTCATGGTTATTGCTAATGGTGAGTACGCATCCACGTGCTCGAGGGGCAGGTCTCTCTACTCAGCGTCCACCTACAGTCCCGGAAGAAGGGAGCGAACCTGATGTCCACACTGAATCTCGACCCCTGCCGGCGGCAGCTTGGGTCGACCGTCGCCAGGCTGAATAAAACTCAAATGAGTTTGATCCGCTGCCCTTGCTCCAGCGCCTTCTCAAATTCGACCATCTGTACGGTTTGTGCTTGGGTTATTTGACCAGGCCGTGTGTATTAAAAGGAGATAAGCGTTTGTTCTTAGGTGCGCGTACTACTGTTTGCGCGCATTGGCGAAACTCACCTGCTTTCGTAAGTTTCATGTACGCTGCATTCTTAATACTCACTATGCATTGTTGCTGTTGGGCCGAGAGTAGGAGAAAGTAGAAAAGGGAAACTAGAGTTTTCGTTGACCGCACTACCCTGAGCCCAAATCCTGGACGTGGTTTCGGGTGGCAAACACACATTGCATGTTGCTTTGTTGAACGCTTACGCCCGCCACTAAACCCAGATTTACCTGTGTTTCGTGTGGGCTACAGCACATTTACCTCCATTGATCTATCGCAACTGGCAGTCTCCTCAAGCATTTCCTACAAAGCAGGTGCTTATACAAAAAAGAAAATAAGAGCTCGTCACTCGCACAACCGCGGCTGATACAAAACTAATGATGATGATGATGATGATGATGTGAAGAGAGAGTTGTTTTCGTTGAACGCAGTGCCTGATCGTTTTTTACGTAAAGCTGGATTCAGGACGCAAGTGAAAACGCAGCGGTTTGTGGCGACGAGCTTCTCATTTCCTCCAACATTTCATGTTTGGTATATAAAAAAAACGACAGCAACAAAAACGACAAACGCACCTTTGCAGCAACGTCGTTCATGTGTTGCACGATCGCCGTCTCGGGTGCTCCCAGCCGCTGCTTGTTCGACACATCGATGATGCCACCGATAGGCTGTTCCTCCGTTTCCAATCTCTGCGCCTTCATGAACTTATGAAAGTCCGGGTGCTTTATCAGAAGCGGTAGCTGCAAGTGGGTGCAATTGGCAGAGAGAAAAAAGGATCTTCGCCCGCTGATGCTTTTGATTGGGGGAATCGGCATCCGCTTAGGTGCGCCGTTGAACGAAAGGATAACTTGCAAACTTTCGCGCCAAGTTTGAAGCCCTGGGTCTGACAGAAACTGGTAGGCCACTGACAGTAACTGATGGGCATAGCATACCTTGGCCTGCAAAGTTATCTTCATGGCCGTCCCCAGGTTGGACAGGGACGGGCCGAGGTATCCCAGACACTGGTCATGCGCGTAGGTCTTGCCTACTTCTCGTAAGCCGCCCTCGATATCGAGAAGCGCCATACAGAGGTTGTTGAAGGCCATGCCCAGGTCGCCGCCTTTCAGCTGCGAGATCACGCGCAAGTGGTCCTGCTCATTGACCCAAATCTGTGTTGTGCGTTGTATGCGGGCGGGGGTTGGTGAATATCGTTTCGGTTCATTCGCTATTCCTGACCCACTTAAGGACGGAGGGGAGAGTTGATTTGGGAAAAGGGGGGCTCTCTGGCAAACCTCAGGTATCCGGTGAGAGAGTTCGGAGCAGGATTTCTGCCCGTTGAAGGAGCATTTCAAAGATTTGTGTCAGATCTTTCCAATGAAGCAAACGGTGACCCCCTTCGATCATTCTTTGGCCTCTCACCCGCGAACTTGACACCCGCGAACTCTCTTGAAATTGGAGTGAAAACTCCGATGGCCGGGCGTTTGCCGACCATTCCCCAGAGTTGGGACTAATTCTCATTTGTTGCCAGACCTCCCGCCGGGCGGATGCAGCCTCCTCAAGTATTTCCTACAAAGCAGGTGCCTGTACAAAAATACTCGACGCAGCTGCTTTGACTCCGAATGGAAGAGAGGAAATACAGAGGTAGAGGGGCAAAGCACAATAGAAAAACAGGTCGTTCGAATGAAACTCTCACCGACCTCAGCTGTTGAAGATCTACGCGCTAAACTTAAGCATATCACTCAGCGCAGGAAAACAAAGCAATAGACAGAAAGGGAGGTTTTTTCTGTGTTGGCACACCTTCATGGTCTTCATTTTGTTGACGTAGGCGCCTCTTGCCGAGGGCCAGTCACGGTCGTACCCGGCGGTGAGCAGCAGCGGGGCGGAAGGCTTCGGGAACAAGAACCCGTTCGAGATGCCGAGCTCCAGGTCGTGGTCGCTGATCTGCCCCAGGGCCACGTAGGCGCCCTGGAACGGGGTCGAGAGCCGCTTGCAGGCGTGCAGCACGCAGTACTCGATTTCCCGCCGCTCGCCTCTGCGGATGGATGGGGCAAACCGGTGGTCGGTTAAGTTTCGCGACTGTTTCGTTGTTTGTGCGTGCGTGTGTGTGTGTGTGTGTGTGTCCGACGATCCCGCATTGGGGCGCACGGATTGGTGCCTTTCGGCCTTTCGTGCTTGCGGTGGTCAGCTCCGTGAGCGGGTGACAGTTCTTTTCGAAAGAGAACGATGGCAGCGTCTTTGGGAGGAAATTGACCTGAGGATCGTGTTCACTCACGAACAGGCCAACTTCCCCGGAACGTGCCAATCATGGCATCTACCATTTCCAAGAGGAAGTCTTTGTGCGTCCGACGATCCCGGAGGGGAGATTGGTTGCTTTCGACCTTTTCGCTTGTGAAGTTCAACTTTGCGTTGCTTGTGGTGATTTTCCTTTCGTGCGAAAGCTGCTGTTCAGCAACGTTGTTACGACTTCTGCTTCCTCATGGATCATCAATGCGAATCATTGCTTGGATTCGGGTGCTGAACTTGTTGCCAAGAAAGAGCCAATCGGTAGCAACGACGGGTGGTGTGTACAAAAGGCAGGGACGTAATCAGTGCCAACATTGACCTGTCGATAGCTGATCGTTCGCTGTCCCGAAAGAACATGCAACGAGTGGTCTCGCAAGCAAGAGGGTCTACCCCAGCCTCTGAGACTGTACCGGTGAGACAACTCCTTTTTCAGCCAACGACCGGATGAAAGAGGCATACTGCTCGTATGCGGACGCTGACGATGTACTGCGGATTGAGTTGCGAACATCGCACGTTGGCAGGGTTCAGGTCGCAGACTTGGCGGTCGCTGGTGGACCAGCCGTGCTTGATGAAGAGGATCGGGTCGAAAACGTCTTTGAACGCGAAGTAGCACTCCTCATCGCCCGCGAAGCAGCCCGGCGTCTCCTCCATCGGGTGGCACGGGTTGTCGACCCCCGGCTGGATGACGGAGTCGAGGGTGAAGCCGCGGGCCGTCGTCCGAGTGAACGTGCGGGCGTAAACTTCCGGCGTCAGCAGCGCGGCCATCAAACTGAAGTGGCCCGTCAGGTCCGGGTACTCCGCCGCCGCGTCGCCACGCGGGTAGGACACACGGTCCGTCCTCCGGAGCCGCGTCTCGTCGGCGAAGCTGGCGGTCTTCACGCCGACGGCCGCCCCCACCAGGAACCCCGCCACGGACGCTGCGCGAGGCGCCATTCTTCACCCCCTTTTTGTGCCCACTCCGACAATCCCGAAGGAAAAGCGGTCGCCCCTGTGGAAACAGTTGAAAGGTTGTTTGAGAGAGAGAGTGGAGAGACGAGTTAGAGTGCAGGGACCATCTCACCTGAGCGGCTGCGCCGGAGTTGGCGCTGCAGCGGGCGCTCTGGCTGGCGGGTGAGCTCGTCTCGCGGGGGGATCGCCGCCTTGTAGCGCTGCATCAAACTGAAGTGGCCCGTCAGGTCCGGGTACTCCGCCGCTGCGTCGCCACGCGGGTAGGACACACGGTCCGTCCTCCGGAGCCGCGCCTCGTCGGCGAAGCTGGCGGTCTTCACGCCGACGGCCGCCCCCACCAGGAACCCCGCCACGGACGCTGCGCGAGGCGCCATTCTTCACCCCCCCTTTTGTGCCCACTCCGACAATCCCGAAGGAAAAGCGCGGAAACAGCTGGACGGTGGCTTGATGGTACGGGGAAATCGTAGTTTTCGCGGTTTAACGTTTAGGCAGGACCGCCTGCCTTTCATGCATGTGTGATGCACCAGCCTTCTGCGGAAACAGTTGAACGCCATTGGGGGAAAATCTTAGTTAATGTTTAGGCAGAGCACTGCCTCTCAGGCATGGTTGATGCTAGCATCAAGTCTTCTTCGAGGAAGATGTCGTCTATGAAAGGGATGCAACGCCATGGGGGGGGTTGCAAGAACGTGCTTGGAATGGGTATGTGCTCAACACCGCACTGGTCCCGTCTGCGCCGTGTTTCGGTCCTCTAAGCCACGGACACATAAGGCGGACCATCATCAGCGCGGAACCTGAGTGTCTGCAGACAGGCAGCGGGACCACCCGTGCTACTAGAGCACAGGCGACTTATACAACAAAAAGTGGGGAGGGTTTAAAGCCTCCGGGCAACCGGGCAATATCCAGGCAGCGTCTGCACGAGACCTGAAAGCTCTTCTGTCCTTCTGTCCGGGTAAACACCTACGTTCCGGTAAGCGAGGTCCTTCTGAAGCAAACGCGGAATCCATCGTCTGCTCAGATGCTACAAGCAAGTCTCGTCTACTGTTTGCCTACGTCGCCTGCTTCCGCGCCAAGACTTGGCAACTGAACCGTTTTTTGAGTACCACGTGCAGTCCACGCAGCTGCGTCAGTGATCTAGCAAGTGATACTTCCTTTGCTACGTGCTACTGATCCGCTAGTAAGTGCAGGTGCTATAAACGCAGACATGCACGTTCATCAGGCTTTTGATGCTAGACGATCAATGCTGATGAAGACGGTGGTTTGGTCATGTCTGCAACCAGAGTCCAACTGCCGTCTCCCAGCAGATCCGCGATCAACCGGCGTGGGCCAAAAACTCATGAACAGGGTGCTGTATTTCTGTTTTTTCCCTCAGCTCTTCTCTCTTGCAGGATTAACGGAACGGCTGCGTCCCAGGGGGAGAGAAGAGAGAGAGAAACAATTTTGCATTGAGGGCGACAGAAGAGAGCAAAGATAGCGGGTATGGCGGCGGCGTTCTTTTACTCTTCTGTTTTCTTTCTTTAGCTGCTTCTTCCTATTTTCTTTGCCTCTTGCCCTTGTTATTATTTTCTTGAACGTGCCCGAGGAAAAAAGGCTTGCTGCGCTGGCAATCCTTTGAGTGTTCGCTGCAAGGAGGGGGGTCCCTTGTCCAGTAAATCAGAATCGAGCTGGGCGCGCATCCGACGTCTTAGACTCCTTGGTCCGTGTGCGTTGCGAGACACGGGCGGTGGCAGATCGGCATTGTGTGACAGGAACTGCCAAGCGTTTAGCTGCATCGTCCCCAAAAACCGCGCGTATGACGTGGCGGGCAATGTGCGCTGCGGGAGGCAGGTACAGTGCTGTGTCGGCAGCTCGGGTGCGACCGAAGCTAGACGGTCATGCGTTGGACAGAATAGTCTTGCCAAGGCAGGTCATCCGCACGAAGGCCCGATGGTTCGGGAAGCCGGTGGCCACCCTTGCGGCGGCGAAGGTATCCCCAGTACGCCGAGTCATAGAGGCTGATGCGCGAAAAACACACACACACACACACACACACACACACACACACACACACACACACACACACACACACACACACACACACACACACACACACACACACACACACACACACACACACACACACACACACACACACACACACACACACAGGCGCCGAAGCTCCCCCTCCCCCCAATCCCACCGTAGGCAGATTAGGAAATGACGGTATCCTGCGGGAAAGTCATCAAGACGTTGAAAGCACCCCTCCCCGGGGGGACTCATTCGTCGGCAGCATCCGTCAGGTCAGCGGCCGCGCACGGAAGGGGCGATGAACCTGCCGGATCGAAAGGTGTCCAAAGCTTGTCGAACCTTGGGACTTTCGCGATATACCCATCACCGTGAGGCTACCTCCAGCCCAGGCCGATGTATCGCAGATCGGGGCGTAACCGTATCCTTTTTGCTAGTCAGATGGGTCTGGCTGGTATCGAACAAGATTGCAATCTGACCGACACAAGAAGGAAGCACGACGCCGGGGCGGCAGAAGGGAACAAGAAAATACGAACGCGCAGCCATGTTTTTTTGTGTCTTACTATTCACATTGGAAAGAAAGAAAAGGGGGGGGAAACGCGCGAAGGACACTAAATCTTGCTCTCGGCCCCTTCCCCCGGAGGGGAAGGGGCGGGAGCGACTGTGGAAGGAAGGATGCTGTTTTACGTGTAACGCTGCGGACCACAAGAAAAACACGGTCTCGCCCGCCGGCTCGTTTGCTAAGCGTTGACTTCTTTCCGGTCAGGGGGGCGGCTGAACAAGGGAAGGGGCGAAGAACTAGACACGATTGAGCGTTGAGAAGGGACAGGCGCTTCGTCTTCGTGCGTGCCGGTCGACTTCGCACCTGTTTCTACCCTACTTGTGCGGGTGAGAGGGGTGGGTGCTTTGCGGAAAGGAGGCATTCTTGGCATTGCTACCGTGCTCCAAGCCGCTCCCTTATTGATAGACACCCTCTTATAACTCCAGCTTAACAGTTGTCCTCTGGATGCTTTTGCTAGCACGAGCCCGGTACAAACTGAGCGACTCGTGCGAGGAATTGACCAACATGGCTCGTCGAGGAAATACGGGACTCTCACCCTCTGTGGATACCCCATTCCAGGAGACTTACCTCGACGCCAGTTGTGTCCCCAAGCAGCTTGCGCCACATTCCGGATATCCGTAGAACACCGGTTCAGGCTTGGTTCACTCGCCGTTACTGGGAGCATCGCTGTTGCTTTCTTTTCCTGCGCTGAGTGATATGCTTAAGTTTAGCGCGTAGATCTTCAACAGCTGAGGTCGGTGAGAGTTTCATTCGAACGACCAACCCCGCTGTCTATGTGGAAACTTGCACCTTTGAGCTTCCAAACGTAACTCAACACAAGGTGCTGCGTGTGACTCACTTTACGTTGCTGACTTACCCGAAAGGCAAGGTACAATGTTTATGCCCGCCGACCCCCTTTTATCGTACAGTACTTTCACGGTTCTTTTCTGTGTATGTGTAGCAGTGGTCTAAAGATAGGGAGGCAACATGAGTTCATCGAAAAGTGACAGGGGACGTGGTGCGGGTGCGGAGGGGGGAGAGCTCTCTGAACGGGTATCCGCGAACTGACAGAAAAAAGGAGAGAAGAAAAAAGAAGAAGAAAAGGCCCCCACAAAGACCGGGATAAGAAGAAGAAAAGGCAGCAGTTCGGCGCAGCGTCGTTCGCTCGGGCTTGCCCCAAAGACTAAGCGCACCTCCCCTTCTCCAGAGTTGGGAACATTGTCGTTTGTGGCCGGAAAGAAACGCGTAGTTTTTGTGTTGAAAGTAGAAAATAAACCAGCCGAAATCTCGCAAAACCCGCACTTCGAAAACTCCACAGGAGAGTCCAAGTCGTCTTTGTATTCTTCCAGGAGATTTTGAGCATGGAGAATCCACCCACAGAGTGGGCCGACCGATTTTCGTTTTCGTATTCAGAATGGCCAGAATATGTCCCAACGCTGACCCCCAGCAGCCCCAAAACCAGAAACCTACCACTCGGGTGGCCCTAAAATGCTCCGGAAATTCAGAATAACTGGTCGGATGCTTGTTTAGGCTGAAATAATGCTGCAGAATGCAAAACCAAGACAGAACCACCTCCCACAAGCCAATTCCTAGGCACCCAAACCGCAGCCACAAAAAACAAGCTCCTCTCCACGTATCCTGCTATTTTCTCAGCCACGGCATTTCGCCGTCCCCCCCCCCGGGCAATCCCCCCCCCTCTAGGGCAGTGATCATGGCAAACGTTGAACGTTTGAGAAACGGCTGCGTTTGCAAAATTCATGTCAAACGTGTATCAAACGTGAGTGAGGCGCTGGCTGCGCCTGCAGTGGGGATCCGAGGGTGGGGTCGGGTTGTGAACACTCGAGCCACAAGGGCAAGATCTTCATGCCCGGGACCTCAGAAAGTGGGAGGGAACATAGTATCTCCCTGTATCTCCCTGTGCACGCCCAAGGAGAACCAGAAGGATCTTGTTCCCTTATTTTCGTCGTGTCTGCCTGCAGCCACGTGGACAAGTGTTATCAAGGGTCGTGTACTGTGTACAGACCCGGTCCGTCGATTGGCAAACGTCACGTTTGCACGTTTGTCAAACGTTTGCGTTTGATAATCTTGTCAAACGTACGTTTGCAAACGTTTGAGAACATCACTGCCGGGATTCCCCCTCCCTCTCTTGTCTTTTTGTCGTGGCTTACCCACGTTGCTACTTACTCAGTCGAAACCCGAGGACCTGCGAAAGGATGGGAGGCAGGGCGGTGCAATCGGATGGCTTCACGTTTCTGGACTGTTTCTTCTTGTTACGTGGTCAGTGGTTTCAAGTCTCCGATTGAAGTGCGAAGCGGGGGCGCTCCTTCGCAAAATCAGGTCAGGGTCTGGCACAAGGAGATCTGGTTCAGCACTGGGAACCTTTTGAGTAGGGATGAACCACGTGGTTCAGCAAGGTTGCGGTGTTGTCCGTCGATTGCGTTCCTGCTTCTCTGCTTGGTTTCCTTGGTGTCCTCGCACCCCGAAGAGCTATTCATCGTTGGGAACTTCCTGCCCTTCTTCGATAAGCTTGATGAGGTGGGCACGACGAGCGTCAAGCTCCTGTGTGAATGTTGGCGGAATGGTCAGCTTAGCGACACATAACTAGAATACCTGTTCTTGTTGGCACTCGCTGCTGCAGGGGGCAAAGCCGATGATGCAAAAATACTCGACGTAGCTGCTTCGACTCCGAATGGGAGGAAATATAGAGGTAAGGGGTAAATACAATACAAACACAATCTGATTTGTTCTTCGCTTACACCACCGTGTGTTGGTTTCTCACTCAGGACTTTGACCTGTTGTGTTTGTGTGTTTTGTCGTGTAGGGTAAACCCGCATGACCTCTCGTCGGAATAGGATCATTCTTCGAAGATCTTCGGATCGTATACGGAAAAAAAAACAAGAGTGAAATGTCGTACATGTCCGACATAGTTTCAAAAGTTGTCGTACATGTCCGACATAGTTTCAAAAGTTGTCCTATATGTCCGACATAGTTTCGGAAGTTGTCTTATATGTCCGACATAGTTTCAAAGTTGTCTTATATGTCTGACAAAGTTTCAAAGTTGTCTTATATGTCCGACATAGTTTTGGATGTCCGACAAAGTTTCAAAAGTTGTCTTATATGTCCGACATGGTTTTGCGACTACATGTCCGACATAGTTTCATTAGTTGCCTTATATGTCCGACATAGTTTCAAAAGCTGTCGTATATGTCCGACACAGTTTCAAAAGTTGTCAAAGGTGTCCGACATTATTTCAAAGTTGTCTTACATGTCTGACAAAGTTTCAGAAGTTGTCTTACATGTCCGACATAGTTTCTGAGCATGTCCGACATAGTTTTATTAGTTGTCTTATATGTCCGAAATCGTTTCAGAAGTTGTCTTTCACGTCCACAGCATAGTTCTCGGATTTCTACTTCAACCGGGGTCTGCATGTTCCCCTTTCCCACCCTTCTATTTTCCCTCGGGTGTTTATTGTGGTGTTAAAAAGCAATATCTGTGGACCAAAATAGCAAGAACCTGACCCTAAGGAAAAGGCCAGAACGTTGTTTGATGTTCCCAGGGTTGGAAGGTGTTCTCTTGTATTCCTGATTAGGGATACTGTACGCGGGTGTAGCACCTTGTCCGCCTCTATTTCATTTGCAGCCGCCTGGCTCCTCCCGACGCAGTTGACTGGAGGGTTTCGTGACCAGTACCCGACACCGCCATGATTCGAGCTGTTCGAGAAGAACGGGGAGGAAACGTGGTCTGCATCGTAAAGAAGAAATGACGGTTCCCGATTGAAGGTTCTTCAGGACAACAATGAGGTTGAAGAATGGGGGTGATTACCAGGCCTTTTTCGCGCAGGCTCTGGGGGTGACGCCTCACTTGACTGGTGTCTCTAAACGAGGGGTCACGGACCGTGGAAAAATGAGGACACGTCACCAAAAAACAGTAAAAATGATGAGGGGTGGAAATCGCTTTTCGGCATCGGCATCCGAGCATTAGGGGACGGGCATCGGCATCCGAGCATTAGGAGGCGGGGAATAACTGATCCAGCTTTACTAGACACTGGGTGATTTCTGGCTGAGGGGGCCAATGTTGTTTCGGTTCCGCATCTACGACTACATGGCCAACTGTACGACAGAGCGATGATTCTGCTTGATGCCCTGCAGCAGGCGAGTGGGTCTCGTCGTCATCAACCAGTACTGCCCCTGGTCATTAAGGAGAGGGATGGAGGTGACCGTGCTTCCTGGTGGCACTGTGTTCGTCAGCTTCCACTGAACGTTCCTTGTACCAATCTCGCATGTGAAGACGGCGAGTTGAACCTTGAACGCGCACGCCATGAGCAGCAGGGTCATGGCATCCGGGGGTGTGCCAACCCTATTCTGAACTCGTTTCCACCCACTGTAGGCATCGCTTCCGCCCATCTGCCTTTCAAATCTTTGCACAATATCCGCACTCAGGGGCTGCGCGAATAGATTCTTCTGCAAGAGGGCATGGGGGTTAGCCTTCTCTCGGAACTGAAAGAAATACCAAAAGTTAGCTGCTGTTAAGCAGCTGTAGAAGGACCCGTTCTTAGGTGTGGTCGGTGAAAGTTTCACCCCTGACTTTACTATGGCTTCGCGCAGCTGACGGGAACAAGTTTCACCCACCACAACCTGTCCCACTGGCTGCACCAGAGCTTCTTCCCCGTGCGTGTCTTCTCTTTCTGGTATGGGAGGGTTTGCAGGTGGGTTTGTGCACCTCCGTTTGTTGTGCCCGGTCTTCAGACAGCGCGAACAAAGTGAGCGTCTCTTGGCGAGAGGTAGCTGGGCTTCTTCGTCTGCACCCGGCAGGCGCTTCTTCTTCCGTCCTCTTCGCTTGAATACAGGGGGTGGTTGGAGCTCGTCATCTTCGAGATCCAGTTCTGGAAGAGGCAGAACTCCGTTCGCGTACAGCTGGTTGTATGCCTCGACCTTGAAACACCCAGGAACATACTGCTCGGGATCCTTTTCTGCCTTGCGCATTGCCGCAATGGCGTGGACACAGGGAAGCCCGGTGACCCGTTCTGTGCGCATGCATGTGCACGAGAAACTTTCATCTGTCAGTACGACAGCATGCCGCGTGCCGTGCCTCTTCGTCTCCGCGACTTCAAACTTCGTCCGCGTGGATACCGTCACGACCCACTGGTCCCACTCATGCTGCACACGCGCCAGTTTCAGCGCAACCTTCGGTGTAGGCTCTGTGTTGCTGTGCATGTGCAAGGCGCCCCTCCTTTCTGAGAACGTCCCCATGGTACGGGAACGAAGCACCTCAAACACCGAAAGGATGTCGCGGGCCTGTCTTGCCGCTCGCACAACATTGTTGTGCGATTCCGACCTGTTGGTCGTGTACTCCTCGTACCGGCACGTTCCGGTGTACGCGTCGGAGAGGACGTCCTTCAGAGGAGCCAGGTAGTCGGCCACGACGGGACGCTTCTCCCGGAGTTCTTTAAGGACTTTCCGGTATGCCCTGGCGGTTGGTGCCTCCGCTAGTTTCGCAACGTAGTGCGCGTGTTTCCTTCCGAACTGCGTCTTCACGTTGCGCTTCACGTGTTCCGAGCAAGCCAGGTGCTTGCAGTTCGGAAACACGGCCGGAAGGGCGGCCGCCAGACCTTTGTCGCGGTCGGATATCACCGTAAACTCGCGAGCAGACGCGTCCTTTAGACACTCCAAGAAGCGTGTCCAGTTGGCGGTGTCTTCCGTTGTGCCCAGACCGTACGCGACGGGGACAGTGAGACCGTTGGCATCGGTCCCCACAGCGATGAACATAGTCTCGCCCCCTGCTGTGTGGCACGCGTCAGTCGAAAGAATCGGTCTGATCCACTCGGTTGCTTTCCTCATGGCGCCGAGGGCCATAAAAGCGAAAGAAAAAACCTCCGTACCGTTCTCCTCTGTGGTGTGATGCACACTGCAGTGCGCATCCGGGTCCGATTGGACGATGGCCTCGAAATACGACCTGAGCTTCGCATAAGAGGATTTACCATTCAGCATGTACAGGCTGGAGGCGGCTAGGAGAGCGTTGTACGCTACCGTTTTTGTAATGGCCAGAGAGAAATCTCTCTGAACGCGGCTCTTCACGTTGGCGGCGGTCAGGGCGGGGACATCCCACAACCACGTACAGATGAGCCGTCCTAGCCACTTTGCCACCCCTCTGCCCTGCAACTTTGTAGGCTCGTTTCGAAGGGAGCACGTGTGCTCGTGCACCTTTGACACACACAACAAGCCAGCAGCCCGTACCGACACCCGCGCCTTGCAGGTAAACTTACATGCGTCATTTGTACTGGTTTTGTTTGTGCAGGAGAATTCGATTCTATCTGTCCACCGCTTCCTGGAAATGCAGAGGTGGCCATCCTTCAAACAGGATAGCCGGACGGTGTCGCAAAACACCTCTTCCGACACGAATCGCTTGCCTATCATGGGCATCGTGTTCTCAGCAAGGACGACTTCTTCATCTTTTTCGTTGTCGCCGGCATCTGCAAGCGCGGCATCTTCGTCGTCGCATTCGTCGCCTTCTTCGTCGTCGTCTTCTTCGTTGTCTTCTTCGTTGTCTTCTTCGTCGTCTGCTTCGTCGTCTTCTTCGTCGTCTTCTTCGTCGTCTTCTTCGTCGTCTTTTTCGTCGTTTTCTTCGTCGTCGTTGTCTGCAGACACGCGGTCGTCGTCACTGTCTCCGGGCCCGCGGTCGTCGAGGGGGTTTGCCCGAGTCAGGCTGCAGAGTGTCCGCACAAGACGTTCTGGCCTGTGCTTCATTGCGACAACCAGTTCATTCACCTCCTCTTTGTGCTGGGCGGTGTAGGCCATAACCCTGGCGGCGTCTTCCTCGTTCTCAAATGGAAGCTCGTCCACTGTAACGAGTAGATCCATTTTGCACTGCAGAACAGATACAGAGGCCACCCCTGCCTGTGACCAGTGACAAGGTACCCAGGTCGGCCGTGGGGGGTGTTTGGGGTTTTGTTTGGTAGGCTGCATGGCTATTTTGCCGTCCCACATGTCAACGTAAAAACTCATCCTCGATCGATACTCGAACTCAACTTTTGTGTACATAATTTGGTTCAAAAAGCAGTCGAACTCAACTTTTGTGGTAATGTGGTTCAAAGAGCAGGTTCAGAAGGTGCGTGGTTCAGGGGTGTGTAAGCAAAGTGATAGGATAGCTGGAGAAGTCTTCAGAAGGTGGTGAGGGTCATGACTGTGTTCGTTTGATCTGCCAGAAGGACAGATGGTGAGTAACCTAAAAGTATATACGACAACTTCTGAGACGTTCTGGCCTGTCGACACGAATTGCATTCCACAGACAGGAGGTCGACTTCTTCGTCTTCGTCTCTGTCGTCGTCGTCGGAAGTCTTCGTCGGCGCCTCTTGTGGCAACTCTCGCGGGTTAGCCCATGAAGGTATACCAAAGCTATCGGACATATAAGACAACTCTTCAAACTATGTCGGACATATAAGACAACTCTTCAAACTATGTCGGACATGTAAGACAACTCTCCAAACTATGTCGGACATGTAAGACAACATTTGAAAGTATATCGGACATATAAGACAACTTCTGAAACTATGTCAGACATATAAGACAACTTCTGAAACTATGTCGGACATATGAGACAACTTTGAAACTATGTCGGACATGCACGACAGTTCTGAAACTATGTCGGACATGTAAGACAATTTTCGAAACTATTTCGGACATATAAGACAACTCTGAAACTATGTCGGACATGCTCAGAAACTATGTCGGACACAGTTTGACACTTCTGAAACTATGTCGGACATATAAGACAACTTCTGAAACTATGTCGGACATGCTCTGAAACTGTGTCGGACACGGTTAGACAACTTCTGAAACTATGTCGGACATATAAGACAACTTCTGAAACTATGTCGGACATATAAGACAACTTTTGAAACTATGTTGGACATATGAGACAACTTTGAAACTACGTCGGACATATAACAGGTTGAATTAAACTTTCCACAATCGTGAAACTTTCTCGGACATATAAGACAACTCCTGAAACTATGCCGGACATATAAGACAGTTTGTTCAAAAAACAAAGAGTGCAACGATACCGCTTGCTGCTTCGCATCCTGCTCTTCTCTGTCGCGCACTGCGCTGAGGTATTCCTTCGTCAGCGCCTGCAGGTCAGCCTCGTCGAGTCCGCCAGCTTCCTTGTCCCCTGTGTCCGTTTGTGTTGCAAATTCGAAGAATTAGCCTGCGCAATACATTTAAGGGCAACCCGCAAGATTGTTCGTAGTAATTTCGACGGATACTGGAGGGGGAGAAACCCATACAACTACATTGCACAAGGAAACCCATTGGGAACAAAGTGGGGCTTCTAGTTGAACGCTTGCGCCACTGAACCCAGGTTCACCTGTGTTTCGTGTGGGCTGCAGCACATTTACCTCTTTCGATCTTTTGCAACTGGCAGCCTCCTCAAGCATTTCCTACACAGCAGGGTGCTTCCTTTGTTTGTGCGCACCTCCATCGAACTCGATTTGTTCATCTACCTGGAGTGAGGATCGTACGCTGCCTTCGATCGGTTCTTGTTCTCGACAAATTGCATTTCGGCCAGGCGCTGCGAATATGCATTCGCTCTCCACTTCATCGTAATCCTCCCCGCGGGGGAGTTCACGACGGGGATAGCACCCCATTCGACTTCTCCCTTGAGGATGTCAGTCCGAGCGAGTGCCATGTTTTTGTTTGTACGTGCCGGGGGAGGATTAGCCTGTTAGTGAGTGATAGTGAGTGAATATGATCGGTAGGCTAATCTTCTCCCAAACAGGCTGCCAGCGATCTCTTTCTCTCCTTCTCTCCTTTCGCGTTCGCAATATTAATTGTTTCCTACCCCCCCCGTGTTAGTGTCGCCTACCTAAAGGCACCTTTTCCTAAAAGGCGACACTAACACGGGAAGCCGTTGGTGAGGATGAGACATTCTTCCTGCAAATACAGGGAACCCTATTGAGCACCGTCTTCCCGTGTTAGTGCCGCCTCGCGTTTTCAGGCAAAAAGGCGACACTGACAAGGGCTAAACGGAGGCGACACTAACACGGGGGGGAAACTTAGTTTAATGTTTAGGCAGAGTACTGCCTCGCATGCATGTTTGATGCTAGCATCAAGTCTTCGTCGAAGAAAGTGTAAAATAAAATAGGGGAAAGGGAAAAGGGTCGCAGGGAGTGTAAGACTCCGCAGGTAGGGTCTGGAACCTTGAGGGACTATTCCTCTGTATTCTTTTTTTCTTTTTTTCTTTTTTTCACCGCGGTGTTGTGAGCACCTCGTTCTTTGTCTCTGGTTTCGCTCTTGAACGCATACCAATCCAAAGTTAGAGCTCTTCAGTGGGTCCTTTGGACGGGGACTTTCGGTCCTGTTCCGGTGCTTTCACAACTTTCTGGTTCCAATGTTTATCGCATCCTTCCTTCGTCAGATTAAAAAAAAGGGGGGGGGGGGTAGGTACACGGTGCACTAGTCAAGGACTTTTTTGACTTTGACTAGTGGTTTTACTAGTCAAAATTTTGACTAGTAAAATGACTAGTGCCACTAGTAAAAATGACTAGTGCACTAGTAAAAATGACTAGTGCACTAGTAAAAATGACTAGTGATTTAGACAAAATCCACCTAACCTGGACCCAAATCCTGGGTGTTTCGAGAGTTTTCGAGGGGCTTTACGGTGACCACCGGTGCCCAGACACCACAAACCACCTGGGCAACCCCAGTTTTCGCGAGAGACAGGCAGAGTTGCGAGGTTTTTTGGTTGGTTTCTTGGAAAGTTCCTGAGCTTGTATGGCTTAGCAAACATAGTGCAAACGACAGTGCTATCCCTACGGTGAGGTCAGAGACATGTCGTGACAGGTCTCAGACACTGGATAATGCGGGCTTCCGACCACATTCAAACTCTCGTCCGTAGATTCGGCTTGTCGCTCATGGCGCTCCTATCGCCTTGGCATCGCACCGGACACAGTGCATTTACAGTAGTTCGTGGGTTCCCTAAAACCCACGAAGAAACGAGAGATGGTCGGCAGGTCTTCTTGCCGAGCTTCCCAACATGAATGTGCAACAGGTGCTGGCTTTGTCCGCCTGCGAACTGTTTGCATGCAAGGCTTTGTGTTGTGCACATTCCACAAATAGTTGCTCACTGCTATGTGCTCCGCTTTCTAGTGTTGGAGGCACTCTCTCATTGCGTGCTTGGAGACTTCCTCTTTCACGCCGCCGCGGAAAACCATTCTTGTAGCCTGTGGCGCGCGCGTTGTGTGCCAGTCAACACGTCGTGGTGCTTTGTCCGGGCATTTCGAATGCCTGGAAGTCACGTTTCTTTGTCTTTTCGGGACGTGCAGACGACCATTAAGCTTTCGTCGGGTGGGACACCAGCAGGTTCTGGTTTCTACTCGTCGGGTCTACCGCACGGTGAATCGCGTAGCCGGTGTACTTTTTGTGGAAACAGCTTCTTTCGCATCTTCGGTTGTTCACATACGACGATATAAATCACCGCCTCGGAGTAGCTTGAACTCACAACGCACTGTCTATCGGGCATTGGGAGCGACTAGTAGTATGTGCGGAAGAGCATGAGGCAGGCAAGCTGTATAACACTCCTAGTAGGCAACAAATTCCCAGAAACTCCCCGTACTCAGCCGTGGTGCTCGCCTGCCTTCATGGCACTTGCACTTTACAGAACTCAATACTCAGCCCGAGTCCTGTGGGGGAAGAGTGGGGGTGGGCGGCCCACCAAAAAAGGGACCACAGTCTGCATGTTCAGCCGCAAACACAAACCGACGAGTAATCGTGACTTATTCCTGCAGAACTGGCTTTGCTGAATGACGCTCGTGGCAGACAACTGACCCCCAGCTTTCGTCTATCGCACAGTAAGGAATCGCGTTGGGAACTGCGTTCGGAAAATCATTGGACCGGAATTTCTTTGGACCAGAATTTCTTTTTGGACTTTTTGCAGGTTCTGAAAGTTTTGGACTTTTCCCTGGGATTTTCACTTTTTGGCGGTATTTTGAAGTCTGACCCAAGCAGCTTTTGCACTCGTTTCGTGTTTCCGTTACACAAATGATGGGACCGGCAGAATGTACGAACATTTCAAAGCTTCCCGAATTCCGGGCCGAAACGCGTCCAAATTGGTTCAGGTTACCTTTAGTTTCTGTTTGTCCTTAAAACCCGTGGTGCACGATCATGACTATGGGCATAGCCTGGGTCGCGTAGACAAGCAGCTCGGGTGAGCATGGCGGGGGCGACTCATGAGATTGCCCCCGTCGCCGACCACGTGCCGGAACACGACGTCCGGGACCGGCTATACTTGATCAACTCCTTGAACGTCAGCAGCCCGCTGTCGTCGGCATCCACCGCGTCAAAAACGCGCGTGTCCGCCACTCGGCGGCCAGGACGTCGCCTTCACTCAGCGACGCTCGCTTCACTGCGAGCTCGCCGAGGTCGAGTCCTTCCGCGGCATGCCGCTGGCCCTGCTCCGTAAGGCCCGGCGATGCCGCGTGCCGACTACGCTCAGCGACTCGCCACCTTGAGTCTGGCTAAAGTAGCACCTTCTCCAAGTTGTAGGGCGCTGTTGACGGACTTGGGCGCGCCCTTGACTGTAGACACCACATGTATCATATCCTATCGTATTCCCGGATTCTAAACTTCCTTTTGGGCGTGAACCCTACTGTAAAATACTTGGACCGGAACCTTTTTGGACTTTTGGCCCAAGTTTTGGGGTTTTGAAAAGTATTTCGACTTTTTCCCGGTCCAACATTATTCCGAACACGGTAGCAAGCGCAACGGTAGGGTACAGTTGTGCGGTGGGACCCTCTGAAATTTACAAACCAGCCCAGATTTCGGTTCGGAACAGGTGGATTTCTACTAGGACACTAGTCATTTTGACTAGTGCACTAGTCATTTTTACTAGTGTTTTTACTAGTGCACTAGTCATTTTTACTAGTGCACTAGTCATGCTTTTTCACTAGTAAAATGACTAGTCAAAACACCTTTTTCACTTTTACGAGTGCACCGTGTACGAAAAATACTCGAGGGACTGTCTTGTGCTCATTCCGAAGGAGGCTAGAGGGGAGAAAACAATACAACTACAAAGTGGGTCTTTTTTGTTGAACGCTTACGCCCGCCACTAAACCCAGGGTTACCTGTGTTTCGTGTGGGCTACAGCACATTTACCTCCTTTGATCTAGCGCAACTGGCAGTCTCCTCATACTCCTCCAAGCCGAACCATGGCGAGCTCGGGGGAACCAAGCAATTTCGACACCCACGATTCTGCCATCCTATACCGGGCGGGGCGGTCGAACCGGGAGAGTTCGAAATGGAGTCCTAGGAGGTCGAACTCCCTGAGGGGGGCTCCAAACTGCTCGTCGTCTTCGTTGAGCTCGCAGTTAACGTCCCTGCAGCGTTGCACGAAAGAGTCGAACCGCGAAGTTGCCTCCCGCAACGAGCTTCCCACGACGACAAAGTTGTCCACCCAGGGTAGACCGTCAGCCTCCGGTAGGAGCACCCGGGAGGCCCTCTGAGCTGTCGCCGGAGCCCAGCTCCAGCCCATGCACATGGCGGCGAGTTGTGCCTGTACAAAACGGCCCCGCGGCCCTGCCAGGTGCATGCCAAAATACGGTCGGATGTCCGCGTCGAGCCGGAACTGATAAAAATAGCTCCGGGCGTCCGCGAGAAACACCACCGATGAGGCCAACACGCGGTCGATCACCTCGTGAACCGAAGGGAGCAGCATTGGAGGCGGGCGCGCCATGATCGCGTTGAGCTTGCGACCGTCACACACGAACCTCTGCCCACCGCTCTTCTTGTCGACAGTGAAGGCGGGGAGGACGACCCTCAACCCGCCCGATGCGACCTCTGCCACGCCATATCTCACCAGATCCGGGAAGTGGCGTAGCATGCGCCTCGACGTCGTTCGTGTGATCGCCGATGCCATCAGCGCTTCCTCCGCCCCCGGGAGCAGGGCGGACCGGAAGGATTCCCACGAACGGACCACGTCCAGCACACCGCGCAGCAGCCCCCGGCTGTCCAGCGCCGTCAATCTCTCAAGGTTCATGAACGATGACGAGATGGGCGCGAGAGCCTCGCCGATTCTGCGTTGCGTAGGGACGGCCGTGAGGTTGTTGATGAGGAGTTCACCCCCGTAAGCAACACCAACAAAGGGAGTGAACATCGAGGGGGGCAAGTCTTCTTCGGGACCCTCTCCCGGCCCCTGGTAGAACGTAGCCAACGGGTCGGGGAACTTCTTGGGCGGCTTAAACGGGAAAGGGGGTTCAAGACGAAGGGTTAGAGAAGGGACGCCGACGCCCTCGCGGTGTTCCGGACGAGCGGAACCTCGGCCTCCGGAAGGTATCGCATTAGCGCACTCAGCGTCGTATGGCGCGACACACTTTGGATCACCTTCAGGTCGATCCCGCTTCTCAGGAGATGAAACAGGGCGCCCCGCCGGAGAGAATGGCCGGAGAGTGAAATGTTCGCGCGCTTCAGCGCGGTCACAACTCGTCGGAAAGGGAGGTCCGGGAACAGGAGGCGTCCCGGAGGTGTTTGCGACAACAGCGTCCGGAGCTCCTGGTCCTGGGCTGGAGGAAGAATCACTCCTGTCACCTGGCCGAGACGGAAAGGATCCGACTTCGAGCCCACCCAGTTCACCGCCCAGAAACCAGCACTTTCGGTGACGTGCTCTGCCTTTCTCGTCAGCACGTCGTCCACGCGGGCGGCACCCTGCCAGGCCAAAGCCAGCGCAACACGCACCCTGGGGTCCGCTTCCAGGGCAACGGCAAGATGCAGCTCGTCCTTCGTCACCGGTACAGCCTGCTTCGACGGCTTCATCGCGCCGGCCCGTTTCAGAGACCTGACAAAGTCCCTGACGAGCTGGCTGTCGACAGGCCGCCCCAACCGCTTCTCGGCCGACTGTACGTTGACGACGTACTGTACTGCCGAGGCCGCGCAGATGTCTCCACGAGAGAGCAAACGGGTCACGAACAAGACCAGCGCCGTCGGGACATCGAGCTGCGAATCTGCCTCTGCATCCCAGTGACGTCGGAACTCCAGAAAGCGCCGGTACACGGAGTGGATCCCGCGTCGTGTGGACAGCGCCAGTGCATCCGCCACGTACGCGTTCGCAGTCCGGACAAGACGGTTCCGTTCGCCGGGTGAGAGAGGGGGCTCCGAGAGGAGGGGACGTCCGCATCGCCCCGAGACCGGAGGAGGGAAGCGGTTCACGGCGTCTACTGCTTGGCCTTGCTCCTGGTTGCGTTCGTCCGCTGAGGGGCCTGGGGAGCGTCGGGGGGAAGAGCTTCGCCCGAGTGTCGGGTGCGGGGCCTCGGGCTGCGCTTCCTGGGCGGCTTCGAGGCGGGCTGCTCCTCGGCTTTCTGTAGAGCCTGGAAGACGCTCCGTAGAAACGGAGGAAACCCGGCCTCGTGCTGATGCCGGTGCTGGAGGCTGCCTGCAAGAGACCACCCGGCTTTCAGAGCCGTCTTCAGGACCATCATCCGGTGGATGGTGTCCCTTCCCAGCTGGACGAGGGCGTCTGGGTCGGTGGTGTCGTCCATCAGTCGCATGATGGTGGTGACGTGGTTGGTGAGATGTTGGGCGTCGTTGGCGACGCTCGGGATGGCATCGAGGATGTCGGCGAAAAAGTCGCGGATGTGCACCAGGGCCAGCGACTTCTCGATGGGGCTGAGGCCGACCCAGAGCTGGGGGTCGAGGAGCTCTGGCCCGGGGGAGAGGAGCGTGGGGGAGCCTTGGACCGACCCGCCCTCCCCCAGCGAAGGCGGGCCCTCCGGAAAATCCGGAAGGGGTTGTGAAGACCCAGCGTAGGGCTGGGGGGGCTCGGCGCGGGGCTGGTAGAGCTCAGCGTACGGATGGTGTCGGTACACTGGCGGCGCGGCGTCCTCGATGGCCCGCAAGAGGCCGCAGGAGGAGCCCGGCAGCAGGACAGCCTGGGGTAACCGAGAGACGTCGATAAGAGGCGGAGGTGGCGGGAGCTGGCCTGCGAGCGGCCCCTGACGGGGCGCTGGGCAGGGACAGGAGTCCAGCGGCGTGGCCGCGGCGGCGGGGAAGGACCCAACGGGCATCGCTACCGGCGGAGGCGCGGGGCAACCAGGAGGCGCGTCGCGTGCGGGGTGAGTCGTCGCCGCGGGGACAGGCTCAGGCCGCGGCGAGTCGCGCGTCGGGAGAGCCGCCATCACCAATTCGGTGAGGCGCTCGACCTGCCGCTGCAGGCGGTCCATGCGGTCTGAGTCGCCGCCCCGGCTGCCCTCGGTGGAGCCGCAGTCCCTGAGGTCGCCATCATCCGGGTCGTCGCTCTCAGCGAACGAAACGCGGCGCGCCGCCGGCGGAGATAGGGCCGCGGTAGAGTCGGTGGGGGTGGCGGGGAGCGGCATGTGCCCCGGCGTCTGTGGCGGGGGCGCGGCCTTCGGGGACGAGCGCAACAGGTCTGCGAACTCGCCCTCGGTGGCGGAAGGCGCCGACGCGACTGCGAGCCACGCCAGCACCCACTGGGCGACGCCCTCCGGGGGGGCCTCCTCGTCGGTGTAGCCCAAGGCGCCCAGGAGGCGCCTCAGCCCGGCTTCCGCGGTGCCCTCGACCTCGCGGGCGACCTTCAACACCGTCGAGAGACGGCGGTTGTTCGCGGTGAAGGAAAAAAGGGACGGGACATCAGTCCCGACCACCCTCTTCACCCAACTCACCGCGCCCGACCTGTCGAGTTGCTTCGGCATTTTTGTTGAACGCTTACGCCCGCCACTAAACCCAGGGTTACCTGTGTTTCGTGTGGGCTACAGCACATTTACCTCCTTTGATCTTTGCAACTGGCAGCCTCCTCAAGTATTTCCTACAAAGCAGGTGCTTATACAAAAAAAAAAAGGGGAAACGGCCACACCGCGCTGCTGCTGCGTGTTCGACTTCTTCCTGGCTTTGCCCTTGCGCTCCTTGGCGCGCTGGAGCAGGGCGCGGTCCCTCGACGACTCGCGGGTGAACATCGTTTCGATGGTGTTCTTCTCCTCGTACTGGATCTGGGACAGCCCCTGGGACAGCTCGAGGAGCACGGTGCTGCCGTCGACGCCGCCGACCGCGACGTGCCGACCCTCGGAGGTGCACGCGAGCGTGTTGACGGAGAACTCGGAGATCTGGACCGAGAGCACCGGCGCCGTCTGTCGGTACAGCAGGTCCCACACGTCCATCACCCCGTCCATACGGGTCGTCATGAACACCCCGGGGCGTGCCGGGTGCCAGCAGCCGTTCGTTAGGTACGCCTTGTGGTAGTACGTCGTGAACATCGGCGTCTTCAGCAGCGCATCTTCCGCGGTCCAGAGGCGGACCGTCCAGTCGCCGACCGACATGAAGTACTTGCTGCAGTGGGGGTTCCGCATCACCGAGTACACGGGCCCGTGGTGCCCGTGGTAGCAGTGCGAGATCTTGTCCTGCGCCGTCTTTCCTTTTCGGTTGCAGAGAAGGATGCTGCCCTGCTCGGTTCCTGCGGTTTTTTGTTGTTGTGGCGGGAACAGTTGAGTTGCAGCTCTTGACAAAGATAGATGGAAAAAAGAAGGTGTTTTTCTTCTTCGCTTTTTCTCACGAACGGGGGGGTCGGTCCTGCTTTTGGTTTTGTAGGTTCTCCCGACTCCCCAATTCGTGGTTGGCACAAACTCAAGAGGTCTAGTCAACTATTCCCTGCAGTATTAGCATACTTTCAATAAAAATACCTCCCTCGAAACGGGTCCGCTTGGAGCCCTGTTTGGTACCCTTCTCGTTCCGCTAATTTAACGTATGCTTCCGACTAAACAGTTCTCTCTCACGGTTACGGCCCGTAACTGGCCCACCAAGCGATTTGTGCGCTGGAGACTCGGTGACTGTGGGTGGACAGATAATTGGTTGTAGCGGGCACTACGTGGTTGTGTGTGGCTGGCGACTGCGTGTATGCGGTAGGAAAGGGATGCAAACGTTGTAGAACGTGGGGGGCCCAAGACTACACTCCACGAAGGAATGTACTTGGTGTCGGTCACAAACAGTCCTGGACATGGCTAGCCATAACCCGAAAGCGTGCTCTAAATATACAACCCGTAACCACATAGCCCTTTCTTGCTCTAACTCTAAAAATAGAAAAAGGTAAAAAGGGGAGTGCACGGCTCCCAAAGTGGGTATGAAACCTTGAGGGACTAGCCCCCTGTATATTTATACACCGCGGTGTTGTGTGCACCTCGTTCTTCGTCTCGTGGGGGGCCGCAGAGGCGGTACACGGGAAAGAGGGGACACACGAACAGAGGGGGATGCTAGCGTGTTGCCACCGCAGTCAATTCCCAGTCACTTAGGTCCCTTCGTTTAACGGAAGTGAGGATAGTACGCCGCCCATCGATCGGTTTTTGTTCTAAGTGCAACGGGCTGTTGCTGCAAAGTGGTTCGTGGTGAGCAACTAATTGGTTTGTGGTGGGCAAATTAGTGGTTTGTGCTGGTGGGCAAATGAGTGGTTTGTGGTGGGAAAATGAGTGGTTTGTGGTGGGAAAATGAGTGGTTTGTGGTGGGAAAATGAGTGGTTTGTGGTGGGAAAATGAGTGGTTTGTGGTGGGAAAATGAGTGGTTTGTGGTGGGAAAATGAGTGGTTTGTGGTGGGAAAATGAGTGGTTTGTGGTGGGAAAATGAGTGGTTTGTGGTGGGAAAATGAGTGGTTTGTGGTGGGAAAATGAGTGGTTTGTGGTGGGAAAATGAGTGGTTTGTGGTGGGAAAATGAGTGGTTTGTGGTGGGAAAATGAGTGGTTTGTGGTGGGAAAATGAGTGGTTTGTGGTGGGAAAATGAGTGGTTTGTGGTGGGAAAATGAGTGGTTTGTGGTGGGAAAATGAGTGGTTTGTGGTGGGAAAATGAGTGGTTTGTGGTGGGAAAATGAGTGGTTTGTGGTGGGAAAATGAGTGGTTTGTGGTGGGAAAATGAGTGGTTTGTGGTGGGAAAATGAGTGGTTTGTGGTGGGAAAATGAGTGGTTTGTGGTGGGAAAATGAGTGGTTTGTGGTGGGAAAATGAGTGGTTTGTGGTGGGAAAATGAGTGGTTTGTGGTGGGAAAATGAGTGGCTTGTGGTGGGCAAAGAGTGTTGAAGTATGGCTAAAGATAAAGTGGTGTCACCTGAGGGGGTAATCTCAGGGCCGCCCACGTGATAAACCGTTAAGCATTGAGTTCTTTTAAGTACATGAACCACACGGATCAACATGCACTGCCTTGAAAGTCAGGTTATCGGATGACGTCGTCACCTGCCATTGCGTCGTCAAGGTCGAGCATTTGTGGAGCTAGCGGGGTTTGGCTTTCTTGCGATTCCAAAGACTGAGTCGGCGAGTACGATGGCGGGCAGGAGTGCCCGTTTTCCACTTTCGAGGGCATTGGTGTGCCCGTGGTCCCCGGTCGTTTCTGAGAGCTGCTTGCCCTCGGTACCTTCTTCTTCCTTCGATGCACCCCTGAGTCGGGTGTGGTCGCCTTCGTCTTCTTCCGCTTGCGGCCGGCGATCGGGCCTTCCTTCGGGGTGCCGAGCACCCTCTTCTTCCGCGCTGGTCGTTCGCTGGTTCCTGGCGTTGGTGGCGGCCTCTTGGTTGCCCGTCCGGTCGACGCTGTTTCCTTTTTCGTTGCCGCGAGCGGCGCTCGCGCCGCTCGCTTTCCTACTGGCGTTTCCCGCTGTACACTCACCTGGGTGGGTGAGGAGGGCCTCTTCTTCTTGCTGCGTCCGGGGGTTGACTGGACGTTCGTCTTGTTGGACTGGTGGTGGCCGCGGCTGCAACATGCCGCCGGTCGCCTCTGCGTCAGCGTAGGGAGCCTTCTGCACTCTTGGCAGGTGGCTCTGCCATGCGTGCGGCAGGCATGATGCCCGCTGCGGCAACACGCCGCCGCCGTCTTGCACTCGCCGCACTTCGTCGTGCTGTGCTCTGTGCACACCGCGATCGGCTGCCCATCGTTCGCGTGGTGATGGTGCCGGCAGCACATCTCTACCGTGGGAACGTCCCTTCGGACGAGTGCTCTGCACGCCTCACACTTCCCTTTGTGATGGGTCGCGCACGTGACGAGTGCCTTCTCTATTCCGACACCCGGCATATGCACGGGGTCTGGGTGCAGTTGTGGTGGGGCAGGCAGGGCCCACCTCGCCGCTCTCCCGATCGTCCAGTCAGGGTACGTCGGGCACTGCGTCCCTACATCGCTTCCTTTCACTTGTTCCTCAAGTATCGTCCCCGTGTGTGCCTCGCGAAAGCGTGGCCTGGGCCGTATACCCGATATCCCCGTGATGCCCATGAACGACAGCGACGTCGTCGGGCACACCCTCTCTCCTCTCATGCAGCTTCCCAGCCCTTGCTGTGCCGCCAGCTTGTCCAACGCGCTCATCATGCAGCGCAGGACGTTTCCCCGTTCTCTCACCCCCTTCGGCGCATTCCCGTGCAGCGGCATGCTGAGGCCCGAGAAGAGTTCAAAGTCGATCGCAAGCTCCAGCATTGACGCCTGCCCGTTCTCGGTCCATTGCATGTCCGACAGCCACGCTACCAACGCATAAAACGTCGGTAGTCCCCAGGTCTTGTTCCGCTCCCACGTCCATGCCGGGGCAATCCGCGCGAAGGGGTGGTCAAATTTCTCGGCAGGCATCGCATTCGCTCTCGACCAGGGGGTCGTGGGGTTCCTGGCCACCCAGCCACGTGCTTCGAGCCCAGCCCGTTCCGCAAGGATTTCAGCCATCATCTCCTGGAGCCGCCTCGAGAATTGGGCATTCTCGGGTACTACCACACCGTGTTCCAGCGTGCATCTGGGCCAGTCGGCCCGGTTGGCTGCCATCAGCTCGGCATGTGCCTCTCGTCGCCGTATGTGCGAGTACGCTCCGCAGTCCCAGAATACGTGTTTCTCGTCCTCGGTGTCGCCGCTTCCACAGTGCTTGCAGCTGGGCGCCTGCGGCTCAGCTCCGGCCTGCCTCATCCGCGACGTGTACTCAGCCGTGTTCACCCCCCCCGCCAACGCTACACGTATAAGCCTCGCGGTGTGCGCGGGACATTCACGCATCCTCCAGAAGGTGTTCGTCCGCTCCAGGTCGGCTCTCTGTATGCCCTCAAATCCCGGCCGCCTCGCCACCAGTCGGGACCACGTCTTCGCCCTCAAGTCCGCCCTAACTTCATGTCCCCTCTTCGAAGGTGCCGAGGTTAACGGGTCATATGTTGCACCATTCCTCAGCGTGCGAGACAGGGGCCCGGGTCCCCATACGTGTCCACACTCCTCCATGCTCCTCATCGCCAGTCCAACTGGCCCCAGGGGTAGGTCGCCCTCGGCGTATCTTCCCCGGATGCTCTCCATCAGAGGCAGCAGTCGTGGCAACCTCTCGCACGCCGCGTAAAACGCTGTCGTCACCCTATATGCTAGGCATGTACCGGGATCCGTCAGGTGGCCCTTCTCCTGAAAGTTTAGGACCATCTCCCTCGCGCGCTTCGGGTTGGACCCACCCCAGATCAGTCCCATCACCGAGCAGCCGCATCCGCCGCTTCCCGCTGGGGCTGGCAGCGAGCCGCCTGCGCCGCTCCCTCGGCATCTCTCCTCCGTCGAAGGGATTCACCCGGAGGTCAGGTGCCTCCGCCCGCTGCAGCACGCGGAACGGGGGGTCGGTGGCCGACGTCACGACGCAGACCCGCACCCCACCTCGCAGGAACGACGTGACGACGTCAGCCTGCCAGCCGGCCTCGTGCTCCACGTCCGCCTCGTGCTCGCGTGGCGCCGCGCCCATGAGCAGGAAACGCGGCTTCGATTCGAGGGGGGCAGCGGCGTGTTCGCCGGCCGCCGCACGCACCTCTTCCAGCGCGGCGTCGCTGCGTGCGCGTACGAGGAGGCGTTTGCCGGCGAGCACGAGACCGGCGGCCGCCCCGCCTGCCCGCTTCGCCACTTCCAGGGCGACCGCCCTCGTGGCCCCCTTCTGCAGGGCGACCACCGGCATGCTGTCCCGGCACGCCTTCTCCGTCGACCGCCAGAAGCAGCCATCCCGACCGGAGCTGGCCAGGATCTCGTCGGCATGGGCGCGGGGCACCCGCACGACCAGCTCGCGCCGCCCCTGCTGCGACGACACGCCCCACATGGTGTCGTCGCGGACACGTATGTCCATCTTTAGGGCCGCCCTGACGGCCCTTCGGCATAGGCGTGTCAGCGCCGTGCGGGGGTCCTTCTCCACGCAAGACCACGTCTCCTCCGACGCGTGTTTGCGGGCCACGACGAAGGCCAGCACCGTCGTGGCAGCGGTCGGCTTCACCGCGCCGACGGGCACTCTCTGCACTGTCACCTGCCCCCGCTGGCGCACCGGTTCTCCGCCCGTCCACAGGTACATCTCTTGTACCCTTCCGCCCACCATCAGCACGGGGCCCCGTCGCGCGTCGCTGAAGGTCTCACGGCACAGCACGCCAAGGCGCACCCGCTTCCCGTCGCGCTCCGCGACGTCCACCGCATCCGCAGCGGGTCCCTTCGCTTCCTCTGCTGCGGCGGCGCTGGGGGCGACCCAGAGCCCAGCCCCGACCGCCTCGAAGTTGGGTTCTGGGAGGACCGGCGCGTCCCAGTCGGCGGCGTCGATCTCGCAGGGCGGCGGGGGCCGCCTGGTCACGTCCGCCCAGGTGGGCGCGTTCCCTTGCCGGGGGCGTTGTGGTTGCTGCTGCTGCGGCTGCTGTTGGTGTTGCTGCTGTTGCTGTTGGTGTTGCTGTTGGTGTTGCTGTTGCTGTTGCGGTTGCCGTTGCTGCTGCTGCTGCTGCTGCTGCTGCTGCTGCTGCTGCTGCTGCTGCTGCTGCTGCTGCTGCTGCTGCGGTCGCTGCTGTTGCTGTTTCGGCTGCTGCTGCTGCTGCTGCTGCTGCGGTCGCTGCTGTTGCTGCTTCGGTTGCTGCTGCTGCTGTTGCTGTCTCGGCTGCTGCTGCTGCTGCTGCTTCGGTTGCTGCTGCTGCTGTTGCTGTTGCTGCTGCGTTGGTGGTTGCTGCGCCGGCTTGCCGCTCCGCGCTTCGATCCTACGCCTGAGCAGCGTCGTTGCCACGTCGATGATGCCGTAAACGGCATCCAGCTCGTCGAGGGCGGCGCGCTCCGCCATCCCCCGCGCCTCCTGGATCAGGACGTTGATCCTGTCCATCGCTTCCGTTTGGGTGAGCAGCGGGCAGCTCGTGTTCTTTAAGCGGGTGGGTACCGCTGTTGTGTTAAGGGGGTGTTTGTCCTGGATGTTGTCCGGGCGCACTTTACCGGCCGCGTGAGCAGCCAATAAAGTTTTTAAATCGTTAAGCATTGAGTTCTTTTAAGTACATGAACCACATGGATTAACATGCACTGCCGGTAAGCAGCGGCTGCCGGCTTATCCCGTGACACCTTTTATATGTACGTTATTGAAAACAGGTTCGTTCCCTCGTAATCTTTTGCGGTGGGGATTTGAAAGAACACACCAATCATGTACTTCGAGGGGCCACCGACCTGCGCGTCGTAATCGATGCAGACACCACCGAGGACACCCTTCGGACCACCATCGTTGACCTTGTCGGATGGCTTCAGCACGATGGTCTCCGACTCCACCGGCTTTTGCAAGTTCCGGATGTCCCAAATGAAGGCCTGCCCGTCAGTGGACACGGTGAGGAACTCTCCCGACTTCGACATCAGCCACCTCAGGTCCCACACCGGGTCTTTGTGCGAGTCATCGATGATTGACTTCGACTCGGGGTGTGCTGTCTTGGCGTCCGGTGTCCCGGCTTTTCGCGTGTCCCAGAGCTGTGTGAAGAAAATGTAATAAGAGGCGTCGAAGTTCCCCCTTCGTGGTTTGTTGCTGCGTCGCCAGTCCTGCTTACCAGAAGTGGCCTCCTTTTGACCAGGATTCTACGTCAGGGTGCAATGAAGTACCGCGAGCTCACGCCCCGTAGGTAAGAGCACCCTTGTTGATGATCGTTGGTGTTTTCGGCCATTATCCGATTATCAGCAACGTAGGTGACTGATGAGTACCACACTATGCCAGCCATTCACCATGTAACTTGTAACCGTTTTTTGGTGGCTCTTGGCAAAGACAATTTTGGAATCAGTGGGGTGCTGAGTACGTGCTGCTCACTGGTGATGACCGGGTACATACATTAAAGAAAGACCGTAAACCGCTTTGGCGGGGGGAGCCGGAGAAAGAAGAAGGGACACTAGACTTTTTCGTTGACCGCACTACCCCGAATCCCACGTCCGGGACGTGGTTGCAGGTGGCAATTGGTCATGATCTGAGGGTCTTTCCTCGGGCGGTTTAGTTTCTGCACACACAGTGCACTGTGGTGCGGGGTTTTATTTCTGTTTCCGGGAGTGGCTGCCGTGTCGAACTTTTCAAGAACCGCGGAGGTCAGCGGACCGAGAGCTACCGGAGAGCGTTGTGTGGTGAACTGATACGTGTGTATGCGATGAGGTGGGTTTGCGTGGCAGCCTGATACGTGTGCGCTGGCTGTCACACGAGCTTGATGCTCCGCATGGATGCTTATAAAAACTTCGGAGGGAAAAAGACTGCATGTTTATCCCACTCAAGAAGTTGAAGTATGGCTAAAGATAAAGTGGTGTCACGTGAGGGGGTAATCTCAGGGCCACCCACGTGATAAGCCGTTAAGCAGCGGCTTCTCCCGTGACACCTTTTATATGTGTGACGTTATAGAAAGAGTAGCGTTGGCACTCAAAAAAGACCACCTGCACTATGCCGTTGTAGGAGCCTCCGGCGATGACGTGAGAATCCTTCGGGCTGTACTGCAAGCAGCAGAGGGGGGACACGGGGATGAGATCGAGTTCCGGGGTGTTCGGGTTGTGGATGTCCCAGATGTGCGACTTCATGGTCATGCCCTCGGTGGAGCCTTGGAACTTCATGTTGCAGAAGGCGATCGCGAGCTTCTTCCCGTCCGGCTGCCACGAGATTTTGGACACCGTCCGCTTCACGGGCGACGGGTCCTGGAACACGGTCACGGTCTTCGCACTCGGCGGGCCGCAGGCGAGGTCGATCGTTTGGTCCACGAAGTACTCCTCGTAGATGTCTATGGCGTTATTCTGCTTCAAGTACTTGTCGACGTGGCGTTCGAACAGGTCTTTGCACGTCAGGAAGTACGATTCCTCGCGTTCGACCTTTTTCCGGTACTTCGTCTTGTCGTCGAGGTCCGTGTAGTCGATAGCGGCGGACCAGCCGCCCTCAATGTGGGTTTGCCCCTTCGGCCTCGTCTCGATTTGCGCCGTGTTCGTTCCATACTCGCTCAGGGATGGAACGTTTTCTATTTCCCGCTCGTACGGGTCGAGCTGCGTGTACTCGTCTCGGAGGCTTTGGTTGGGCAGGTACTCGAAAAGGATCTCCGGCTCGTTGTTCTGGAACTCGACGGGGCGCCCGAACTCCCGCCGGACCTTCTGGTACATGAACGATATTTCGGCCATTTTTGCAATGCCACGAAAGCGGAACGAGCAGCTCCCTCCGCTCACCCACCCCCCGCCCTCCCTTTTCTTCCTTCTTTTGTTTGCGGTTTTTGGAGTCTCCCGGTGAAAGGGATGTAGACATACTTGCACACTTTAACTTTGGCTAGCCAGGTTTTGATTTCGGGGGGAAAGTTCCCGTGGGAACTGAGTCTGACTGGGGGGAAACGTAGGCTAGCGCATGTTTCTTCCAGCTTTTTGAGGGACGGGACGTTTTCTATTTCCCGCTCGTACGGGTCGAGCTGCGTGTACTCGTCTCGGAGGCTTTGGTTGGGCAGGTACTCGAAAAGGATCTCCGGCTCGTTGTTCTGGAACTCGACGGGGCGCCCGAACTCCCGCCGGACCTTCTGGTACATGAACGATATTTCGGCCATTTTTGCAATGCCACGAAAGCGGAACGAGCAGCTCCCTCCGCTCACCCACCCCCCGCCCTCCCTTTTCTTCCTTCTTTTGTTTGCGGTTTTTGGAGTCTCCCGGTGAAAGGGATGTAGACATACTTGCACACTTTAACTTTGGCTAGCCAGGTTTTGATTTCGGGGGGAAAGTTCCCGTGGGAACTGAGTCTGACTGGGGGGAAACGTAGGCTAGCGCATGTTTCTTCCAGCTTTTTGAGGGACGGGACGTTCTCTATTTCCCGCTCGTACGGGTCGAACTGCGTGTACTCGTCTCGGAGGCTTTTGTTGGGCAGGTACTCGAAGAGGATCTCCGGCTCGTTGTTCTGGAACTCGACGACCTTCTGACCATGATCCTTCGCCAACTTTGCCACCTGAAACCACGTCCAGGATTTGGGCTCAGGGTAGTGCGGTCAACAAATTTTTTTTTCGAGGTTCAAAATGTCCGGCGTTTTTACCAAAGATGTCACCCCTCGGCCCATGGCGCGGAGCGGCGTAGTTGTCACTGGCTATGGCTCACGACGAACGGGTTCCGGGTTCGAATCCCGCGTTGACGGCTTTTTTCTCAATGTTACGGTGGTTTAGAAGCTTGCACGAAGAATGCCGCTTGAGCATCAAGGACGCGCACAGGGGGTGCTAACACCACCCTCGTTTGGCTCGAGTCATGACTTTAGAGTGTACGTTCATGAAGAGACCGGGGGTTTATAGTCTTCGGGTGACCATTGTCGTAAAGGTTCCTTTAAGGTATCAGTGTGCGTATCGACTCTGCGGCAGTGGAAATACGTGTGCTTGTGTGTGTGTCTTTGTTGTCTGTTGCCGACTATTCGACTTATTTTAGAGCGCGCTCTCATTTCCTACGTGTCTTGACATTTCCGGGGTTCTTGCGAGCCGACACCGAGTTCACGTTCGGTGGGAATGCGATCTCGGACTTTGCGGGAAGCCACCCAGCATGGGTCTGGTTCGAGTTTGAACAGAGCATCTATTTGGTACCGGAAAGTAGGCGCGAGATCAGACAAACCTTGTGCGCTAGCTTCGTGTAACTGTGAATCTAATAACCAGGGCTTACCCCACATTCTCGCTTTCATTTCACCATCATCTTCACCGTTTCTGCCAACGCGAAACACCTTTTCCGGCAAACAACACAACAGACAGAGTAACGGTGAGGCAACGGAGCGTGGTAGAACTGTGTGAGTGACAACCAAAGCCAGAGAAAACAAAACCGGGGAATGCAAGGAGGAGAAAAACAAAAGACCACGAGAGAACATTTCCGGAGTTTGGGCTTGCACTGAGAAACGAAGGAACGTACGACCAGCATCAACTGATCGATGACGGAGAAAATGACGAGGCGAAAATACGTTTTGTTCTTCGCGTATAGTGTACACACCTTCTCTCCGGGGGGTAAGTCTCTACTTGTATTTGCACGTTTTCGTTGGCTTCGTTTTAACATGTTCGCGTGCAACCGTTGATCCGGAAATGGTGCCCTCAGTACAACTGTACTTTTAAGAAGCAAAAAAAGGAGGAAAGCACAAGACAAGCGAGAGCACCAGTGGGCGGAAAATAAGAAGAAAAAAAAAGAAGCAAAAACAAGGAAGAAGGAAAGGTAAATTCGCGGAAAGAAGCCCGTCATCGATAACAGCGGTCGCGTTTCCAACTGTGTTTGATGTCGGGGCTCCGCGCGTGCGGGCACTGATTTTCTGCGCAAGCTTGCGAAAAGAAGAAAAGGAAGAAAGCCTCCCTCGCCTTGTGAAAGAGAGAACCTGTCAGCTGAGTGGGGACTGCCGTCCGCTGCCTCCAGTGTCTTCTCCCCCCCTCCCTGGATTTAATCTACTCCGTACTCCACGGGGAAAAATTGGACGGGACGATTCTCGGAACCTTTTCCCGGATGGAACTTGCCAAGGTTTGCGCAAAACCTTCCTTGTGTATTCGGCACGAAATCGGTGTTCAAACAATATTAGCCGAAGTGCTTGTTTGTTGTTGGACTCGCATCGGGCCGCATCGGCGAAGAACGAACGTTTTTCAGCTTCCACAAACGGGGGGACATTTTTGCGTTGCCCGATAGCGTTTCATTTTAGTTCCCCCCCCCACACGAAACGTCCCACAGCCGGGAGGTTACTGATGCCACCCACATCTGATCCTCGAATCATCTTCGCTGAAACGGATTCTGGGCGCTTGCAGGGTTCACCCACTGGGGCGGGAAAATCCTCTCTGGAGGGAAGGATTTTTTGTATAAGCACCTGCTTTGTAGGAAATGCTCGAGGAGACTGCCAGTTGCGATAGATCAAAGGAGGTAAATGTGCTGTAGCCCACACGAAACACAGGTAAATCTGGGTTTAGTGGCGGGCGCAAGCGTTCAACAAAAATGACCCACTTTGTAGTTGTATTGTTTTCTCCCCCTCTAGCCTCCTTCGAAATGAGCACGAGGCAGTCCCTCGAGTATTTCCTATGGAATGGCCACTTTTTTTTTGTTTTTGGCCGGTTTCGTTCATCATCAGTACGCTTAACCACACACGGACATTTGTCGCGCGGCGATATTCGCGACGTAACTCGAAAGAAGTCCTTCCGAGTTCACGCCACGAGAGCCCGATGACAGAATCTATGGTTGTCGGTCAGCGACACAATGCCAGCCGGTCCGAAGGACCCCCAACGAACAGCTTCGCGTAGGCTAACGCGAACGCCGCGCCATACCTTCGTGAAGAGGGGACGTTTCCAACTCAAGTGACCCACGACGCGGAATATGCTGCGTTGGGAAGCACTGGCGTCACCGGTGTATCCAACCGGCGGAGCTGCTCAAACTGCAGGTCGGAGCACAGCGCACAGTAGGCACGCCTTCTCGAAACCCCAACCAAATTGGAGATATCAAAACCACCGTACCTGGGAACGAGGGAGGAGAGGGAGAAACAGGAACTAACAAAAAAAAAAGGATAATCCATCGGAGATCAAGCGGGGAACGGGGAGGGGAACAGGAGATGGGGTGGCTACACAGAACCGTGAGCTTCGACCAGCGGTTCTTTGCTCGGAAAAATAATATTCTTTTCGTGATACCTTCTTTCGATCGTCGCAAGAGCAGCGGCTTCCCTTGTTCCGAGGGGGAAAAGAAAACGAAGCTAGCCATGTTCCAAACCAAAAAGCCATTTTAGTCCTTTTACTCTTTTCTGGAACGGTGTGCACTTGGGTCCTAGAGAATGCTACTACATGGTGACCTCCAGACACTCTGGAGCTGAGTGTAGACATGCACCCTCCCAACAGTTAGGGCTAACAAACGTCTCAAGACGGTCCTCTCCTCGTTGTTGCGTTGTGCAGGAAAAATAAACCTTGCACTTTTTTCTTTTTATTTCTTGCGTGCGATTCTGATTGCCCGGAGAGACGGCCTTTCGGAAACCAAAGAAGAAAAGAAAAAAAAAACAGCCGGATTGCCGACGAGCTAAATACTGGCGTTTTTTTTTTTTTTTTTTTTTTTGGCGGCGCATCTCATCATCTGCTTTTTTTTTTTTTTGGTGTTTTTTGCTAGTACTCACAATCTTGCAGGTTCCCTGCAATGCATTGCGGAGGCAGTTTGATCCTTAACTCGAATTCCTTAACATAAGCCGGACCATCCCCTCCCGATAGACCGCCGCCGAAGAGTGATCCTTCCAGAGTCACGTCGCGAAAGGCTGGCATAGTGCGGCACTCGTTGGCGTGCAAATGACTCTCCCCCCCCTACGCACTGGCGCAACAGGGGCCAGACGTTAGGACCGTGCCAAGCGCGAAGAAGAAGCCCAAATGCGAAGCAACAACACCAACACGGAGACGCAACCCAAAGGCAGCCAAGCAGACCTCCAGGGAACCTTCGGCGGCGAAGTAACGAAGCTAATCCGAGCGTCCGATGAAACCCCTTGTCAATACCACCCAACGACTGCAACGCGCGTGCGAAATGTCGGACGCTAGCGTCTGTCAAGAGCATGCGTGACTCAGCCGTGTTTCAAAGGTGAGATGAGAGGCATCGGCCCATCACTCTGTCAAAGAACCATACCACTAGCGCAACAGAGGCCCAAAAAGACCGTGGGTATACCGTGAAATGCAGCACTATGCAATTCTATGCAGCTCCGGGGAATAGGGATTCACCTGATAGACGTCGTGGTATGACGTGGCGCTAGGGGATAAGGGTGGGCCAGCTTACTGATGAAGAGAAAAGCAAGGGGAAGTCGATCAACGGGCGTGCGGGTGCGAGCATGTTGACGGGTTAAAAATACTCGACGTAGCTGCTTCGACTCCGAATGGAAGGGGGGAAATATCGAGGTAGAGGGGCAAAATACAATACAAACACAATCTGATTTGTTCTTCGCTTACGCCACCGTGGTATTGTTCTCTCACTCAGGACTTTGACCTGTTGTGTTTGTGTGATTTGTCGTGTAGGGGGTAGACCCGCATGACCTCACGTCCGTTCAACACGTGGTAGTTACAGCACTTGGGATCCCTTCTGTTCTTTGTCGGGCAGCATCGTCGAGCATTTCCTTTCAAGCTGGCGCTTCTGTAAAAAAAGAAAAAACACACAATCTCGTCTCTTACGGTAAAAGTTTTTTATGTCGGATTTTGTTCTTTCTTCGGTGTGGAAAAACGGAAGGCGGCGGGTGGCGTCCTCCCTTTTATTTGCAGACTAGGCCGTCGCGGCAGAGTGCACGGGAGGACAGCAGCCATACTCCTCACCTTCTTTTCTCTCTTTTTTTTTGGCTTTTTTTTTTTTTCAATATTCGGGGGTTTTTTTTTTAAAAAGATGGCTTCGTGTTGCCAAGTCACAGGTCTCCAACGAGAAACTGGGTCTGAATCAGGGAGCACAGGGCGGGGTAGCAAGGTTGCAGTATTCTTCGTCGGTTGGAGCACCTCAGAGATACTCGCTGTGGTGACGCCCGCTTCCCCAGGAAAATACTCGACGTAGCTGATTCGACTCCGAATGGAAGGGAGGAAATATAGAGGTAAGGGGCAAATACAATACAAACACAGTCTGATTTGTTCTTCGCTTACACCACCGTGTGTTGTTTTCTCACTCAGGACTTTGACCTGTTTGTGTGATTTGTCGTGTAGGGGTAGACCCGCATGACCTCACGTCCATTCAACACGTGGTTCGGTAGTTACAGCACTTGGGATCCCTTCGGTTCTTTGTCTGGCAGCAATCGTCGAGCATTTCCTTCCAAGCTGGCGCTAAACGTGTAAGAAAAAAAGTCGGAATTTGGTTGCTTTTTTAAAAAAAAAAAGACTGTGCCTTGTTACTAGAGCGAGGTTGAGGCACCGGGGTGGGCGGCACACAGGTTTCTTTGTACTCGCAACACGAGCTGGTGCATGTGGCGGGTTGCTTTGTAGTCGTTCGTCTGGGTCTGACCAGTACGTACCGAGAGGCCAATTTTGACAACAGCGAAGAAGAGAGAGAGAGTTGCCGTTGTAGAGGTGTCTGCGGGTCTCTGTGGATCTATGTGTAGATCCGCCTTCTCCACAAGTATACTGGCTTTCCACACTTCCTCGATAGAAAAACACTCGGGGGACTGCCCTGTGCTTATTTCGAAGGAGGCTAGAGGGGGAGAAAACAATACAACCACGCAAAGCGGGTCTTTTTTTGTTGAATGCTTACGCCCGCCACTGAACCCAGATTTACCTGGTGCTTCGTGTGGGCCACAGCACATTTACCTCCCTTTGAGATTGGAATATTGTTGGCATAGTGGAGAGTCATCGGCACGCCGATGGGAACCACACTATGGCCACAGCACATTTACCTACCTTTGAGATTTCGCAACTGGCAGTTCTCCTAAAGTATTTCCTGCAAAGCAGGTGCATCTGCATCACAAAAAAAAGACAGGAGCTTTCTTTTGTTTGTGCGTGCCGGTGGATCGTTTTCCCACTTGTATTTACCCTGTGTATATTCAGGTAAGGAATTCTGATCAGCCTCCAAAACACGCTGTCTACGTCTTTTTTGCCTGCACAATACATTCCAGGGCAACTCGCAAGATTGTTAGTACTAAAAAAGGCGCGCCAAGGGAACCCCTACAAACAGGCAACTTCGGAACAATGCACCCTCCCCTCCCCCCGGTGCTTCCTTTTCCCGAAGTTACGGATCCAGTTTGCCGACTTCCCTTACCTACATTGTTCCGTCGGCCAGAGGCTTTTAGCCCAGGAGACCTACGGTACGGCCCGATGCAAGACAATGAGATCTCCCCTGTTTTTTCCATGCACATCCACGCTGCGAACGGCTGAGCACCGCGGCCTGAACAAAACACGGTGCCAGCAGACTTCCATGCTGAACACCCGACCGGTCTGGGAAGAACGGTGCACAGTCGCCTCATCTGCTGACTACGCCGAGCATTTTTCTTTTTCCACCGAATCCCTCCGAAAGCTGAAGAATGACATGATCAATGCAGAAAACTAGGCTCGACACAATGCGGGCTCCGGATATCGGAGCTCTCCGTTGAGCCCGTTCATGATCCTTTGGCCCTTCCCCCTTCTTTTTTCCAAAGCTGCGCGCTTTGCTGAAAAACAAAAAACAGAAGAAAATACAGCTAGGGATAATTTTATTATGGGGTTTTTTTTTTTCTGCTTTTTTTCCTCTTTTCGGTTTTGTGTATTCGGAATAAATTAGTAGTGGGAGGGGGGGGGTCGTTTCTGTGATGATTCCTCTCTTCTTCCTGTTTTCATTTTTTTTTTTTTTCGTTTTCGTTCTCCTCTCCCTCGGGACCAGCTACTCAGCAGCATACTCCCAGTTGCTCCCCGTGAAGGGCTTCTGGTCGATAAAGGGGGATGTATTACCCGCTGGTGCGAGCTGTGGACGGCTGGGAGGGCCACATGCTGGTCCTGCGGAGCGCTACGATGGGATCATCGAGGACGGAAATTTGCTCTTCTTGGCCGGGGGAGGAGGGAAAATCTGAGTGCAGTGTTCAATGTTTAGACAGAAACACTGCTCTCGTGCGTGTTGATGCTGGCCGAGGGATTGCGAGAACGTGCTCGGAAGGGATTTTTGCTACACACCGCACTGGTCCTGTCTGCGCCGTGTTTCGGTCCTTGAAGCCACGAACACCTGAGTATCTGGTGTGCGAGCCTGGTTCACCTTATGTCAGGCGGCTGTTTGTAGCTCGCGGGGTGCCAGCCGTCGCAAGAAATCTTGCAGCTCTTCAGCTCTTCGCCGCCAGGACCACGAACGCGACAGCGGCGATGGCGGAAAAAACCAATCAGTTAAAAAGACTCGCAAAACCCCCTTCCGCCCCTGTCCAGTGAGAAGGAGGGCCAGTAGACAGCCGATTGGTCCGCGTTCCACCGAGGTGGTGCACGTCAACCACCCAATTTTCGATTTAATTCTTCTTCGGGGAGCTGTCGCACGCAACCATGGAGTGGACGATGCAGGGCACGCTCTTCCGAGAAGAGGATCAGCGCCGAGGAACAGACCTGGCCCTTCGTAGTGATCAGTCGTTGTTTTGTCCGCTTTGACTGGGTTTGCAGCCAAAGATACTTCCAAAGGAAATGCAGGCCAACGGCCGGGAAGGGGGTGGGTCCAGCCCTCGGCAGCGGGAGATGAGCCCCAAGGGCAAGAAACAGAGCGAGGCGGCAAGAGCACACCAACCGCGTTACGGCTGTGTACGACAAGGCGGGGTGGCACACCCACGTTGTCTTTTCTGTTTTTAAGACCGCTTCGTATGAGGCCGCGGTATGTTCTTGTGTCTCGGGCTGGCCTGTACACGCGATTGCAAGCTTTTTAAATTGAACTCTTGCCCCCCCCATTTACACATTTTTGTGCAGCCAATGGGGGTCCTGTAGTGACCGACTCTGTCATTTTCTTTTCGCGGCGCCTTCTCGCACTCCGTCTGCTGTGGCTGGAGTCCGCCGTGTAACGGCGGATGGCCATTTCAGCCCTGGGTCGCAGGGGAGCCGGGGGAGAAGAGGGCGCGCAGAAGAGGCTGAGGACCCGCGGGGAGAAAGGGATAGAGAGAGAGAGAGAGGGGGGAGTGGAGCCGTGAGGGGGCGCTCTCATTCCTCCACGGTTTCGTCCTCGCCGTTGTCTTCTTCGCCGGCCTCCGCCTTGTCGTCGGCGGGCGCCGCCTTGTCCGCCGGCTCCTTGGCCTGCTCGGCCGCTTCCTCTTCCTTCGCCTTCGCGGCGTTCGCAGCCTTGTCGGCGGCCTTCTTCTTGTCCGTGAACACCTTAACCATCTTCACGAGCTCCAGCCGCTTCTCGATGTACTTCTCGGCCTTTGTCGCGTCCTCCGATCCCTCGCCATATTCGGCCCATTCGCTGGTCTGTTGAACGGAGGGGGGGTTCGTTGGAATCGGTGTGCTGGAGTTGTGGAAATAAGAAAGGTAAGCAATGTTGAACAGGGGGTGGCGGCTTTTCGTGGTATTCTGCAGATGCTTTTTAGCTTTCTTTGGGTCGAAGGTTGTGGGGATGTCCGTCAGTCGGGTGGAGCGCTCATGAAGTGCTAAGTGGTACGTCAGGGATGGGATGGACGGGACTCCTCACTGGACCTCAGCAACACTAAAAATACAAGCGGATGTCCTTTTGCTGTTCGTATGCATTTCTGACAGACAGAGTGCAACACCAGGAAGTACGTCGGTGTCAGTCATGTAGCAGTGGCACGTCAGGGACGGGATGGATGGGACTACTCAGCAACACTAAGAATACTAGCGGATGAATCATGTCCTTTTGCTGTTCGTACGCATTTCTGACAGACAGAGCGCAACACCAGGAAGTACGTGGGTGTCAGTCATGTAGCAGTGGCACGTCAGGGACGGGATGGATGGGACTAATCAGCAACACTAAGAATACTAGCGGATGAATCATGTCCTTTTGCTGTTCGTACGCATTTGTGACAGACAGAGCGCAACACCAGGAAGTACGTGGGTGTCAGTCTTCACATGGGAATATGACCCACCGGACAGCAGAGTGGGCTGCCTAGGAGCGAATCCCGCCCGAGTGCCCTTTTTATAGACTGTTTCTTGTAGTAAGCGGTCGGTTTTTTTGAAGTCTCCGTTTGACTTGTGAGGCGGGGGCAAGGGGGGTTTCCCTGGGGGCTCTTCGTTTTGCTCCTTTTTTTCTTGTTGAAACGCCCCTGCCCTCATATAGACCCAAGGTCTGCGAGAGTCAGAACCTTCTTGTTGAAACGCCCCTGCCCTCATATAGACCCAAGGTATGCGAGAGTCAGAACCTTCTTGTTGAAACGCCCCTGCCCTCATATAGACCCAAGGTCTGCGAGAGTCAGAACCTTCTTGTTGAAACGCCCCTGCCCTCATATAGACCCAAGGTCTGCGAGAGTCAGAACCTTCTTGTTGAAACGCCCCTGCCCTCATATAGACCCAAGGTCTGCGAGAGTCAGAACCTTAATCTCATCGAGGGACGTGTCGTTCAGCTTCAACCCCAAGAATCTCGCAATTCTGAAAATCGTGTTCGCTTGCTGTATTTGACACAGCACACAGCACGTGCCAGAGGCTTCGCCAACGAGTATCGTTGGGGCGGGAAGCTTTCTTGCAAAATGATAGCAGAAAAACGCACCGCATCGCCGACCCAAAGATGGCCCTGCGCTTGCATTTTATCTGTTACCGCATGCCCAGGCCAGCCCGGAAAACCAACCCCTCCGAAAGCTACCCAAAGCCCCCTGCAAAAGTGGCAGGGACATACCTCTTCAATTAGGGCAGTCAGCTTCTCCTTTTCTTCCTCGGTGATGTACGGCTGCAGCTCTTCGTTTTCAAGGACGCCCTGTGTTTTGGTGTCCATGGCTTTAAGTGAGTAACGGCTGTGTACTTGTCACTTTTACCGGTCGGTTTTGAGTTTCCGACACGCTGCTTTTGAGCTCCTGCAATGAACTTGGCCCGGATTACTGTTTGAAACTCCTGGTGCAAACCCGGGTCTCTGTGGCTTGGGTCATCAGGGAAGGAATTGCACAGTCTTTGTGGTTTAGGTCATCGAGGAAGGGACTGCACACACGGCAGGAGCTGACAGCTTCACCATCCGGCATACGGCTCCGTGACTTCTGGTTTCATCATAGTGTTGCTGGGAAGGTCTATTTCCGGCCCTTCGCAGCCTTGCTTTGCACAGGACGACCACAGGAGACTTTGAAATGCCGGCTTTCCACACGAGAGAGAAGCTGCAATGACGCAGGGGCGTTGATGCTTGATCCCACTCAACCGCACGTTGGGCTTCCACCACTAGAGGCCACGTCTTTCACGGGGTCGATGTGTGGGGCGGAGGTCATGCCCAATGCAGGAAGAAAAGGCGGACGCCTCGGTAGTAACTTCGTTCGTTCGCGTTGTGTAGCAATAGCATACCGTGTCGTCGTACTTAATAGCGTACATGTACGTTTCGAGATCGTTCTTGGCGGCTGCAGCCTCGCGTTTGAGATCGTCGATTCTGTGTGTGTGTGTGTGTGTGTGTGTGTGTGTGTGTGTGTGTGTGTGTGTGTGTGTGTGTGTGTGTGTGTGTGTGTGTGTGTGTGTGTGTGTGTGTGTGTGTGTGTGTGTGTGTGTGTGTGTGTGTGTGTGTGTGTGTGTGTGTGTGTGTGTGTGTGTGTGTGTGTGTGTGTGTGTGTGTGTGTGTGTGTGTGTGTGTGTGTGTGTGTGTGGGATCCTTACTCCGTTCTATGGACTTGTCGACGTCTCCGGAGGTCTCAGCTCCACTGGCCACGACACTGGCCGGTTGCTTCGCGCTGGCGTTCTCCAGCGGGTGCACGTCCTCGCAGCAACTGCGGGATGCAGGGCAACAAAAGGAAACGGAAACAGGCAAGCTAGAAAGGGCCGAAAATGGCACAAGAAGAGAGAGGGAGGGGAACCCAACCAAAGGCTGCACCTCCGCCGCTCGCCGCGTCCGCAGCAGGCAGTTCCATCCGCTGCTCCGACGTTCGCGCACGTCAATCGGGCCCCGGCGGCCAGGGCCCGCGCCTGCAAAACGACATTGGGGGAACCCAACCAGGGAGAGAGAGGGAGGGGAACCCAACCAAAGGGGGGCCAACACCCAGCCTGCGACGTGTGTTGGATTGTGATCCCTCCCGTCCAACCTCGTAACGAGTGGATGTGAAACTGGGGATGCATTGCCTATCCACAGAACGTAGTGGATCCCACTAGACGCGCCTTCGGCGCTCAAGCAAGCTTGCTAGTATGTGTGTGTGTGTGTGTTGGCCACGCGCTGTTCTAAACTGCAGCCTTGTTTGGTCAAGGCTCCCTGCTTCATGTCCCTTGTGCTGCTGGTTGCAACATGTATCTGGGGGGGGATGTATCGCCTCTTTTTACACGCGGTGCAGCGGGGTGCAACATGCTTCGTGCAGCTTGCCGTAGCATTCTTCACTCGCCCTGCAGTTGGTCGGGATCGCCGGCTGCTTGCGCCCCTCTCCTGCTCTCTTCCCTCCGCTTCCTTCTCCCACGTTGTACTGTAAAAGAGCTCTGGGTGCCTGCTCGCTGCCCATGCCTCGTTTGCCTTCACAAACGGGTTCGCGAGTGTCGTCGCAGCTATGCCAGGGCGCAACTGGCAGTCTCCTCAAGCATTTCCTACAAAGCAGGTGTTTTAAACTGTGACTCTGATAAGTGGGGGAAAAAAAAAAAGGTAAAATTACAGGAAAATCGCTGTTTCCCCCCCTCCTAGGTGTTTATACAAAAAAAGCGTGAGTCTGGGGCATACTTCTGCAGAGCGTCGAGGAGCGCCTTGGAACGGGCGTAGTCCTTCTCGTACATGGGAGCCGGAACTGATTCGGTTGCCGATACCTTGGCAGGGGACCTGTGCTTCTTGACGACGTGCTTCTCCTTCTCGACGTAGACGGCCTTCTCCTCCTTCTTCTCGGCCTGCTTCTTGGTGAACTCTTTCTTGTCTGCGTCGTCCTTCTTGTCTTCGCCGTCGGTGCTGGGCTCCTCTTCGCCTTCTTTCTTCTCCGCGTTGTCGTCCTTCTTCTCCTCGTCTGCGGTGGCGTCCGCTTCGTCAGTCTTTTCCTTGTCGTCGGCGTCTTCGGACTTCGCGTCGTCCTCCTTTGCAGCATCCTTGTCGTCACCTTCCTTTGCCTTCGTCTCTTCGGTCTTCGGCTCCTTCACTTTAACTGCGGTGTTGGGTCAAGAGATAGGGAGGGAAACCCCGGTCACCTATGAGAATACAAGAACGAAGAATGTTGTAGTATGGTTAAAGATAAAGTGGTGTCACATGAGGGGCGGGGGGCTCAGGACCACATTCATTGCGAATGCGTTCGTGGTGTCGGCCGCAGGAGTCTGTTTTGGCTAGCCAAAGAGAGTAAAAGAGTGAAAGAGTACGTACAGTAGTAGTAGAGAAGAGAACGAGTATAAAAGAAGTTGGCGGTAGCACTTAAAGAACGGAGGTAGTACGTGCGCTCGGCTAAGGCCGGCGCGTGGCGAGACTGGAGGCAGCAGCTAAAGTTCGGGAAACAGTAACGTTCGGGCGAAGCTAAGTTCGAGTTCGGACGACGCTAAGTTCTAATAATGCTAAGTTCGGGCGAAGCTAAGTTCTGATGAAGCAAAGTTCGGCGAAGCAAAGTTCTGGTGAAGCTCAGTTCGGACGATAATAAGTTCGAGTGATGCTAAGTTCTGGTGAAGCAAAGTTCGGGCGCAGCTGCGCAGCAAAGTTCGGGCGATGAAATTCTGGTACGGGCGCAGCTGAGTTCGGACGAAGCAAACTTCGCGCGAAGCTGAGTTCTAATAAAGCAAAGTTCGGGTTCTCGTAGCAAGTTTGGCCTGTGATGGCAAGTTCGGCCGCCCGACTCCATTTCCCGGGTGACCCAAATACCGCGAGATACTGAGAAACTCCGCCAAAAACGCAGATTTCGGGTACATCAGACCCCGAAACGCAATAAACCTCGAAAACAATCTTCGACCGGAAAAATGTCATGGGCGGGGTCCGAACCCGGGTCGACCGGCTTGAAGGCCGACGCCCGGTCACTCTGCCACCCGCATACCAATTGCATACATGTTGAGCAGGGGTTGCCATGTAGCCCGCATCGGTCTAAGTCAACACTGTTACTTTCATGGGATGTTCACCGGGGAAAACTTAGTTTAATGTTTAGGCAGAATACTGCCTCGCACACATGTTTGATGCTAGCATCAAGTCTTCGTCGAAGAAAGTGTAAAATACAATAGGGGAAAGGGAAAAAGGGTCGCGGGGAGTGTAAGACTCCGCAGGTAGGGTCTAGAACCTTGAGGGACTATTCCTCTTTATTCTTTTTTTCACCGCGGTGTTGAGCAGGGGTTGCCATGTAGCCCGTATCGGTCTAAGTCAACACTGTTACTTTCATGGGATGTTCACCGGGGAAGGGTCCGACCTAACCGTTAGTCAACAGCAACGTCGAAAAGGGGAGGGGGGAAGAAGATAGAAAATCGGTGGGGTTGACAAGCTCGTAAGTGGTTGTTTGTAGATCAGCACAACCTTAAACTACGCCTAGCACGAGGCCAGGCGGTCTTTAGCGGACCTCCAGTACATTAAACGCAAGCCGGCAGGCCGTCAACAGACGCAGCACGAAAAGCTAACGTCGCCGGTGCAGCATCTCAGCCTTGCGTCCTTTTATCTACGACAGACACTGAACCAGACTTCAGCCCGGTTGGGTCGAGATTCCGGTTGTTCCGTGGGGCGAACGTCACTCCCCGGGGGGAAAATCTTAGTTTCGTGTTCAGGCGCTACTTGCCTCTCATGTGTTTGATGCTAGCATCAAGTCTTCTTCGCGGAATGCAGAGTCTTGTTTTCTGTTCTTTTTGGGCATACTCTTCTTGATAACCACGACGTTCTCGTCGTACTTAACGGTGAGAGCGCTCAACTCGACGAGGCCCGCCTGCGTGAGCTCGATGACCGCGTTGACGGAGTTCGCGTTCGATTCGTTTTTATCAGCCTTGTTGTAACCGAAGCCGTCGAGGATGGTGGCCACGTCCTGCAAGGGGTGTGAGTGTGTTAGAATTCATGTATGGGTAACCCCCTGTTGCGGAGTATGATCCAGGCTCACGTCACAGCTGACGCTCCTGCTTGGTGCCCGTAGTGACTAGCCTCGTTTGCCTATGGTGACGTCGGGGAACACAGCAATCAGGGTTCGTGATCTTCAGGGTTCAGGCAGGGTCTATGAAACCGGAAACCGGGATACCTGGACGTGGTACTTTCGCAGCATGGTTGACACCTCTTTGTCGCCTTCAGTTTTTGACAGGTACAGGCTCAACTCGAAGTCGGTGTCTCTGCTGACGGTGATCGACTTCTTGACGCCGTATCTCGAGTTGGTGAAGAGCGGTCGCATCTGCGAGGTAGAATGTGTCGTTTTGATCAACCTTAGGGGGTGGGGATTGCAAGAACGGATTGGAAATGTGCTCAACACGGCACTGGTCCCGTCTGCGCCGTGTTTTTGTCCTGTGTCCTGAGAACTCGCTGGACACACGAGACGGACCATCACCAACGCGTAACCTGAGAGTAGGACAGTGAGGGTATCGGGTTGGTCAGGGAGAGGGGGGGTGAATTACCTTCGGCTCTTTGTCGCTTCCCGGCTTTTGAGACAGCTTGAAAGTGACGTTGTACGGAGCAACGTCAGCCACGTCGAACCCCTGTTGGTTTTTAAGAGGGGTGATTTCGCTAGGGATAAGAACAAGAACAAGAACAAGAACAAGAACAAGAACAAGAACAAGAACAAGAACAAGAACAAGAACAAGAACAAGAACAAGAACAAGAACAAGAACAAGAACAAGAACAAGAACAAGAACAAGAGTTTGAATAGAGCATCTATTTGGTATCGGAAAGTAGGTGCGAGATCAGGCAAACCTTGTGCGCTAGCTTCGTTTAACCGCGAATCTAATATTCAGGGCTTACCCCACATTCTCGCTTTCATTTCACCAACCCTGTGACGATTATCATCTTCACCGTTTCTGCCAACGCGACCTTTTCCGAACAAGAACAAGAACAAGAGCAAGAACAAGAACAAGAACAAGAACAAGAACAAGAACAACATACCTTCGTTCTGAATGAGCCCTTGCCCAAGCGGGCCACCTGGAACGTTGCGCCGAGAGCCATGCACTCGTCGCCGTTAAGAGTCTTGTCGAGGCTGCGGCCTCCTACGGATTCCGACAGAGCAACTTGCAGTCTCGGAATACGGATTCCTCCTGAGGGGATTGAAGAGGGTTTGCTTTCTTTGGTCTCTATCTCCACGTAACTCACCCGTTCCAGTCGCTTTGCACGGTTGTCTCCAACTGAGCGGAAGTGCGGCCACCGTACCGTCTCTCGATATTTTGCGGACCCAACACCGGGCCACGGCCCGACTCTGGGAGCCGTGTTGAACGGAAGTGAGGTCGGTCTACCCCTACACGACAAGACACACAAACACAACAGGTCAAAAGTCCTGTGTGAAAAAAAAAAAAACAACACACGGTGGTCCATTCTTTTGCTTTTCGTTGTCGACAACATCATTTATTAGCGTTTATTGTGGTTTAGAGGTAGAGGTTATTCTTTCTGAAATTCAGCGTCTTTTCATGCCTTGTTAGTGACGGTACTTTGGGTTTTCTTTCTTTCATGGACTTTCTGGACTTTAGGACTTTATGGTGCCATAGAGTTGTCTTACTGTCTCTACGCCGCCCAACGAACAAATGCATCCTGGGTTTCAAACCCAGTTGGATGAAGCCGGTTGCCAAAACCTGTACACCGGCACTGAAATTACAGTGACCGAAGCGAGGTACAAGCAACAACGCATACCTCCGATGACTTCAATTGCCCGAATGTCATCAATGGAGACGCCAGATTGCGCCAGCGCCTTCGTGAGGAGTGGAGTCGCTCGCTGGAAGATGTCTTCGCATTCCTGTATGGGGGGTGTTATACTCTTAGGGATCCGGGGTTTTAAAGCCTCCGTGTGACTATTGTCGCAAAGGTTCCGTAGGTAACGCATCCGCGGTACTAACAGCACGTGTGCTTGTGTGTGTTTTTTTGTTGCAACAGCTCAGTGTTCTCCGACAGCTCAGTGTTCTCCGACAGCTCAGTAGCTCAGTGTTCTCCGACTCCCGCAACCGTGGACCATAGTTAGCACAACCCCATTTTCCTGCAGGTTTATCAAAGAGGTCTCGTTCGGACCTTTACTCTTCGGTACGACAGGGCGATTACCGCAAATCGATCGAGGGGAGCGAGGTCGGGAACGAGAAAGAGGGAGGAACTGCCTGCGTTCTTCTTCCAATTCCGAATCCTTAAGTTTCCGAATCGTCCCCTTCCAAGCTTGCTTCTGAAGCAAGTGGACTTCAAACACTCAGGGCGTGTCGCCCAATACCTCTCACGGAGTTTCCGAGGGAATCTGCGAGGCTTGACGGATCTACATACAGGGTGTCTGTTCTACGGGGGAAAACATTTTGTTTTAAGTAAGTTGTTATTCGAATTTCTTCATTCCTTTCCTCTCATTGAACGAAAACCGCTGCTGCAATGCACAGCAGCAATGCCTGACTGCAATGTCCTACTGCAATGCCCAACACTGAGGATAGCCGATGGAGATCCTTGTCTGTCTTTTTAGGTCCTCACTCGACCCCCCTAGACGCACCGAAGGTGCTCAAACAAGTTCGCTGGAAGAAATGTAAACTGTGGAGTGCGAACCTGGTCGAGCTCCTCACGCTGGAGAGTGTAGAAGAACGGCTTGCCGTCGTACAGCTCCTCGACAGCGACGATCGCCTGCTTGTTCGCGGAGAGGACCTCCTTCGCCTTGCTGGCGGACTTCATGAGGACCGTCATGGCCTTGAGGGCCGACTTGTCGGTCGCCCCGAGCAGCTTAATGGACGGGTTCTTCGCCTCGAACTTCTTGGCGAGGAAGTTGGCAATCCGCGCGTCGAAGGTGCGGCCTCCCAGCGTCTCGTCGTAGGTGATCGCAAGCTGCTCGAGCTTCCCGAGCTCAGCGCCCTTCTTCGGCTTTCCCTTGGCGTCAACCTCGGCGGGGGAGAATCGGAACACGCCGACTTCAGTCTTCGAGGATCCCATGTCGTACACAACCAAGTGTACGGTGTCGTTCTCGAAGCCGCGGCGCTGCACGCCGTATTGCAGCGCCGCGGAGAGGGTCGGCGTGATGAACCCTGCCACCGGCAGCCCGGTCAGATTCGCTGCTTCGAAGATGGCCTGTCTTTGGCTGATGGTGAAGAAGTGCGGCACGACGACGACGGCGCCGGTGACCTCCATTTCGAGGTGCGTGTCGGCCTGCCCCTTGACGTATCCGAATAGCTGCGCGAGAAGCTCCTCGGGCGTGAACTCGACGGGCGGATCCTCGTGCATGATGTCGATGGTGGAGCGGTTTTTGTTCTCGACGAAGTTGTACGGGAGGTTCCAGGTGTTCTTGAAGAGGTCGAGCACCGCCTTGTCCTCCCACTTGTGGCCCGCGAGGCGGTTGAGGAAGGTGTACATCTGCTGCGGGAACCGGGGGGCGAGGTTGTGGGCGTCTTCGCCCAAAAATCGGTCGTCGCCTCTGAAGCCGATGTAGTTGTCGCTTTTCCGTTTGCTCTGCTCGTTCAGCACGACGTCGATCCCCGTGCTCGGCCGGACGCCGGCCACCTTGATGTACTCGCTGCCCAGGTCGATCCCGATCAGCTGCGCAGACACGGCGCCCGCAAGCACCGCCAGCAACGCGCACCGCGGTGCTGCCATTGTCCGGTCCTTCCTCCCTTTGATCGGCTTCGCTCGCACGCCGTGACCCACCGCCCCCTACTCTCACACCCTTGGGAAAAAGCGAGGGAGGACGGAGGTGTGGGGGGTGTGCTTCTGTTTGGGTTTGTTTTGGTTTGATTGGAACACAACTACAAAGTGGGTATTTTTTGTTGAACGCAGGTGCTTACAACCCCTGGTAGCACGAGGCGAACGCTGAATGGCGGAACTGGCACTAAAAAGCGAGAGAGGACGGGCGTCCTTCTGTTTGGGTTTGTTTTGGTTTGATTGGAATACAACTACACAGTGGGTATTTTTTGTTGAACGCGGGTACTTACAACCCTGGTAGCGCGAGGCGAACGCTGAATGACGGAACTGGCACTAACCGACAAAAGTCGTCAACAACTGCCTTCGCCGTGCACAACTGACCGCAATGGACAAGGTGGCAATGTGCTGTTGTGACAGTTGAGGTCATTCGCATTTGTCTGCGAATGTCTACCATGCTGTGATATTTCGTTTGCTCTGCTCGTTCAGCACGACGTCGATCCCCGTGCTCGGCCGGACGCCGGCCACCTTGATGTACTCGCTGCCCAGGTCGATCCCGATCAGCTGCGCAGACACGGCGCCCGCAAGCACCGCCAGCAACGCGCACCGCGGTGCTGCCATTGTCCGGTCCTTCCTCCCTTTGATCGGCTTCGCTCGCACGCCGTGACCCACCGCCCCCTACTCTCACACCCTTGGGAAAAAGCGAGGGAGGACGGAGGTGTGGGGGGTGTGCTTCTGTTTGGGTTTGTTTTGGTTTGATTGGAATACGACTACACAGTGGGTATTTTTTGTTGAACGCGGGTACTTACAACCCTGGTAGCGCGAGGCGAACGCTGAATGACGGAACTGGCACTAACCGACAAAAGTCGTCAACAACTGTCTTCGCCGTGCACAACTGGCCGCAATGGACAAGGTGGCAATGTGCAGTTGTGACAGTTGAGGTCTTTCGCATTGGTCTGCGAATGTCTACCATGCTGTGATATTTCGTTTGCTCTGCTCGTTCAGCACGACGTCGATCCCCGTGCTCGGCCGGACGCCGGCCACCTTGATGTACTCGCTGCCCAGGTCGATCCCGATCAGCTGCGCAGACACGGCGCCCGCAAGCACCGCCAGCAACGCGCACCGCGGTGCTGCCATTGTCCGGTCCTTCCTCCCTTTGATCGGCTTCGCTCGCACGCCGTGACCCACCGCCCCCTACTCTCACACCCTTGGGAAAAAGCGAGGGAGGACGGAGGTGTGGGGGGTGTGCTTCTGTTTGGGTTTGTTTTGGTTTGATTGGAATACGACTACACAGTGGGTATTTTTTGTTGAACGCGGGTACTTACAACCCTGGTAGCGCGAGGCGAACGCTGAATGACGGAACTGGCACTAACCGACAAAAGTCGTCAACAACTGTCTTCGCCGTGCACAACTGGCCGCAATGGACAAGGTGGCAATGTGCAGTTGTGACAGTTGAGGTCTTTCGCATTGGTCTGCGAATGTCTACCATGCTGTGATATTTCGTTTGCTCTGCTCGTTCAGCACGACGTCGATCCCCGTGCTCGGCCGGACGCCGGCCACCTTGATGTACTCGCTGCCCAGGTAGATCCCGATCAGCTGCGCAGACACGGCGCCCGCAAGCACCGCCAGCAACGCGCACCGCGGTGCTGCCATTGTCCGGTCCTTCCTCCCTTTGATCGGCTTCGCTCGCACGCCGTGACCCACCGCCCCCTACTCTCACACCCTTGGGAAAAAGCGAGGGAGGACGGAGGTGTGGGGGGTGTGCTTCTGTTTGGGGGTAATGTGTTTTGTTTGTTTTCTTCGTTCTTTGGAAGAGCGACTGAATCTCATGATGATTTTCACACCCATTTCTCCCCGAACGGTGGGCCAGCTTTGGTGACCGTTGTTCCGCAGTGGTAGGTCCGGAGGTGTGAGAGTGCCTACCCTTGGTCCCCCATGAGTAGGAAGCCGACATGTATCCCGTAAACGGCACACATGCCGGGCTCCAGGGTTCTCAAAGCGGGTCACAGGCCCACCTGCCCTACGCGAGGCACGTGCCCAAGTCTCGTGCAGGACTACTGTAGCTGTCTCCATGTTTGCAACTTCCTCAACTACTATATCGTGTGCGCGTGGTTTTCCTCCACCAGGGTCACTGCCGAAGCAGCCGCTTCACGTCCTTCCCCCTAACTGGCTTGCGGAGGCGGCGTCACCCCACCTGTCATTTAGCTAAGCTTACTTATGTCTGCTGCCCCTCCTCCGGTGACACGACGGGAGCACCTGAGTTTCGCCGGATCACGTTGCTCTATAATCCGCTACCCAGCATCTTCAGTCGCGCTACGGATTCCCCCCGTTGATCAGGCGGTGCCCACACCAAACGAAAGCCCTCTCCATCTGAACAAGACCGCTCGCCGACCCGCAAGTTGGGTAACAAATCGATGGGGCAGCATCGTGATTTGGCGTCGCCCCTGCTGGGTCACGACAGGTGAGTAGCGTCACCTCCCCATAAGCGAGCAAGGCGAGACGCGAGGGAGACGAGCTGCGGCACATCGCCAGCGCGAACGCCCTCCGTGAAGACCGGACCGCGTCGGCCACTTGCCAGGACCTCTTCCACCGCTTGAGCTTTTCTAGAGCCCAAGGCGTGGCGAGGATCGTCAGTGCATCTGGTGGGGCGCGACCGGACGAAGCGAACCCGCCCTGCGGAAGGGATCGTTCGCGATTCAAGAAGAGGGATGCCGATTAGAATGAGTACGAATGACATACCACATGCTCGAAAGACATGGAGGGAATGCGAATGAATCGGTCTTGTGCCAATGAAAATGCAAAAGTCAAGACCGTTCCTCTCCCATGGACTCGTTCCAGATCCGAGTTAGCATACTCGTATGCGCTCGATCAAATGGCCAAGGTAATCGATGCAAGGGGGAAGAGTCACTGCATCGCGGGCTTTTTTATCTGGTCGGACCTGCCCTGAGACGCAGGCCAGCCGCCCCGTACAGCAACCCACGTTGAAACGGGAGAGCCGCCAGGGTACCTTCTTTACAGGGCAATGGCCGCAGCTTTGCGGCCAGGTTAAGGAGTCGGTCACTGACAACACGCGCCAAGAGAACTAAAAAAGGACGGCGTCGACGTTCCCTCGTTTCTTCTTCTCGGGAATTCGTTGTTTTCTAAACTTTCGTGCTTTTGCGTCGCGGAGGGCTGGTCTTCAAAAATACTCGACGTAGCTGCTTCGACTCCGAATGGAAGGGAGGAAATATAGAGGTAGAGGGGCAAATACAATACAAACACAATCTAATTTGTTCTTCGCTTACACCACCGTGTGTTGTTTTCTAACTCAGGACTTTGACCTGTTGTGTTTGTGTGATTTGTCGTGTTGGGTAGACCCGCATGACCTCACGTCCGTTCTACATGTGGTTCGGTAGTTACAGCACGTGGGATCCCTTCTGTTCTTGTCGGGCAGCATCGTCGAGCATTTCCTTTCAAGCTGGCGCTTATGTAATAATAAGATCCTCACTCCTATGCTTGTGTCTGTCACTCTCGTCCACCGCTCCTGCTCTGCCGCGCGCCGTATGGTTGGAGTAAAAGGTGAAGCCAGAAAGCCGCTAATCTTGCTGCTGACCACACGAAGTGGTGCAAGTTTATTTTCCTACGAAAAAAAAGGATCATGCATTGCGTTTCTTTCCCGTTGTATTCTGGCGTATTTTGAGGTGTGGGAGGTTGGTACCTTCAGTCTTCGGTTGGCAGTGGGAAGTGGAGAGGTGGGAGGGTATTCACAGCTTGCTTCTTGCCTGGGCACGGTGCGGGCCGCAGCTCTGGTACGAATGTCGCAGCACTATCGTAACGCATCTCTCTGGGCGACAAAAGACCTGGCGGTCCAGTATATCGACCGCTCATTGCTCGGGGACTCAAAGCGGAGGAATGGGTCCGGAACCATGCTGTTTTCGGCAGTTGTCAAAGATCCCAGTCGTCCGGATAGAACCAGTATCTCCACACGGCGGACTCCCCCCACCAGATGGTGGAGTGTTTGCGGTCGATTGTGCTGTCGGGCACTCTGCCGTTTTTTTTTTTTTTTTGCGAAAACCAGTGGTTTTCCGCTTAGCCAACCACATGAAATTGGTTGGCTAATTTCACAGTTCACAAAAAGAGGTCAAAAACCTTTCTCTCGGCCGATCTTTTTGCATGGTATCAGGAGGGTCGGCAGGTTGTGGCTTCCGGCTTGGTGTAGAACAGTGTGTAGATGGAATTCCTGTGGCAAAAAATACTCGAGGGACTGCCTTGTGTTCATTTCGAAGGAGGCTAGAGGGGGAGAAAACAACACAACTACAAAGTGGGTCTTTTTTGTTGAACGCTTACGCCGATTCCTGGGTCAGGAAGGTAAACCCAGATTTACGTGTTTCGTGCACATTTACCTCCTTTGATCTATCGCATCTGGCAGTCTCCTCAAGCATTTCCTACAAAGCAGGTGCTAATACAAAAGAAGTTTTTTAGCCAACCCTATTTTCGTGGAAAAGGTTTTTGTTTTTTAGCCAACCCTATTTTCGTGGAAAAGGTTTTTTAGGCGAAAAATTCTATTTTTTACCGGGAAACAAGAGTGCTTTTTTCCCCCGAGGGCTGTTTTCGCCCGAGGGCGTCAGCCCGAGGGCGAAAAGAGCCCGAGGGGGAAAAGTTGGCCCGAAAAAATGTTTTCCCCGAGGGCGAAGCCCGAGGGGAAAACATTTTTTGAGGGCCAACACACTCTTTTTTGCGACAACCAATTTCTGCTTCCCTGGAGACAGTATTTGTTACAGCTAAAAAGAACGTTGGCAGCGGTTTAACCAGAAAACACGTAGGTTAAACCGCACAAACAAAAACGTGATTTGTTTTCCGGGTGTGTACGTTTTTTTCCCGACCACAGCGCAAAGCAAGAAAGAAGAAACGTCACCAGATCTAAGCATGTGTGCAGGCAAATAACGACTAATGTGGGGATGTGAAAGTCTATGGGCACACATACACGCCCACATACACGCACACACCATGACTACAAGTGCTGTGCACTCGTCTCTGCTACTGCAGGGCGAGCGCGTTCCTTTTCACCACGACTCATGCTTGATGACACAGAATTGGATGAGAAACTCTTGCTATGGCGCTCTGTCAACAGATTTTCGCGGGTGCTGTCACTTTTGGACATCTGTTGCCTGCAGGTTGCCTTTAGGAAAGTCCGAAAATGGCGCTTTGTTTCCGGGAAAAAAAGTACAACCCAGGAGTATTTCATCAAAAATCATGCTTGATGACGCAGAGCAGGACCAGCAGCTCTTGGCATGGCGCTCTGTCGGCAGTTTTTCGTGGTTTCCATCGTTTTTGGACACCTATTGGCTGTAATTTGCCTTTAAGAATATCCGGGAAATCGTACTTTTTTGCCGGGAAAAAAAGTACAAAAATGTACTTTTTTTTCCCGAAAAGCATTTTTTACCATCCCGGGAACCATGGACCGATACATGGGGATGAGGGAGAAAAAGTACACACCCGGAAAAAAAAATATTTTTTAGCCACGCTGGCGAAAACCCAATTTTTGCTTCCCTGGAGACAGTATTGCTACAGCTAAAAAGAACGTTGGCAGCGGTTCAACCAGGTTAAATCGCCCAAACAGAGCTCCGGTGCCTGTTCTTTTTTGCATTTCACCCGCAATGCGGGAGCGGCACACCATTCACCCGCAACGCGGGAGTAGTACACCCGCCATGCGGGAGCGGCACTTACGCATTTTGGTGCTAAATACAGCCGAATGCGTGTTGATTTTCCATAAAACGACTCCCGCACTTTTTTCACCCCCGCATTCACTCCCCCAACCGGCGGGGAAGTCGTAGTGACAAGAATTAGCACCGCGGTAGTACTCGGATTGCGACGTAGTCTTGCGTTGCGTTTGTTTTTCTTTTTAGCCAACAACGAAGGGCAGAAACTCCCACGCGACAGCTGGCTGTGCGGCCTTGACGATTTGTGGGCGTAGACTCTCCTGCATGTGGACCAACCTGTGGCAAGCACAACGTGGGGGAAGAATAAGAGCTCGTCACTCGCACAACCGCGGCTGATACAAAACTAATGATGGTGATGATGATGATGATGATGGGAAGAGAGAGTTGTTTTCGTTGCACGCAGTGCCTGATCGTTTTTTACGTAAAGCTGGATGCAGGATGCAAGTGAAAACCCCACGGTTTGCGGCGGCGAGCTTCTCGTTTCCTCCAACATTTCATGTTTGGTAAAAATAAATCAAAATTCACGTGTGGTACCTGTGGATCCACACGTGGAAGCACACGTGGGAGGGGAAATCCAAAAACAATTAACGTGTGGATTTCCACACGTGGAGCGTAAACCCTGGGCCAGTGTCGGAGTAGCCCACGCGCGAAGGCGGCTGATTATTTTGGTGGCAGGTTTTCCCCACCGGGAGGAAGTTGCTTGGTTGGGTTGGCTTTTTTAGTACTAACAATCTTGCGGGTTGCCCTTCAATGTATTGTGCAGGCTAAAAGACGTAGGCAGCGTGTTTTGGTGGTTGATCGGAATTCCTTACCTGGATATGCACGGGGTAAATACAAGTGGGAAAACGATCAACCGGCACGCACAAACAAAACGATGCGCCTGTCTTTTTATTTTCTTTTCTTTTTGAAACGCGCGAAGAAATGTGGGCGCGCAAGGAGGGAGAGAAACAGGGAGCAGCCCGCGAGTCATTTGGTAGGTTGCGCTGTTGCTGTTTCACGTTTAAAGGTCGCCCGCGAGTTTTGGTAAGTTATGTTCCACGTTTAGGTGTGATCGTTTCTTTTTCTTTTTTTATAGGTGTGATCGTTTCTTTTTCTTTTTCCCCCGACGACAACTAAAGGGGCGGGGGTCGAATAATAACACCTGATCAGCATGCACTAAAGCCGCTAAGCAGCCGCTGTCGGCTTATCCCGTGACACCTTTGATGGGGGCAAAGACAGTTGGCTAAAGATACAGTGGTGTCACCTGAGGGTGGTAATCTCAGAGCCGCCCACGTGAGAAAGCCGTTGAGCACCGGGAACTTTTAAGTACACGGACCACACGGATCAGCATGCACTAAAGCCGTTTAGCAGCGGCTGCCGGCTTATTCCGTGACACCTTTGATGGGGGCAAAGACAGTTAAAGTATGGCTAAAGATACAATGGTGTCACCTGAGGGGGGTAATCTCAGGGCCGCCCACGTGAGAAAGCCGTTAAGCACTGGGAACTTTTAAGTACACGGACCACACGGATCAGCATGCACTAAAGCCGTTTAGCAGCGGCTGCCGGCATATTCCGTGACACCTTTGATGCGGGCAAAGACACATTCGTGCGCACACTTCCACTTCGGCTACTGGGGGGGCCAACTACCATTACAGTAACATTACAATTCAATTGTATTATACGGTTGGGATGCGCCGATTTCCCGAAAAAAAAGTTCAACTGTATTAAACGGTTCAATTGCATTATTCGGTTCAATAGTTATAAGCCCCCCCCCCCCCCCCCCCCCCCCCAGTAGCTTAGGTTGTGACTAACGTGTGACCGACACAGGTCACATTCGCTAAGAATGTCGTCTTGGACCCCCCACTTCAGGTTCTAAGTCATTCGCATGCCAACGAGTACCACACTACTGGATACATCAACAACGGTCAATTTCTTCATGTAGCAACCTTCACACACAAAAAGGCACGCACTAACCATACTTGTACCCCGCCTTAAGAAAGCGGGGGAAGCGGGGAAAAAAGCGGGGGGAAAGCGGGGAAAAAGCGGGGGATCAGACAACACAATTCTGGACGAATATGGGCGAGCAGGTCGTCCACACCTGTCGGGGAGGCTCTGAGGTCCTCGGGTCGTAGATCAGGCATGCTTCCGAAAAAGAGATGCCTGCACAGACCAAGCGCGGTGCCGGGGACGTTGGCTCGGACGGGCCCGGACCCCCTTTCCTATATTGGGCATGACCCCTTTTCCCGAACTGGGGGGGTCGGCGACGCGCACACGCAACCTTTCCCCCGTGGCCAAGAAGGTCGCCCCGAAGAAGCAAGGCAGGGCGGTCGCCCCGAAGGTTGCCTGGAGGGCCCCGAAAGCCGTTTCCTCGGCTGGCAGCGACAGCGACAGTGACGGCTATGAAACCGAAGCGACTTCGGCTGCGACTTCCGCAGCTGCGCACGGGGCATTGTGAATACATGCCCTGCCTGTAACTGGGGTCGACTCGGGGGTTTCAACCCTGAGTACGATCTCAGGGAACAAGCGCCGCCAGCGGCTGACCCTGAACGAGCTCTCGCTCAGGGCAAACTCCTCATCAACCGCGACATCACGCAGTGTTTGGCTCCGGAACTCGGCGGGAGAGTGTGACGATGAGGTAGGTGAGTACTGAATTACCCGCTTTTTCCCCGCTTTTCCCCCGCTTTTTGAAAAAAAGAAAAAGAAAGCGGGGATCCCGCTTTTTTTTAAGGCGGGGTACAAGTATGTTAGTCTAACTATAAATGTATAGAGCGCTCCCACCCAACTGACTGAAGTAATGTGTGTCATTGCAGGGCGGGAGCAAGTTAACTACTTAACTAACAAACGAGTGACCCCCAAGGCAGCCGCCGCTGGGCGGCGCCGATCCGAGCGCAGCAGTACCGCGCGGTAGAGACGGGGGTTGGACCGGCAGAACGAGCCGGTCCGAAAACGACTGGAGTTTTATGTCAGCAAAATGCGACCAAAGCCTTCGTGGGCTCCGCAATCAACCTGAGTGTCTGCAGACAGGACAGCGGTGTGAGTCTGGTCTGTCAGGCGGCTGTTCGTAGCTCGTCACAGCCGATTTGGCAGGCGGAATACAGAGCTGGGAGAGTCTCGGCCAGGGAGGGGGCGGGCAAGCACAGCGCCACGCATTTTTTTTTCTTTTTTCCTGTTGACGACTTGTGTCAGACGAGCCCACCCGGGGGTGGTTGGTTCCTTCAGGCAGGGTCTCCCCTGTCCACAGATTGCTTGGGTCCAAGAAGACGGGCGCCGGCTATTTATTTTCTCTTTCGCTCTCTTTTTCATACTTTCACATTTGCTTACGCTCCACGTGTGGAACGTGTGGATTTCCACACGTTAATTCTTTTTGGAGTTTGTTCCCCCACGTGTGGATCCACAGGTACTACATGTGGATTTTGATTTATTGGTCCACATGCAGGGGAGTCTAGGCCCACAGGTGTCGGCAAGTCCAGTAGCGACGCTATTTTTTTGCCGCCGCACGTAGGGGGAAAGGTTTTTTTTCCCCTCGAACCTTAAGTGCCCACACGTGGACCACACGTATTTTCTCTGAGACCGAAAACGGAGCGTAAGCCCTGCATTTTATTGAAATATTTCTTTCTTTGTGCTGGGCGGATTGCGAGGCTGTTGCTGTTTTCCTTCGAATTTTTTTTTTTGAAGTGAAAGGTCTTGTTTGTTGCAAACCCCCGGTACCCCACCCGCCGTGTCATTGGGCTCTCTGTCCGTCAAAACGACAATCCTCCCACGAAATACTCGACGTAGCTGCTTTGACTCCGAACGGAAGGGAGGAAATATAGAGATAGAGGGGCAAATACACTACAAACATAATCTGAATTGTGCTTCGCGTACACCACCGTGTGTTGTTTTCTCACTCAGGACTTTGACCTGTTGGGTTAGTGTGATTTGTCGTGTAGGGGGTAGATCCACATGACCTCGCGTCCGTTCAACACGTGGTTCGGTAGTTACAGCACTTGGAATCCCTTCGGTTCTTTGTCTGGCAGCATCGTCGAGCATTTTTCCTTCCAAGCTGGCGCTTATGAAAAAATACTCGAGGGACTGCCTTGTGCTCATTTCGAAGGAGGCATTTTTGTTGAATGCTTACGCCCGCCACTAAACCCAGATTTACCTGTGTTTCGTGTGGGCTACAGCACATTTACCTCCTTTGATCTATCGCAACTGGCAGTCTCCTCAAGCATTTCCTACAAAGGAGGTGCTTATACAAAAAAGAAATGCGGCACGGTGCCGGACCCACCCGGGTTCTGCCTCGCATGAGAAGACACACGAGGGCCAGTGAATTTGGAGTTGCGTGATTTAAAAATTGCTGGATTGTGGCATATTTTCCAGCAGCGGCCTTGTCCTCATCCGCACTTTTCGGCGCTCCGAGAGGCGCTTCAGAAACAGGGAAGAAAACGGCCAGACATCGGAGCTTGGACAGTGGAATATGTTTTTTTTTTTTTTTTTTTTTCCCGACGACAACTAGTGTCAGACTAGCCTACCCGAAGGCAGTTGATTTCTTTAGGCGAGGTTTCTCTACCGGCGGAAGTTGTTTGGGTTAGCGTTTTTTTTTTTTTTTTTTGTGTACTACACTTTTTTTTTCGTATAAGCACCTGCTTTGTAGGAAATGCTTGAGGAGACTGCCAGTTGCGATAGATCAAAGGAGGTAAATGTGCTGTAGCCCACACGAAACACAGGTAAATCTGGGGTTTAGTGACGGGCGTAAGCGTTCAACGAACAGGCTTGCATTGGCTACACAGCCTCACCTTCGGACGGCTTGTCTCATGCTATCCAACTACACACGGGGGTATGCACCCGGGGTTTTAATGGAATGCAGGAAGCTGCATCGGCCATTAAATTATACAAAGAAGGAAGAAGCCGTTGTAGTAGTAGTAGTTTGAACTTGTTATGCTGACGATAGACTGCGCAATAGTAGTATATGTCATCCTTATCCGGGAACAAGCAGGGAGAAGAACGGCAATCTTTACAAACAAACGAGTGACTTAAGGTGGCCGCTTGAGCGGCGCCAATCCGAGCGCACACAGCAGCAATGACGCGTCGGCAGTATTTGCACTTCAGGATAGGGCTGCCGTCATGAGCGTCGACGGCTAGGAAGTGTCGGCAGACTTGAACGTGGCAGGTCGGAGCCGCACAAATGAGGAAGCCGAAAAAAAACTTTTAGGCCGCCAAAGCCTTCCGGCTGACTTGTGGCGTGCAGAGGAGAAAGTGCACCGGGTTTGGTCGAAATGCCGTGCACTATGAAACGCCACGCGGCGTGGAAAGCCAGAGAGCTTCCGCGCCGTGATGCGGGCGCCTCATGATTTTCTGCTTTTTTCAGCGGCATTTGTGGTTGAAACGGTCGGTAATATTATTGTACAAACCTCCGGTTGACCGTACTGTGGAGGCTTGGGAGGGGGCGCTGAGAAGCCGCAAACCCGTTGTAAAGTTGATACTCGCTTGATCTTTCTCCGGGGAGTCGTTGGTATTGGTGCTGGTTTTGAGGGATAAGGAAAAGGTAAGCAATCTTTTTGCGGTGGCCTCCGCTGGTCTGGTAGTTCGTGCTACCTCCGTTCTTTTACACTCGTTTTCTTCTCTACTCACTCCTGTGCGTACTCTTTCACTCTTTTACTCTCTTTGGCTAGCCAAAAAAGACTCCAGCGGCCGACACCACGAACACGTTCGCAATGAATGTGGCCCTGAGCCCCCCGCGTGCATACATGTTGAGCAGGGGTTGCCATGTAGCCCGCATCGGTCTAAGTCAACACTGTTACTTTCATGGGATGTTCACCGGGGAAGGGTCCGACCTAACCGTTAGTCAACAGCAACGTCGAAGTATGTACAGTTGATACTCGCTTGATCTTTCTCTGGGGGGGGGTCAGGTCAGATTCTGCCAACGACTCCGCAATCTGGCCGCTTAGGGCCACCCCTGGGGGGGGGGCGGCTAAGAGTCTGTCAATACCACCCAACGACTGCGACGCGCGTGCGAAATGTCGGACGCTAACGTCTGAGCATGCGTGACTCAGCCGTGTTTTAAAGGTGAGATGAGAGGCATCGGCTCACTCTGTCAAAGGACCATACCACTAAGACGTGTTTGTGTGATTCGTCGTGTACGGGGCTAGAGTCGCTTCAGGCCGGGGATCTTCAAGGATAAGCAGCAACACCCCTCCTCTTTTCCGCGTGAAAAGAGAGCCTTGCCGGTCCCCGACGAATTCGGCGGGAGTGTGCTCTCGGTCAAAACAACGCAAAATACACTTTCACCCCGCACGGGGCGGCTTAATTTCCTCAGGCAACACACCAACCAATGGTAGAAGCGAAATACGAATAAAAATGAACGCTCGAGCCCACAAGCCCTGCGAATGGCGCAAGTCATCAGCTTGCACTGATTACGTCCCTGCCATTTGTACAGGATAGAGCTTGGGAGAGGGAGGCTCGTTCTTGGCAACAAGTTCAGCGCCCGAATCCAAGCAATGTTTCTCAGCTGCACAGATGCATCACCGGCCACCGAGGGCAACGTGGAAGTCAATTTACCTTGGACGATAACCCTGCTTGCTTTAGGAAAGGCCGCTTCTGCAGAGGGAGAGCAGCAAGGACCCCATGTGCCAGGTGCCATGTTGTCTTTCATCGGGGGGGAGTACAAAATGTGCCACTTCTCCAGAGGGAGAACCACATGAACCCACGCAGAAGCCTGATTTTCCGTCAGCTTCTCTCTAATCTTCGAAGGAAATTTGCAACCGCCCACCACTAAGGACGGGGGCTTCGATTAAGATATAATGTGTGCCACATCGGCATCCCCGGCCTCCTTGCTAGCACGAGTCGCTCGAATGCTGAGCTAATCTGCTAAATATCTCCCGGAGGTCGATTGCGAACAAGTACAGTGATGGAAAGATGCAAGCTTCTGTTGCGAGACGACTTGCCGGCTGCCTCAGTTTTTGCTAGATCGACCAGGACAGGAATGAATCGAGGAGAGGTGACCCGCGGCATCGTCAGTGAAGGGTAAGCGCCGGCGTCTTCGGACAACGTCCTGCACCCACTGTATTGTGTCGCGCTCGCCGTGTGTTGATCATGGTCCTTTGTAGGTATCCCCGGGCGTCTTAGTCGCCGCGTTCTGGCGCGGGGATGGACAGATGGATTGAAGGACGGGGATGTGATCACTGCGTCGTACCGGAGGAGGACCTTGTGGCGAATGTGGCGCATGCTGCTTGGGGACACAACTGGCGCGAGGTAAGTCTCCTGGAATGGGGTATCCGCAGAGGGTGAGAGCCCCGTATTTGGCGATGAGCCATGCTCCTTGCCAGCACGAGTTCTCAGTTTGGAAGTACAGTGATGGAAAGATGCAAGCTTCTGTGCCGGCTGCCTCAGTTTTTGCTCAGATCGACCAGGACAGGAATGAATCGAGGAGAGGTGGCCCGCAGCATCGTCAGTGAAGGGTAAGCGCCGGCGTCTTCGGACAACGTCCTGCTCCCACTGTATTGTGTCGCGCTCGCCGTGTGTTGATCGTGGTCCTTTCTAGATATCCCCAGGCAGCTCTGGACGGATCGCGGGAGGAGCTGGATCCGCAAAAAGATGGCTCTGAGGACACAAGGGGGTGGTTGGTGGGCGGGGTCGTTGTTATCGGTGCTGGTTTCGAGGAAAAAGGAAGAGGCAAGAAGATTCTTCGTCGGTGGTGTGTGCTGCCTCCCGTTCTTTTACACTCGTCCTCTTCTGGCCAAAAAAGACTCCTACGACCCGCGGTGGAGGGAGATGTCGTCTCAGTCAAGGCTCAGATCGGGTGGCGATAACGGAGTGGTGCCCGCGGCCTTCGAAATCGTGGTTCAAAGCGAGCCCAGGTCCCTGTTGACACGCAGCTCCTTGTTCTGTGTGAAGCCGTTCGTGTCAAGGCAGAACACCGAAAGGGGTGCCCCCGTATCGGTCGGGATGCTTTGGCGCTGCAGGAGCGGGGTGGTCGATATGTACTTGCGGACGGTGAAGTCTTCGGCGCCCGCGTGGTCCAGCATGTCTTCCAGAACCCTCGCAATGGCGAACAGGGTGGTGTCGTCTTCACCCTCGCCGTCGTAGTCCGTGACGACAATCCCTGCGTTGGGGTGCGAAAGAATCTTGACGTTTACACAACGCCCGGCCTGCACCTTCACGGATAGCGCACGACGCTGCACCGCCACGTGACAGGTGTGCTAAGCAAGTCCACACCCACACATGCTCCTGATACTAAGGGCAAAATCTTGGTCTACTGAACACTGCTAAAGAAAAGGAAGAAAAAGAGGGTGTAAGACCCTGTCATTAGGGTCTGAAACTTTGAGGGACTGTATTCAATTAAACCCGATGGATGCGGACATCGGCTGTTCTGATCATGGCTATCGTGCTTGCTCACAGAGGGCGAGGCATACCGTTCCCTTCGTTCCCGCGGACGCAGTCGGGGGTGTTTTCCAGAATGACCAACTTGTTCATGTCCCGGCCCAACAGCGTCAAATCCTTGCTGTACCCGGCTACCCCCGTGAACCACCTTTTGTGCCGGTAGACGCAGTGCCGGATGACGTTGTTCTGGTCGATGTTCTTGATGACAGCCTGTCGGTCGATGTTTTTTTCCTTTTGTTTCGAGCTTCAAGAGGGACCGGTGGTTTGCAGCCCCTGTTGACAAGTGAGACGGGGCTGGTTGAAGGGAGCAACCGTCAAACAGAGCACCCAATTTCGTTCAAACCGGACAGTCGACTCGATCGATAATGGTTAGCAAGCTGCAACTGTTCTCAGTTCAGAAAAGTTATGCCTTCGCCCTTCCGCTGTCCAAAAACGTTGAGTTGACGCATTCACGCTCCTGGCCCATTGCGCAAGCTTGCATTTTGGAACGCACTCTCGCAATATCCAGCGAAAGAAATTAGTAGAGAGAGAGAGAGAGAGAGAGAGAGAGAGAGAGAGAGAGAGAGAGAGAGAGAGAGAGAGAGAGAGAGAGAGAGAGAGAGAGAGAGAGAGAGAGAGAGAGAGAGAGGAGAGAGAGAGAGAGAGAGAGAGAGAGAGAGAGAGACGAGTTAGAGTGCAGGGACCATCTCTCCGAGGAGTACCCGGTCGCCCCACTACTATCCCGTACTACTACGGCGGGCGCAAGTCTTAGTATGGCGCATGTTTGTGCGCACAAGCGAACCTCACCTGCTTTGGTAGGGCTCGTGTAGTACGCTGCCAACTACTAGATTGTAGCACCAACCACCAACTACCATTGCTAACAGTCCGACAACAATCGCAAAAATACTCGAGGGGCTGCTTTGTGCGTACTTCGAAGGTAGAGGGGGAGTAACAAAGTTGGCCTTTTTTGCTCGTGCCCGGGGGACACCCCCCCCGGACCCCCCCCGAACCACCGGGTGCGGGAAAAGCTTGGCGCTGGTACCCCCCCGGCGAAGCAAAAGTTCGGGCGCAGCTAAGTTCTGGTGAAGCAAAGTTCGGGCGCTGCAAAGTTCGGGCGATGCTAAGTTCTGGTACGGGCGCAGCTGAGTTCGGACGAAGCAAAAACCGCGCGAAGCTGAGTTCTGGTGAAGCAAAGTTCGGTTCTCGTAGCAAGTTTGGCCTGTGATGGCAAGCTCGGCCGCCCGACTCCATTTCCCGGGGTGACCCAAATACCGCGAGATACTGAGAAACTCCGCAAAACGCAATTTTCGGGCACATTTGACCCCGAAACGCAACAAACCTCGAAAACAATCTTCGACCGGAAAAATGTCAAGGGCGGGATTCGAACCCGGGCCTACCGGCCTGAAGGCCGACACCCGCTCACTCTGCCACCCGCTTGCATTTTGGCAGGGGGAAAAAAAGCTTGCGCCGCCCAATTATCTAGTCCAAAAACAATACACTTTTTCATAGACAAAAGCCGGGTTGGCTCGAATAGAGGCTATTCACATTGCATGTTCATAGGACCTCCAGTCTCGAAAAAACGAAAGAAGTAGCGCTACCTGAGCATAGGCGCGGACACCGGCCGTCCAAACGATCGCCTCGCATCTTTTTTCGAGAAGATTAAGGAGTTCTTGGACTCCTGGACGGGAGTACAGCGGACCCTCACGTGCGTAGATGAGCGTTTCGTCCAAGTCAAGGACCACGGTCAACTTCCCAGCATCCTCCTTCAGCTGCGGCGGAAGCATCGACTTGCTCGACTCACCTATCATCGATGGGGTCCTCGGCCGCTTCATGACCTGAGGGCAATGATTGATGAACTTACATCCCTTTAGCATAACACGCGCGTTCGTAAGTTCAAACACGCGTATTGGCATACGTGTTGCATATCCACCTTGTTGGCCCCGAGGGCGTGTGCACACATTTTGCTAGTATCTCAACTAAATGGTGGGTCCACGACCACTCCCGAGCTAAATATCCAGACGACGGCAACTAGGCGTGCGACCGGGGCTGCTTCAACTGTCGATAGCCTGAACAAACCGAGAAGTGGATCCCCTTCCCCCGAGATGAGTACGTGAGCTGCGAAGAAGTGTTGGGTGTGCGCACGTGTAGATCTCAGTTGTGGGTGATCCCTGCGCGGGATATTGCCCATTTCTTCCGCCCTCTTTAGGTTGCTGCCGAGGCTCCTGCCGCCCGCTCGTGACGATTGCCCATTGTGCGGAGCTTTGTCTGGCACGGGCGTTTTGCCCCATGGTTTACATGTTGCTGGTCACAGCATCTTTTCGGGATTTCCTTTCAAGCTGACGCGAGCTTTTTTTGTTGAACGCTTACGCCCGCCACTAAACCCGGGTTTCGTGTGGGCTACAGCACATTTACCTCCTTTGATCTATCGCAACGGCAGTCTCCTCAAGCATTTCCTACAAAGCAGGTGTTTTGTTTGTGCGCACTAGCGGAACTCACCTGCTTTGGTAAGTTTCATGTAGTACGCTGCCAACTACTAATTTTTAGTACCAACAATGCATTGTTAACAAAAAAAAAAAAAAAAAAAACAGCGGCGAACAGACCTTGTTTTTTATCTCCTGATACGCGCGGCCCAGGGCGTTCACGCGCGAATACTCCTGCTTGAAGGACTCCCCGCGAATACGGCCGCATCGCGGCGAGCCGTGCCCCTCGGCTCGGTCGCGCGCATCGTCGCGTTGGTGGGCCTCGCGCTGCGCGCGCGGGGCCGACCCCCGCCGCGGCTGGACGCTGCCAACAGCCGTTTTCGCGTCTTTTCTTCGTGCGGTCCGACGATATACGACGTTCTGAATGTCTGGCGACTTGGTTTTCTTTTTTGCTTGCTTTGTTTTCCTTGTGGACCTTTGATTTCCTCCTTTCAAAACAAAAACTTCTTTCTCTGGGACAATCCCCACTCGCCAATCAGTTTACTCCCTTTTGCAAATAGAAATTCAGCCAGGTGGCCCATTCTGACGCTTTGTCTCCAGGCTCTTGCTTAATTATCCGTAGACATACACTTCTCATGACCTCTCGATCAAATTTGGCAAAGTCGGCTAAAAACCCGTACACCGCGAGAGTAGGAGAAAGTAGAAAGGGAAACTAGAGTTTTCGTTGACCGCACTACCCTGAGCCCAAATCCTGGACGTGGTTTCAGGTGGCAAATTTGGCAAATGATCATGATCAGAAGGTCCTACTTGGGCGGTTCAGTTTCCTCACACATTGAAAAACTTTTTTTTAAGGTAAATCCGGGTGTAGTGGCGGGTGTGAGCGGTTCAACAAAAAAAAAAAAGACCCTTGCCGCAGTCTTGTGTTGTTGTATCGTTTTCTCCCCCTCTAGCCTCCTTCGAAATGAGCACAAGGCAGTCCCTCGAGTATTTCTTTCTTGCGTGTGTGTCACACAATGTGGCGTGTGAGTGTGTATCTCTTTTTGTGCGACTGGCGGTGTTCGCTCAGTCAATTGCCTGCGACAGCGGTATTTCGATTGTAAAACTCTTCAGGTTGCTCAGAATAGCTAATAGCTGCTAGTGCGGAACGGGCGGTTGATCCGGTGTTGATACGTGGGGTGAGCTGATGCGGAGCACTTGTTCTTAACGGTTAGCCGCCCTTGGCGGAGCAGCGCGTTCTCACGGCTAGCCGCCTTGATGGGCTCGAGACCGCGGCAAGGGTATGTCACGCCTTGAGAGAGCGAGGTACAGTGCAGGGACCATCTCTCCGGGGAGTTTCGATCTCCTCACTTCTCTTCGTGCTGCTACGGCGTGCGTAAGTCGCTCCGGAGGCGCGCTGCAGGTTGCGGCTCTGCTACAGTATCACCATAACTCTTTTGGTCTACAACGCTCGATCACCATAACTCTTGTGGTGTACAACTCTTGTTTTTAGCACAATCGCTCGCACGGTGAGGTCCAGCCTGAGGAGCTGGAGCTAAACAGGGTGTGTCCGAGAAAGCGGGTGTGCGTGTAAATCCACACCGAAAAGCAGGTGTGGCACCGCTTTTGTAACTCCAGCTTCAACGCCAGCTTCTGAGGATGGACTCCACCGCGGAGGCTAGAAACTCATTTCATCGGGACGAAGGCAACAAGTCTTCAAAAAAAAAATGCCGATAAAGCGCAAAGAAAAAGCGTTCGTCGGTGGTTCAAGAAAGCGGCGACGGAGTGCTCGGCAGGAGGCTAGTCGAGGTGTACTGTCACGGACGAATAAGTCCAAAGAGTTACCATGAAGAGGTGGACCCTGTCTTTAGCGTTTGTTGTAGTTTGAAGGCTTGGATGATTCAGGTCAGATAATTTATATCCCGGTTCGATTATCGGGATCCGAAAGAGCCCGTGCAAGAACGATCTCCGCAACTCGCAAGTAGGGGCGTCACCCCCTTGTACCCTTCTGGTGACGCTGCTGCTTCGTGCGGCAACTCGGAAACCGAACTTCAGTTTATTGGTTGCACTCTTCTTGAATTGACTTTGGATGCTTGGAACGACGTAGATACGAGCTCAGAATGTGAGCACCCGGATACTGTTTCCGCTGAAGAGGTGAACTGAAGAGAACGGCGTTAGTGTCAAAGTTCGCTGATGCGGGTGTCAGCAAACCCCGCACTATTCGCTCGCCCTCACCGTCAGCTACCAGCGTGACCGTCGAGCTGGTGGGCTGGGAAACGGAGCTCGCTTGAGATTGACGGGGATGCAGAGGTCGCCCGTCAGTTTCAGAGAGCCCATCCCCTGAAACCGCATCGAATTGCCTTAGGGCCAGGTGCCTCAGGGGACGGGGGGAGTGGCATGCGTCGTATTTTCTCTCGGCGAGCCTTTAATCGTAGCAAATGCATGGTGGGCATTCGCGATGGGGTTGCTAACCCACTTCAGATCTCCGCATCCGGGTTGCGGAACCTTCGCGCAACTCCTTTCCGAGTTGGCATCATAAAGCCATGCGCGGCCAAAGTGACTCCTCCGGGATCACCTGGCGAGAGACTGGCGTCCTGTGGTACTCATTTGCAAATGAAATGACTGACTCAACAAGAACACGGCCGGCGACAAGGTGCGCGCCGTGCCGCAGGCGGGACTCCACAAGGCTGCCACCCTGTACGGCAGGTTCCCATCGGAATGGCATCGCAAGCAGGCCCGATGGAAACACAAAGTGAAGCGCGAGAGACGAACTACAGAGACGGGACGCGAGTCGTGCACCAAGAGAAGAACAGGACACTGGGATCGTGCGAAACCAGAGAAGTCCAAGAACGAAGCAGCACCGACATGGAAGCAAAACCTACGGCGGTGAAGTAACGAAGCTCATCCGAGTGTCCGATGAAGCCCCTACTCAACGACTGTAACACGCATGCACAATGCCGGACGCTAGCGTCTGTCAAGAGCATGCGTGGCACAGCCGTGCCTTGAAGGTGAGATGAGAGGCATTGGCTCACTCTGTCAAAGGCCCATACCACTGACTCAACAAGAGCCGTGTAGCCGGCAAGTTAGCCCAAAGTTACCGAATGCGATATCTGCACTCGCTACGGGGGGGCTGGCTCGGCGAGAAGCCGCTGTACAAGACCGGGTCGAGGAAGCTGGGGTGAAGCCAAGCTGCCTGCCTGCGATGGCTGCGTAGACGGAGCTCCGTATGTACGCGCGAGGTCAGATCGTAGGTGCCACCGGGTGCTGCTTCTGCCGAAAAGGGGAGACTGCAAGAAAGGGACAACCCCGGTTTCGAGCGACAACCCAGACGCGGCGGAGTGCGCATCCCACCCGTCCTCGGTGTCGTCACGTGCCAGCTTGCCGGCCGACTGCGAGGCTAGTGGGTTGAGTGAGACGGAGGGCTCGCTTGACTGCGACGGAGACTGCCCAGTGCGGGTGCTCGATTTGCGGCTCGGGTCCGAGGCCGAGGGCTGGAGCGGAGCGCTCCTGCGTTCCGCTAGCCTCTTGCACCGGAAGGTGGCTCTGAACGCAAGCGTGCTAAACAAACCGGGTCTGCTGGTTTCCCGGTTCGCTTTGCGCCAGCAGCAGTAGATGTCGTGCCAGAAGACGAACGCGTCAAACACAGCACGGATCAATGCGAGAACCATTGCTCCTGTAAGGAAGCCGATTGCAGTATCGAAATGAGTGCCCAGCAAAGATTCTCGGAGGTATGCGGTGGCAAGCAGCATGAGGCCGATGGTCATCGTGACGTTGGTAGCGAGAGTGAGATGCTGCAGGAAGGGAGAGAGGAAAACATCGAAGTAAACCATAAGCACGCTTTGTGCCAAGAACAGCGTTGCAAGGACGAACGCTTTGATCGAACAAGTCGTGAACGTCCGGGTTTGCGTGAAGGCCAGCGCGGCTAGCGGATATGTAATCGCCAGTTCGATAACGAAGTGCCTGCCTTTCAGCCAACGAAGCTCGCGGTAACTATCGAACAGCATTCCATCTCGCTCCACGTACAACACTGCCTCGTTGGTCGAGACCCACGCGTCCTTCCCCAGAATATACCGGGCAACCGCACCTCTGGCCCTTCCAAACCCAGACTTTTGCACGTGTTCAACCTCAACGACTGCTGCCTCGGTGAGCGTGCCGTTAGGCTGAAAAAACAGATGCGCGGGAAACCCGACGCACAACGCGACGCCGACGCAAGCAAGGGACAGGAACAGAAGGTCGTGGCCTGCCTCGGCCAGCAGAGTAACGCTGCACTCAAGCGTGCCGGGCAACAGGAACAGAGCTGGGAAGTAAGCGACTGAGGGAAACCGCACAATTGCGCAAGCCAGCGTCCAGAGGGGGGCTTGTGTATTGTCGTCGACCGCTGCTTTCTCGGCATGCTGCTGTGTTTGCGCTGTTTGCGCTGCCTTCGTGTTGGAAGGGGCCATCAGCCACACAACGTACGCCTCCAAGTAGAAGACCAGTGCGAACGCTGCAGCGACCAGCGTGTTGCCGACAATGGCACCGGCTTCTTGGCTACCGCGTATCGAGAACCCCAGGGGGTGCACAATGAAATCCAGATCGTCTTCGGCGTCCGTTGACAGTTCAGCGCACGCAACCTGCCGGAGCACAACCGTTTGGATGCTGACGGTAGGTGTCGAGGAAAATGCAACCGCCATGCTCCCGGCCACGACGGATACACCCACAGCAACCTTGGGTTCGACCGTTTGAGGAGTGATGGCGGGAGGCCGTTCTGTCACTGACGGCGAGCTGGGATTCCCCGTCAGATGGGTGACAGGCAAAATCGTGCTTGGTATAGGTATGCCAAGAGCTACGGGAGCATCTGTAGATGGGGCATCTGTTGAGGAGCTATTTGTGGGAGTGAGCGTGTCTGGCGCACTCGTGCCCGTTACATTACACCAGCCAGGGACTGGTGGCTGTGGAGCAGGTCGATCCACATTTGAGAGGCACACGAAGGTGAATCGACCCTCGCCGCTCTCACAACCGGTTGTGCTCCACCACACCGATTGCAACGCTTCCTCGTCCCGGCAAGCAGGAGCAAAGCCTTCCTGTGCCAGCGGCTCCAATGCCTCCGTGCGTCCGAGGGGGTAGCAGCTCGTGCTCTCAGTATAGTTAAACGGGAGAGAGGGGCCGGTACAGCACGTCGTCGTGAATCGCACCTCGTTTGTCCCACTGCAGTTGCCTAGTTCCCAGCCTGCAATGTACTCCCCTGGCCCGCACGACGAGCCCTGCCTGAGAGAGAGGTCCGCAAAGCCAGTGTTGTTCGGCACCCAACAGGATCTGGCTGCAGAAATACGGCATGAGCTGCGCACATACTGCGTGCACGTGGCTTCAAACAAGGCATCGGCACCTTCCTGCAGGAACTGCCACCGTGTCATGCCGCCATCGCCGGGGCAAGCTAGTGGAACCCCCACCAAGTTGCGGAATCCGCTGGTTGGTAGACAGTTCGTCCTACCGATAGCAACGCCGGCTGATGGTGGAGGGAGTGTGCCAAGCGTGCACAAACCAGAAGGCTCGCTTGCGCAGGAGTAGGTTAAGCCAACGTCGCCAGACGCCGATAGATAGTCCCGTTCCCAACCCATCATTACCGACGATGGTGGACACATCGGCCCGAGCCTCTTGGTGTCCCATGCGTCCATCCTTGCCACAGAAGCTTCGGCGCCCGGCACGCGCACAGGCATCTGCTTGTTTCGAGCAGTCCACCCCGAAGGCAGATCGCAACAAGTGTTCCGCACCGTCACCCCTGAGCTACTGCAGACCGCCAGCAGCCAACCTCGGAAGTAGCGGTTAGGCCCGCAGGGACGTGCCCAGTTCGCCAGCGCATCAACGAAGGTCGTCAAGTTCGTGAAGAGCTCGCACGAACTCCGAAGGAGTTCGCAAGCCGACGGGAGAATAGGCACGCACTCGAACTCGAAGAACCCTTCTTGGCCCATTTCGGAGCGAAAGCGCCAGCCGCGCATACCGTAACCATCGGGGCAGTGTATCGGGATCGAGAGCATAGTTGGTATGATGGTGTTTGCCAGGGGGGAGCAATCCGTACGGTTCATGCCAACCCCAGTGTCAAACAAAGCGCTGATCGCAAACACAAACACCAGCAGACGGTTCATCAGCGTGCCTTGGCCCTTCCTGGGCCCCTCCCCGGCCCCCCCTCCCACGAAACCTGTTTTTGCGAACGCATGACAAGTGAAGGCAAAATACTCGGGAATGCGCACCTACCTTCCAAGAAAGCTGAGGCGCAAACTATCCTCGATAGACCTTCAGACCCTCGAACGCGTGGGCAAAGCCTTCCCCCCCTCGGCCATGTCGGCGGTGTGGCTATCTACAAGGTTCTATCACCATAACTCTTCTGGTCTACAACTCTTGTTTTCAGCACGGCCGCTCGCACGGTGAGGTCCAGCCTCAGAAGCTGGAGTTAAAGAGGGTGTGCCCGAGAAAAGCGGGTGTGCTCCAACCAAAACACGTGTAAATCCCACCAACAAGCAGGTGTGACCAGGAATTACGCAGCTCGTAGGGTCAGGCAAAAAAGAATTAGAGCATAGGGGGCTCACCTGCCATTGCTGCATGCCTTTGCCTCTTCCTCCTCTCTGGCCTCAACCCTCCAGCGTCGCGGTGGTAAGTAACAGCAGGATCTGCCGACCGGAATCCCCGGTACTGCGGTTGATTCCCCAGATGAATATGCGGAAAAGATAGTACGTGCTGATAACGTACCGATTTCAGCACGTGTACACGTACTTTTTCAGCATGTGTACAAAATGTGTGCTGAAATCAGTACGTTCAGCATGCTGAACGTCAGGCCTGTGTGTGACACCCGCTTTTGCAACTTCAACGCCAGCTTCTGAAGATGGACTTCACGCGGTCTCTGGAAACTCATTTCACCGGGACGAAGGCAACAAGTCATCAAAAGAAATGCCGATAAAGCGCGAAGAAAAAGCGTTTCGTCGGTGGTTCAAGAAAGCAGCAATGGGAAAGCGTCGAGGGGGAAATGCCGGGCGGAGGCAAAAAGACGGGCGCTTCGTTTTTTTTTTTTTTTTTTTTGTGCCGGGTCAGGCATTATTCTAATCCCCGAAATTCGGGGAAAATCATGGTTAAAAAGTCTGTAGAATGGCCGGAAAGATTTTTTTTCCACGCTGAGCGATGTAAGCCTGGTATGCGACCTTCGTGGGGCGTGTTGCTGCTTCGCCACTTTGTTGTAGACCCCCACTTGTGGGTCTTGCGGGTCCTCTAGCCTCCGTGACACTGGCCTTGCAAGCACAAAAAGCTTTCCCACAAAACTCCCGTGGTTAAAAAACCTTTTTAACCGGCCTGTTTTGAGAGTGTTATTTTCGGGTATGGCATTCTGATTAACCACTAAAACACGCTGCCAACGTCTTTTTAGCCTAGCGCGACACATTGAAGGGCACCCAACAAGATTGTTAGTACCAAAAAAGCAGGGATTGCGTTAAGACTGCCTCGTGCACTGAGAAGCCGGTCTTGCCCTTTTGGTGAGGCCCGTTCGCGGGTACTCTGGGGCGGGTAAAGCAAACGTTGCGGTCCCTTCGTTGGGAAGCACTTCAAGGGTGGGGGATCTTGGACTACGGGGTCTTCTGACTCCCGCAATCGTGAGCGGCACGAGCTCAAGAGGTCTAGTGAACTCTTCCTTGCGGGGGGAACTTGCCAGCAGACTGGGGTGCAAAAGCAAAGAACATTTCCGGAGTTGGGGGCTTGCACTGATAAACGAAGCAACGGACGATCAGCATCAACTGACCAAAGGTGATGAAAATGATAAGGCAAAAAGTTTCGTGTTCTTCGCGTGTGCAGGGTATAAACCTCTCTCGGGGGGTTTCCTGTATTAGCACTTTTTCGTTGGCTTCGTTTTCTCTTTCATGCGCAACCGTTGTTCCGGAAATGTTCCCGTCAGTACAGATGTGCTATTAAAAAAAATGAGAGAGGGAGGAGGGAAAAAGGGCATATATAAAAAACAAGTCAAAGGGTGTGGCTCCCCACCCTCAGGTGGGCAAGGCTAGATCTCTGGCGGCTCCCTGGAACGGGGGCAGTAGGGGCGGGGGTAGACATGCCTTAGCAGCCCCAGGGGCATCACCCTGTTCTCAGAGGTCGCTGGCCTTTCCGAGAGAGAGAGAGAACACATAATACAAGTCAAAGGGTGCGGTTGTCACGCCTTAGCAGTCCCAGGGCCTACCGTGATCTCGTGGTCACCGCTACCGCGCTGACCTTTCCCGAGAGAGAGAGAGTGTGCACTTAGAACAAGACAGAGGGAGATGGCTACTCTTGGAGGAGCACGCCTTTGCAGTTCCACGGCACACTCTTCTTCAGGCCCCTCAGTGTGTTCTCTGTCGGCATCGCCACCACGCTGACCCCTATGCGAGAGTCGCTGTCGACGTCTAGTTGGCGGCGTCGAAGAACTCCAAGCTGCCCTTAGGGTCAGCCTTCATGGTCTTGTCACCGGGCTTCCAGTTGCACGGCACGACTTCACCGTGCTCGTCGGAGTATTGGAACGCCTGCACAAGACGAAGCGTCTCTTCGACAGACCTACCCACGGGAAGGTCGTTGATCGTTATCTGGCGCAAGGTGCCCTTAGCGTCGATCACGTACAGAGCGCGAAGCGCAACACCCTGTGTGGATGGGTCAAGTTTGCAGACTGTTTCGATGTACTTGCTTTTATAGCGTTATTTGTGGATTAGAAGGTCGATAACTTGTACTTCGTAATCGGTCTGAATTAGGCGGGACGTCCCTGACGATACGTGCTGACTTTGCACAATCATACTAGCCTCATAGAGGTCTGCGTGCTGATGATTTACGCCGAGGACTGCGCGGTGTTGTCTGCAGACACGTTTGCAGACGAGTTTCGTAAAACTGCAGCGGTAGGTCGCTATTGTGTCGCGCCGGACGTTGCATGTCATACTTTTGGTACTTCTCTCCGTATCCTGGTACCTTAACTCCTTCCACGTGACTCTCACCCTCTCAGCTCCGGGCCGGTTAGTAAGCGCAGGCGTCACAACGGGCTGAGCAGCTGACGTCTTCTTTTTTGCAACGTTTGTTGGACAGCTGAAGAAATCAATGGGCGGGGGGCAGTGCTGTGCGAAGTGCAGCAACAGATCGACACACCCGCTTTCGAAGCTGTCTTGCTGGTTTCCTTTTCATTCATGATGGTGGGGTTGAGTCACCAACATTCTCTCTGTTGCGTCTTCTTGGTGCGTTAGTGGGGAGTCATTTGCAAGCAAATGAGTACCACACTATGCCTACATGACTCCAGAAGGGTCACATTCTCTCTGTTGCCATGTCTACTGGCCGACTGCCCCGGCTTGGAAAAACGAGACTTATCTACGTGAGAGTTGCGGCACACCTGGTCGCCACCGTCGAGGATGAGGGCGCCGTAGTCAGCGGCGATCTGCTTGGTGATGTCGGCGAGGATGGGGATGTTCATCTTGCCGAGGCCTCCCTTCTTGCGGTCCTGCTTCGTCCACGCAAGGTGCGAGAACTTGCTGTCGACGCTGGCCGCGATCACTTCGCAGCCGATCTTCTGGAACTCCTCGTAGCGGTCGGAGTAAGCGGTGATCTCCGTCGGGCACACGAACGTGAAGTCGAGCGGGTAGAAGAACAGCACCACATACTTCCCCTTGTAGTCAGACAGCGACACCTCCTTGAACGAACCGTCCGGCATCAAGGCGTCAGCCTTGAACGCGGGCGCGGGCTTCTGGACAACGGCCTTCGACGACATTTCCTTTGTTCTTTTTCGGTTCTTTCTTCTGACGGAGAACGCTTCCGTGGTTGGGGACTTGCCCGGATGAACAAAACAGCTGACGCACGGCATCGACTCGGCGTCGCGGTGACAAGGCCGAAGGATTCTTGCCAATCGCGTGTACAGTAGTCATTCTTACTACTGCAACAGTCATTTTTACTGCAGTAGCAAGCACTTTTCAGTAGTAATGTGACTAGTCTTACTGAGCCGGTCATCGAAGTGCCTGCAGCTGTTTATCACAGTGAATCACGGTCCACCACAGTCTATCAGGTCCATCCCTAGTCCCTAGAGCTGCATCGAATTGCCCGGTGTTGTATTCTTCGGTCTATCACGGTCTATCAAGAGCGGATGGACCTGCTCAATTACGCTGTTCTTCAAATGACTAGTGCACCGTGTACCTTCGTGAAGGGGTGCGGACGAACCCGTGGCCAAGATGAGAGCCTTATGTAACACAATCAGTTGCTGAGCCAGCTGCACACTGTGGCCTTATGTAACACAATCAGTTGCTGAGCCAGCTGCACACTGAGGAACACACAGTTGCTCCACCGGGTTGCATCCTCTGCAATTTAGGAGTTGCTGTGCCGGTTGTACCCTGTGCACCGCAGACATTTGCTGCACCGGTCGCCTACCATACAAGCTCAGAAAGCTGTTACCAACGCTACCAATGGCAGGTCCGCTCGTATCCCTTGGAACCACGCCAAGCGACCGTGCGAAGACGATGACTTGGTCGCCTCGGTGACTAATGCAGGCCATCGCTACAGATACTCTGCGTTCTCACCCTCAACTGCTGTCTATCACAGTGTGTACAGTTTATCGTGACTAATGCAGGCCATCGCTACAGATACTCTGCGTTCTCACCCTCAACTGCTGCTGTCTATCACAGTGTGTTACAGTTGATCGTGACTAATGCAGGCCATCGCTACAGATATTCCGCATTCTCATACGAACACGTTGCACCACGGTCTAGTCAGGTCCATCCGTATCTCCTGGACCTGCGCAGACTTGCCTGGTGCCTTTCACAGTGTGCCGGGTAGACTGGCTACGCAACACCCTAAGAACTGGTTGCACACCTGAGCATATACCGGCCGGTGTACTTCCCTTCCAGACTGTTTCGATTTTGAAGGATCCGTGTTTTGTGTCTACGGTCGACGGTCAAGGCGGGTTGGTGTTCTTTAGTTGGATATGGCTGATACCTAGCAGTTCATCTGTTTGACGACCGAAAAGCATCGTCTGAAGGTTCGACGCCCTCCGTTCCACCACGCTTATCTACGAAACCCCGAAAGCAACCCGGAGAAGCAAGAATTCGCACAGTCGTGGAACCAAACCCATGGAACAAACCTACAAAAAGAAAAAGAAACCCGCAACCCTTGGCAAACGTTTCTCCCCCCCCTGCTAAGTGAAAAGGAATAACTCCTCCCATCCGGAAGGCAAACGAAAGCATTCAACCAACAAAAAAGGAGAGAGGGGAAGGAAATGCAAGAACGCGCTCAGGCTGTGTGCCGCGTCCTATTTGCCCCCTGTTACAGTCCCTTGCAGGAGAGCGACGGGAGTTTGGTCCGCCAGGTGGCTGTTCGTAGTTTCCGGACTACAACCACGAACGTGGGCTGTCGTTCTTCGTTGAACGCATACACCCCGCCACACGCGACCACAGTTTGCGGGTTCGCTTGTTAGCGGCCACCTCGAGTACTCCCTACAAAGCAGGGGTGCTTAATCAAAGAAAAGAAAACGAAAAAGACGGACTTCGAACGCAGCTGTGGTTTGCACTCGCACTCCCCTGCTGCGGCTCAAATCCACATGGTGGGAGGAAAGGTGGAAGCACCGGAACATGGGGGGGGGGGAGAGGGAGACGAGAAGTTGCACGTCTAGTTGGCGGCGTCGAAGAACTCCAAGCTGCCCTTAGGGTCAGCCTTCATGGTCTTGTCACCGGGCTTCCAGTTGCACGGCACGACTTCGCCGTGCTCGTCGGAGTATTGGAACGCCTGCACAAGACGAAGCGTCTCTTCGACAGACCTACCCACGGGAAGGTCGTTGATCGTAATCTGGCGCAAGGTGCCCTTAGCGTCGATCACGTACAGAGCACGGAGCGCAACACCCTGTGTGGATGGATCAAGTGTGCATGCTTGTCTTTATACTTTGTAATCGGTCTGAAACAGACGGGACGTCCCTGACGGTACGTGATGACCTTACACATACTAGCCCCATGGAGGTCTGCGTGCTCAGAGCTTTTCGGCGCTAACGTAGTGTATTTTAGAGTTATAGTTCGCTTGAGAATCCGGGTTCTTAGAGTCGACAGCAAGTTTTCGCACCTTGCTTTGGCAAGTCAGGTTCGACACAATTTGTGACCGACACCAAGATCTCACCAGGTTCGGTGAGTATTCTTGGGCTCCCCGTGTTTTTAGAGTGAAAGTTCGCTTGAACCTCCGGGGGTTTAATGTCTCCGGGTGACGTCGTTATGGGAAGATATCCTTTGTGCCATTGGTGGTTCTTGTTTGACGTGAGAGCTGCGGCACACCTGGTCGCCACCGTCGAGGATGAGGGCGCCGTAGTCAGCGGCGATCTGCTTGGTGATGTCGGCGAGGATGGGGATGTTCATCTTGCCGAGGCCTCCCTTCTTGCGGTCCTGCTTCGTCCACGCAAGGTGCGAGAACTTGCTGTCGACGCTGGCCGCGATCACTTCGCAGCCGATCTTCTGGAACTCCTCGTAGCGGTCGGAGTAAGCGGTGATCTCCGTCGGGCACACGAACGTGAAGTCGAGCGGGTAGAAGAACAGCACCACATACTTCCCCTTGTAGTCAGACAGCGACACCTCCTTGAACGAACCGTCCGGCATCAAGGCGTCAGCCTTGAACGCGGGCGCGGGCTTCTGGACAACGGCCTTCGACGACATAGTTTTCGGTTCTTTTGTTATGGGATACTTTCTCTCTAAACATGTCACAGTGGAACGCGGCCAGCTACAGCGCAATAGGCTGGCCGAACTCAGGTCTGCATCCGCGGCATTCAAAGTACCTGCTACCGATGACTACAGGGATTCCTTGGGCAATCACAGTTTAACTGAGGGACAGTTTCACTGAGGGTGTTGATGCACCACGAAAGTCGACTAGAGTTTTGGGTTAGAAAGCGAAGAACCTGTAGCGATAATCTGCATCGCCGGCGGCACGATTATCTCTTCGCACGTGTTGTGTCACGCTTTCGCCTCGTTAGCCCGTCTTCATCGTCGCGCTCAGGCGCGCGTTTGGTGCCTCGCTTCTCCTTCGACTGCTGCGCCAGGTTCATCGGTGGCACGCCGGCTTCTGCTTCTTCACGGCGCTTGGGCGATGGCCGCGCTTCGATGGGCGCTCTACGCCGTTTTGTTGTCGATTAGAGAACTTCACACAGCCTTCAGGGTGTGGTTGGTTCAAAGAAACAGCCAGGTTTTCCCGCCCTCCCTAACCCCCCTGGTGACCTCGTCCAAGCTCGTTTCCCCGGGTTGAGGCAGTCACTCAACATTCCCTTGCGCTAGTGATATCAGTTACCTTCTCCCTTTCTTCTAGGCAGTTCTCGTCAGACAATACGAAGAGCAGACACACCCGGTACGTTTTGTCCGGCTGCGAGTCTCCAGTCTGCTTGGTATGCTATATCGGAGCAGGAAAAAGGCGAGGGAGACGGAACACGCTGCGAGTCTGGCTCACTTCTACAAACACACACAGTGGGCATTCTGCCTGTCCACTGGACCAGCGGACAGCCGTAAACGCGGCTCTAACTAGCGGCTGCGGGCGAGCGAACCGACAGATGACACAATGGTACGAGCGACCTTGTCGGGGGGGCAAGCGGCGGCACCGTTGGCAGCCCCTCGTCGAAGCTGGAAGCTGGATCTAACAAAAAGAAACATGCATGTATCTAACACGATTTTGCCAGTGGGACTAGGAAGCGCTGGCTCTACGAAAATGCACAGACCGAAAGCTCGAACAACACGGTGCACGCAAGCCGGTCCGACTCCTTCTGGTAGACTGTGATCGGCAACTCTGTCCAAACAGCAGCATTAGAAAGATAGGGATGAATCTGATAGACCGCGATGAATCGCGATAGACAGCGGCAGGCAATGCGATGCAGCTCCAGGAAAAGGGCGGGGCGGCTCACTAAAGCACCAAGACCAAGCGGTCGTGTTGCATCGAGTAGAAGTCGTTGGGACACCTGTTATTCGAAAGAGGCAACTCTGGCAGGAGGGCGGAAGGCTACGAGCGCGACGGTTTTGACACTCCATTTGTTTGTGCGTACGTGTGTAAACCCTGTTTTAAGTGACTTAGCACAGCACGCTGCCATCCGACACTTTTTGATGCAGACAAGCAAGCTTGTTACCATAAAGAAGAGGCCCGGCATACAATATCTTGTCCAACAGGACCCCCCCCCGCCCCCTTGAGATGGCGCAACTCGTCCTTCTGCTGAATGACGGGAGAAGAAGAACTGGTCGACGTCTCCTTTTCGACGCAAAAGGCGCGAAAGGCGGGGCGACGATGCCGCTTACGCGCCGGCGACGACGAGTTCCTCTATGCTGGTGCGGATGAAGACTTTCCACGCGTCGCCTTCGAGCTCCCACGAGCGGGAGAAGAGGCTCGCCGACACGCTGCGGACGACGTCCAGGAGCAGCGCCTGCGACATGGCCCCCGAGTTGTACAGCGGCTGCAGCAGGGACCGGATGTATTCGACCACGTCGTGCTTCGGCGGCGCGCTCGCCTCCCGGCCGCCCGACGCCGCCGCCCGCCGCGGCTCCGCCGAAGAGACCCGGCGGGGGCTTGGGCTCCTCTGCCCGGCCCAGCCCAAGTCGGTGGCGAGGCTCCCACCAGCCGCTGTGCCGGGGAAAGCGTGCGGCAAGTCGCCCGCCGGCGGCGGGGCGGCGGCGAAGGACAGCGCCGGAGGGTGGAACGGCGCCGCCGGAAGGCCGGCCCAGCCTAAGTCGGCGGAGAGACCCCCCCCCCCAGCCGCGGTGCCCGGGACAAGGCGGGGCGACAACGACGCCTACGCGCCGGCGACGACGAGTTCCTCTATGCTGGTGCGGATGAAGACTTTCCACGCGTCGCCTTCGGGCTCCCACGAGCGGGAGAAGAGGCTCGCCGACACGCTGCGGACGACGTCCAGGAACAGCGCCTGCGACATGGCCCCCGAGTTGTACAGCGGCTGCAGCAGGGACCGGATGTATTCGACCACGTCGTGCTTCGGCGGCGCGCTCGCCTCCCGGCCGCCCGACGCCGCCGCCCGCCGCGGCTCCGCCGAAGAGACCCGGCGGGGGCTTGGGCTCCTCTGCCCGGCCCAGCCCAAGTCGGTGGCGAGGCTCCCACCAGCCGCGGTGCCGGGGAAAGCGTGCGGCAAGTCGCCCGCCGGCGGCGGGGCGGCGGCGAAGGACAGCGCCGGAGGGTGGAACGGCGCCGCCGGGAGGCCGGCCCAGCCCAAGTCGGCGGAGAGACCCCCCCCCCCAGCCGCGGTGCCCGGGACAGGGCGGGGCGCGTCGCTGGCGGCGGCGAACGACAGCGCCGGAGGGCGAAAAGGAGACGCGGTGAACACGTCCTCCTCTTCCGCCGCCGCCGCCGGCGCCGAGGCCCGCCGCAGCCCCGCCGCCAGCCGCGCGCGCCGCAGCAGGTCGTCTTCCTGCGGGCACGCCTGCAAGCCGCCCGAGTACGACGGCGCCGGCTTCGCCGGCGACCGGACGTCCGGGGCCCCGCGCCAGGGGTACGAGCACGTTTCCGCTTTTTCCGTTTGTTCCGCTTTTTTTTCCGCGTCCGCCGCCTTTTCCGTTTTCCCCGTTTTTTCCGCTCTTTCCGCCGCCTCGGGCGCGGCCGCGCGGGTCCCGCGGAGGAGGAGGAGGCCGAGCCGCTGGCGCGACTCGGCTTCGCACTCTTCGACCAAACCCCTGGCGTCGGCCTCGAGGGCGCGCAGGCACTTCGTCAGCAGCAGCGGGCAGGGCGTTGCGGTCTGCGGTGCGTCGGCGGCGGGGGGGGAGGAGGCTGCGACGGTGGCGTAGAAGTGGTAGCTGCGAAGCTCGTGCAGGAACACCTCGGCCTGCCGAGGCTGCGCGGACAGGAGCTTGCGGGAGAGTTGCTCGAGCCGAGCCAGCCGGCTGTTCATCATCTCAAGCGCATCGCGGCTGAGACCCTCGTCGGTTGCTGATTCAGGGGCTCTGTTCGACTGTTTGGCGGCCAATCCGGTCGCCCAGCCAGGCACCCAGTCGACAGGCAACATCTCGTTCGCTTGGCTGCGCTGCTGCTGCTGCTGCTGCAGCTGGTGATACAGCTCGTCGTGCGAATCGATTCGCGTCCACGGTTGCACGGGCGGCGCCGCGTCGAAGAGCGGCGGGGAGCCGCGGCGGCCGTCCGCCGCGGGTAGGCGGCGGGGATGCTTGCCCTCAGCCGCCGGGTGCGGCTGGTGGGGCGGCGGCGCTGGGTACGGAAACGGGTCGCTTCGCGCCGCCGGCGAGAAGCCGCGGGCGTTGCCCGGCGGCGGCGCCGCGACTTGCTGCAGCGGGGGCCGGGCCGGGCTCGCGCTGCGCTGCGGCGGCGTCGGCTGCTGGTTGGCGGGCTTCGATGCGTGCAGCGCCTGGTACGTGTTGGGCCTGGGAGAGTGCAAGCCGTGCGCGCTAGCCGGCGACGATTCCCGCGGCAATCGCGTGGGGGATCTCGACGTGGAGCCGGCTGCATGCATCCTGTCGACGCTCGCCTTCTTCAGGTCACGTTCACGCCGTGCGCGTTGGTGGGCGGCCTCCTCCTTCGTCCAGCTGCAACCCGGGCCCGGCCGGCAGTCGTGCAGCTTTTCCGGAGGATCCGGCGCGACTCTGTCTTCGAAGAGGTCGTGAGCCCAGAGCTCGGGCTTCTGGTCCTTCACGAACCAGCGGACGACGCCGGCGGCGCGGGAGCGCCAGCCGCGGGCGGCGAAGCCGGGGTCCGCGAGAGCGTCGGCGAGGGATGCCTTCGCGATGGCCACGAACTCGGACTTGGTGAGGGCGCCGCGGTTGTACGCGCCCTGGAGCAGGGACTTCATGAAGCCCAGGATCTCCTGCCGGCCAGGGGCCGGGCGGGGCCGGGGGGCCGAGCCGCCGTCGCTGGGGTCGCACTGCGCGGAGCCGGCAGGCAGCTCGACGCTGGTGCTGGCAGTCGTCGCACGCTCCGGGCTTATGGGGGGGCTCCCGAACTCGGAGGCCAGGGGCGGCACCATTTCTTCCTTTTTGTGTTTCCGACGATCCCGTGGGACGTACAGATTGGTGTCTTTCGACCTTTTGCTTGGTTTGTGATGTTCAGCTTGGTGCGTGTAGTCGGTGGGCGGGGGTAGGAAGCTCTACTTTTTTTTTGTGTCACCGTCGATCCTGAGGGACGATCTAATTCGCGACTCTTTGTCTGTTAACCGAGACTTCTTATGACGCGCATCTATTGAAAGTGAATGAAAGCATAATTTCGACAGTTACCTACCCCAGTGTCGCCTACCTAAAGGCAACTTTTCCTAAAAGGCGACACTAACACGGGAAGCCGTTGGTGAGGATGAGACATTACTCATGCAAATGCAGGGACCCTATTGAGAACCGTCTTCCCGTGTTAGTGTCGCCTTGCGTTTTCAGGCAAAAAGGCGACTGACACGGGCTAAACGGAGGCGACACTGGGGTAACTGTCGAAATTATGCTTTCATTCACTTTTCACAGGCGCGCAATTTACTTCTCTGAATCTCAGCTAGTTTGCCCACTCTGCAGCTTTGTCTTCCGTCTCTTGCAATCGTATCCGTTCGCAGATGCTCTTCATTACGGCCTTGTAGCACGGCGAGAATGCAAACAGCACATCTTGCAACGACGGCTCACCCGAAGGCCTCTCTTTTGCCATGCTGCGGAGGAGGAGGGAGAGCCGGTACTTGGGTAGCAGACTCGTTCGCATACACTACTTTATGACAGCAACGTTGCGCGCTGCAAATTCGTCCACCTTAGCGCTGGCACAGGCGCAGAACGCGGGTCTCGAACGAGTTGCAAGCGAACCGTGAAGAGGAAGGCGAGAGAAGAATATGTGAGAAGAGGGATGCGCTTGACGCATTTCCATTTCGTTCAAGACGCCGGGAGTGTCGACGCGATCCTTGCGCATCGGAAACGGAAAGCTAGGGTCCCGGTTGGACCGCCTGAAAGGACCGGCCGCCGGTTCTTGTCGGAAGCTACGTGGGTTGAGGAATTGAATCTTCGCTGCTGCTGTATTCAAGATCTGCTCTCATCCACACTTCCACAGGCCCGTGAACAACCTTTCTGACTCCAGGACGCGGCCTGCGTGTACCAAATACTGAGGGACAGATTGGCACGATTTCGCTTCCGCCGTGCACGAGAAAATTAGCCTCGAGTGCGCCAATCCGGAAGAATATCCTGAAGACACGCGACCCCCATGCAGTGGAGTGGTCCAGTAATGCGCGGGACTTGTCCTTGGAACTGAGGATCAAGGCGCGCGGAGCGGGCACGAAGGAACAGCACCTTCCGGGACGTCGAAGAGATGCGGACAAGGACGTGCAGCGCGTTACGGTCCAACCGTCGTGTTGGCCTACGCCATCAGAGGCTTTCAGTGAGCCGAGAACACGCAGTGGTGTTTGCTCTAGGACAGCAATCGAACTATGAATTCGTTGCGTGGTCTGCATCGCCAGAGGCTTCAAGTGTGCAGAGGGCATGCAGTGCGTGCAATCTTCCTCGTTTGGTTGTCGCAACGCAGTGTATTATCAAGTTGGAGATGCCTCGTTGCAGGGTTAAGACTCTCACAGGCTGCACGTGTGCAGAAAAGGCGTGCAGCGGCGCGGGTGTCGTCGGTCGTCAATCGAGCGGGTACGGAGGCTCCGGGTCCCGGTGCCCCTTCCGAAAACTCGTAACGTCCGGCTCGCAAGCGCGGCGTCACCCGTCGCGTCTTCGCTTCTTTCCGCCGGCATCGGCCATGTCCTCGTAGCTTTGGTCCATGTCGGGCAGCTTGCGCGCGGCGGTGCTCCTCTTCTGGTGCACGTTGAACGGTGTGTACGCCCAGTTGCCGTACACGCGGGCCTCCGGCCGCACAAACTGCCCGCCGAGCGACTCGAGGGTGCGGATGCCCAGCCCACCCCGGGCCGGGTCGTAGTCGCTCCTGTACTCGTCGCGCACTTGGCCGCCGGTGGCCCCGCGTCCCCAGTACCGGTTCTCCTTGCGGACGTTGCCCTGCGGTTGGTAGTTGTGTTTCGCGGCGATAGGCGCTCAGTCAGGTGCCTTGCGACGGCTTTTTGATAGGAGCGCATAGTATTATGTTTAGGTTTCGTGATGCCCAAGCTGGGAAAGAGAAAAAGACTTTTAGAATTTCGGGGGGAATATTAGCTCAATGTTTGCGCAGAACACTGCCTCTCATGCATGCTTGATCCTCGCGCTAACACGATCTTAGCGTTTACTATTTCATCTTAGGGAGTGTAAGACTTCCCAGTACCTACGCCAGTACCTACGCCAGTATCTATGCCAGTATCTACGCCAGTATCTACGCCAGCACACCCCGAAGGGTATGAGGTCATTGTACATCAACTCCCGCAGCGAAAGCTGTGATTGGTGGTGAACAGGAACTAAATGATACCTTGTCCCAGTCCACTCGGATCGGCCTGTTGCAGAGACGCCTGCCGTTGAGATACCGCTTTGCGTCTTCCGCTTCTCGGTGCGTGTTGTATTCGATGAAGCAGAATCCGCAGGGCGTTTTCGTCACTCGATCGAGACCCATGATAATGTCCTTGACAACCCCAACCGAAGAGAAGAGATCGTGCAGAGCTTCCTCCGAAGCAGCGAACGCAAGATTTCCGACGTACACTGCGCGAGTTAAGTTTGAGTTTCTAGTGGGTCACTTCCATCTGGCATACAAGTTGTACGATACGTGGTCGACTGACAGGTGCGTCGATCAGAGGTCGACAGATAGTGCTCTAACCACTTATATATTGATGTGATACGTGTGTTGACAGAGATCGACGCATCAGTGTAGTGACGAATAGAAACGAGCTTAAAGGGAGATGTTCCATGTTAGTCTGCAGCCGATTCTTTGAGCTATGTTCGTGTCTTGGTTTTCGTACGTCTTCTTACTAGTAACCATGGAAAGGGTGGGGGGACCCATAGATGGAAACATAAAACCCAAAACCCAAGGCCACCAGACACCTAGTATTTGGTGGCCAGCCACTACTGTAACCACTTGTATCCAGCATGTAACCACTGTAACCGAGTGTAACCAGTCTGTAACCGGGATGTAACCGCTGTAACCACTTGTAACCAGCATGTGACCACTGTAACCAGTCTGTAACCGGGATGTAACCGCTGTAACCACTTGTAACCAGCATGTAACCGAGTGTAACCAGTCTGTAACCGGGATGTAACCGCTGTAACCACTTGTAACCAGCATGTAACCGCTGTAACCGAGTGTAACCAGTCTGTAACCGGGATGTAACCGCTGTAACCACTTGTAACCAGCATGTAACCACTGTAACCGAGTGTAACCAGTCTGTAACCGGGATGTAACCGCTGTAACCACTTGTAACCAGCATGTAACCACTGTAACCGAGTGTAACCAGTCTGTATCTCATCGCCTGGGCAGCAGCCGAAAGCTCAAAGCATCCCTTCCGCGGGTGCTCGACCACAAGTTGCCCCGGGTGCCAAAGCATCTACCGCGTCGCAGCCCATCGCCACCCTAAGAAGCACCCCTTCCGCGGGTGCTCGTTCACGAGTTGCCCCAGCCGCCAACGCAGCTACGTCGTCGCCTGCCAACACTGCTCAATCAAGACCTGCCCCTTCTCGGCCAAGAGGGTCCATATCAGCCTCTGCAGCGCCGTCTGCCGTAGCAGCTCCATCGCAGCCTGCATCTGCTTCGCCTATTCTGCTCCCTGTTGTTACGGCTACAGCGAAAAGAAAGCAAACCCACCAACCCGATACACTGGGAACACACAAACGCCTCCGCACGACATCGGCCACTAAACCCGCCCCGTCAACAACTGACAAGCGTTCCTCAGCAGCTGTTCCCGCAGTCCCACAAGGCAAACGCACGACACCGGCCACTAAACCCGCCCCGTCAACAACTGACAATCGTTCCTCAGCAGCTGTTCCCGCAGTCCCACAAGGCAAACGAAAACGTGCCTCGTCATGCCCGCCCTCTTGTCCGCCGCCCAAGGCCATAAAGCGAAGCAACGTGTCGTCGTCATCATCATCATCATCATCAGCATCATCATCATGTTCATCGTCGTCGTCGTCATCGTCGTCTTAGCCATACTGCCGTACGTACCCCGAGTCCATTGGTACATAAAATAGAACTGTTCTGTTTTTCAATGGGCCGTAAATCATTTTTGGTAAAACGAAGACGGCTTGCTTGCTAGGACTTTTCACTTTGGTTCTCACCCTGACCTGGAACTGGGGAAAATTGAAAGCACAGCTTCGGAGTTTCTTTCCTTGTCTTGCCGTTCGGGACGTTGTCCGCAAGCATACTCTGCCTCTGATGATAGACAATGTCGAATGTTCCGGCTATCCCATACGAGTTGAAGGTTCGGAGGGGTAACTTGCGGGGAATGATTGTATTTTGATATTCCCGCAAATATACGCCACATACTGTAATATTGTATAGTTTTCGGGACATCCACTAGAAGCACTGGGTTTCCGAAGATCAACGCGAAAAAACGCCGAAGGCGTACCTTGGCGTACCGTACCGTCCGGCCGGGGGGCTTGGCCCCCCGGACCCCCCATTCTTCAAACTTTCACAAAAACCGTGAGGTGGGCCTCGAATTCTTCTAAGTACAAACGCTGGTGTCCTGGACAAGCCACCCCCCCCAGGAAACATAAAACCCAAAACCCAGACCGGCCAGATTCAGTTTCCACCCCTGGGGGGACTGGCGGCGCAACGTCGGATTTTCCGAGAACTTGCAAAAAACGGTCGAGGTCAAAAAGTGAGCTGAAGAGCCTTGCCGCCTTTTTTTCCCCCCCGACGACTTTTCTTGTTGTTTGTGCGCGTAGCTGTCAACGGCTTGTTCTTACCCAAGGTCAGAATACACACCGCTAGTCGAGTCCTCGAGGGCCTTCCTGTAATTCCGCTCGTACTCCTGCCTTTCCAGCTCGGGCATGCCGATCATGGGCTTCTTGTCGACGTAGGCGGAGTCGGTTCCGAGCTCTTTGTATAGATGCGCCATTTTCCCCGGCTGCTGCTGCCACCCGCCCAGCAGCCCGTGCCCTAACAAACCCCCCCAATCCTGCAGAGTCGTGTAGTGCTCCAACCACCAGGCATTATTCAAACGACCCACACACTGTTCGCGCCATAGAAGGACTACCAAGAAGGTCTGACAGCCAGGAGGCTTAATCTGACTTGGCACGCTTACGCCGGCCACTAAACCCAGATTTACCTGTGTTCCGTGTGGGCTACAGCACATTCACCTCCTTTGAGATTTCTCTTCAAACATTATTTCCTGCAAAGCAGGTGCTCAAACAAAAAGAAGAAAATGCGCATGCCTCCCTTCTTCCATTCTTGTACACACGCGTCTGCTGCTCCTGTACAAGATGGCAAGATGGAAGAAGAGGAGACATCTGCTTCCGCTTGTCTCCGACTTGTAAACAAGTTCAGCGTGGCAGCAGGCACGCCTCTTTCAATTTTCATCTTGTGCACGTTCCGCGGGCCGGGGAGCACTTTTCTCAGGTCCCGATATTGCGGCGCTGTAGTGTCGCTTGCAGGTCATGCTGGCCACCAGGTCTATTGCGTCACCTGGGAGTGAGAGGCAGCTTTTCAACACGTGTTCGTCCAAGATGCGCTTCGACGGTTGTATTGCTGCGCCCTGGGTCTGTCATGTCTCGTAGTTGACCTACAACCGCTATGCTACCGCAACGCCTTGGCAAAGAACGCATAAAACGAAGGCGAAAGAAACTCCGACATGCTGTTACTCAGCTGGGTGGATACAGAGAGAGCGAGAGAGACGGGGACCGGGGGAGTGTCCGGTCGCCTCACTTGCGAGCGCAATTGTTTGGGAGGTACAGTGGGGGGAAAGTACAAAACTGAGAGGAAGAGGCGCGCAGGTCAACGCAAGTCGCGACAGACTCTGAAGGAATGCCGCATACAGTCTGAGTCTGAGAGTCAGTAGCTGGATCTCACGGACGACGGACGGAGGGGCACAAGTCTCAGTTTAATGTGTCAGGCAGGAAACTGCCGTTCACGCATGTTTGATGTGAGCGTCAAGTCTTCTGCGAGGGGGGGTTTTCCAGGTCCCCTCCCATGGTCAGCTCTGGGTGACGGATACGCACGCGGACCTTGTTACGATCTCTACATAGACACCTACCAATACAGTCCGGGAGGCAGTTGTAGACCCCAAAAGCGGGTCTACAACTGAAACATGTGCAAATGCACACGCGAAAAGCCGGTGTGACACCCGCTTCTTAAGTCCAGCTTCTGAGGATGGACCCCACCGTGTACACAGCGTATGTTTAGGCGAGCCGCCGGGCGAACAAATAGTGCCTGCATCGACCAGACTAGTCCTGCTGGACGCGTTCCAAGACGGTTTCAATGCGCTTGTGCAAGCGGGGAAAGCCCATCCGCGTGCAGAATTCACGCAGGCCCTCGACATCGACAGCGCCCGCGTCCCAACACAAGTCGTCGGGAGACAGCCCTAGCGGGATGTCGCACACAGTCCGGGCGAGAGTCTTCGCAACGCAGACTTGCTGCGCGTGCTCCGACAAGCTCCGCTGCACGCGTTTCGACGAGGCGCCGAGGTTGCGGTAGACCCCCGCGATGTCACCGTGGGCGTTCAGCAGCGCACGGGCGGTGATGGGGCCGACGCCGGGGACCCCCGGGATGCAGTCGATCGGGTCGCCGACCAGCGCTAGGTACTCGGGCAGCTGCGACGGCCTCACGCCGAACTTGGCGCGGAGCTCGGCTGGGTGCAGCCGCGGGCCGGCCGGGTAGTCCCACAAGAAGTCGCCGCCCCTGCGGACGACCTGCCCCAGGTCCTTGTTGTCCCGCGTGAGGACTGCGAACGGCGCGCCGTGCGCCCTGAGCTGCCGGGCGGCCGACGCTATCAGGTCGTCGGCTTCGTACACGTGGCTCGACAGGCACGCCAGCCCCAGCAGCCCGGCGAACTCCGCGCAACCTTTCATCTGCTCCCGGATGTTGAACACGACCTCCTCGTCGCCGCCCATCCGCGTCTCTTTGTACTTCTCGTACAGCATCCGCCGAAACCCGGTCCGCAAACTGGCGTCGAAACATGCGACGAACACCCTCGGCCGCTCCGCTTCGAGCAGCCTCAGCAAGAACGCAGCGAAACCGTACACTCCGTTGGTGTCTTGCCCGGCAGCGGTGCTCCACACGCCCGTCGGAAGCGAGTGGTACGCCTTGAAAAAGTAGATCGAAGCGTCCACGAGGCACGCAGATCCAGACTTCCGCCAGGTCCTGCCTCCAGGGTCCGGCCCGTGGGCCGTCTTCACGATCCCGTCCCTCCGTAGACCGTCAGATGCCGCGGCGGGGGCGTGCGGCCGGGCTAGCGGCAGCAGGGGCTGGGCGGGGGGTAGGGTGGCCTTGATTAGGTTGATGGCGGTGGCGGCCGGAGCTTCGTGGCTTTTTTCCGGGTCGCCGGCGCGCGAGACGGCGGTCGCGAGGGCGATGCCGCGGGCGGCGTACATCCGCGCGACCGACGCGTGCGTCAGCCGCGGGTTGCAGCGCCTGCGCAGCAGCTTCGCGGCGGCGGCGTTGCCTTGCGACGGGTCCGGTGGGGAGGGCCTCCTCACCCCGGTGTCGCCTTGCTTGAGCTTCAGCACACGCGTTCGCAGCACCTTCGTCGTCGCTGGCGACAAGGAGGCGCTGCCGACCACGGCCACATTGATTCGAATGTTCATCCTTTGGAGGATGCTTCCCCCTCCTACCTTTGAATGGTGTTTTTTTTTTTTTTTGCTTGTGCGAAACTGTCATGCTGCCAACTACTACTATTTAGTACCAACAACGGCATTGGTAACACAAGAAATACAAAAAGCGCTCGTTCCTGAAGGAGGGTCAAAGTCTGTTTACCTACAGGCTGCTGATCATCTACACCTACACGATGGACGCGTGCGTCAGGGCTCAGTTTCTCACACATTTGCGTGTGGATAACAACGAAACGCGCGCGTCATCGCTTTCAGTTGGGTGAGGTCCGTTTCAGGTGGACGATTCTCGCGATAAACGGCGACGTGACTCGGGGAACGCAGGAAGGGAGAAGTAGAGCGGGGCAAAGCAAGAAAGAGAACCTAGGGTCATTGCTCGGCTTGGTAAAGCTGAGGATGCCGCATTGCTTACAAGAGAGAGGGTCGGATGTCACGGTCGGAAGGGTTGAACCCCTTGAAGCGCACCGCGCTGGGGGGAAGGCGGGACAGGGCTGACATCCCTGCCCCCTGGTAGAAAGCTGCATTTCTTTCGTGAGGCGGAGTGTTCTGTGGATGCGAAATCGCATTCTGTCGTTTTCTTGCATCGGCCGATCACCGCAAGAGGTCTATCCACAGGAAGGCTTTTGGACTTCATGAGACTTGGTTCAGAGCAGACGATTGCAGCACACACAACCGTCAGGAGTCCATTTTTCATGTAGAATGTAGAAGGCTGCGCCCGCGAAGCGCCCGGCTCGAAACCCGCCGGCAGCTGCGCGGCCAGCGCGGCGAGCGTCTGCTCCCGCACCAGGCCAATGATCGCCATCTCGGACCACTCCGCTGGGTACCTTGGAAAACTCCACTTCTCTTGTCGGAGTGGAGTGTCCTGTAGATGAGAAGCCTGGCCATACGGGCCACCCGCAAGAGGTCTATCCGCAGGAGACTTTTTGGATTTCATGAGACTTCAGGGACGAACAATTACAACACATACAACATCCGCCACGAGTCCTTTTCTCATGTAGAAGGCTGCGTTGTCGCGCGCACCTTCTTCTTGGCGGTTTTCTTGGTGAAGAAGAACTTCGCGTGAACCTTCGTCTCTCCTTCGCCGGATGCGACGTCGGCGGCGTTGGTGTCGCGGAGGACCCAGCCACCCTCCTTCTCGAGCACGTCGAGCAGCAGCGACGCGACGAACGCCTGCGCCAGCTCGTCCGCGAAGTGGGCGTCCGCGCGGTAGTGCCAGTACTCCTCGGTAGTGCCAGTACTCCTCGCGGTAGTGCCAGTACTCCTCGCGGTAGTGCCAGTACTCCTCGCGGTAGTGCCAGTACTCCTCGCGGTAGTGCCAGTACTCCTCGCGGTAGTGCCAGTACTCCTCGCGGTAGTGCCAGTACTCCTCGCGGTAGTGCCAGTACTCCTCGCGGTAGTGCCAGTACTCCTCGCGGTAGTGCCAGTACTCCTCGCGGTAGTGCCAGTACTCCTCGCGGTAGTGCCAGTACTCCTCGCGGTAGTGCCAGTACTCCTCGCGGTAGTGCCAGTACTCCTCGCGGTAGTGCCAGTACTCCTCGCGGTAGTGCCAGTACTCCTCGCGGTAGTGCCAGTTCTTCTCGCGGTAGTGCCAGTACTCCTCGCGGGGTCCGAGCGGGCCAGCGCGCGCGTCGACCGTCTGCTCCCGCACTGGGCCGACGATGGACGCCTCGGGAGAGCTGACACCTGAAACGCACTACGCTGTGTACCTTGGATACCTCCACTTCTCTCGTCGGAGCGAAGTGTCCTATGGATGGGAAACGTCATTCCCCCGTTTTCTTGCATCGGGCTATACCGGTCACCCGGTAAAGGTTTATCAGCAGGAGACTCTCTGGGTTTCATGAGACTTCACGGGACGAACAATTACAGCATATACAGCCGTCCGGAGACTATTTGTTTCTCATGTAGAAGGCTGCGTTGTCGCGCGCACCTTCTTCTTGGCGGTCTTCTTGGTGAAGAAGAACTTCGCGTGAACCTTCGTCTCTCCTTCGCCGGATGCGACGTGGGCGGCGTTGGTGTCGCGGAGGACCCAGCCACCCTCCTTCTCGAGCACGTCGAGCAGCAGCGACGCGACGAACGCCTGCGCCAGCTCGTCCGCGAAGTGGGCGTTCGCGCGGTAGTGCCAGTACTCCTCCGCCCGCTCGGACCCCGCGAGGCCTGCGAGCCCGCCCGGCCGGCAGCCCGTCCGCACGAACCGCTGCGGCGGCGCCCGCGACGTCAGCGCCCGGCCCGAAGCCGTGCTGAACACCGCCGGCAGCTGCGCGGCCAGCGCGTCGACCGTCTGCTCCCGCACCGGGCCGATGATCGCCATCTCGGGCGGGTTGAACGAGAGCACCACCGCGAGGCTCGGGGACGCCTGCTTCAGCGGCGCGGCGCCGGCGGAGTACATCGGCACCTCCGCCGCCGCCGCCGCCGCCGCCCGCTCCGCGGGCGGCGCCGCGGCTGCGCTTCGGTCAACCCCCCCTGGCCCGTGCGCCTTCGAGAGCATCGTTGACTCCAGAGCCTTCAATCCCTCGGCCTTCGCTCGGAACCCTGAAAACGCCGCCGCCCAGGCGTCTGCGGAGCGGCGGTGGGTGAAGTCGAAGGGTAAGTCGTTCAAGTCGGAGACGAGGTCGTGCCAAGTCGCCGTCAGCAGCGCGGCATTGACGCGGTGCGCGATTTTCGCCTTCTTCAGGTCCGCAATCGCGAGGTACCGCGCAGCGGCTGCGTCCTGGCAGGCGAGCATGTCGACGGCCCTCTGGTACAAGTGCTCCAAGTCGCCGAAGAACCCGACCTCCGCCTCCTCCCCGAAACCCCACCCGTGCGCCACCAGCGCCTCCTCCAGCTGCAGCTTGACCGCAAAGTAACCCTCCCTCGCAGCGGTCGACGCTTCGCACACGAAAAGCGTCGCTTCCTTCTGCCGCCGGTGGGCTTCGCTGGTCTGCCCCGGCGTCGGATGGCGGTGCCAGATGGCCATATCAGTGCCGAGGTCCCGCGGCATCTGCCGGAGAAGCGTCCGAAGGGCGGCGGTCAGCAGCTCGAATACGGACTGCATCAGCCCCCGGAACCGGCGGCGGGAGAGGAAGGTGGCGTCGCCGTAGCTTTTCGAGCAGGTCCACACCATGCGGAAGGTGTTGAAGATGTAAGGGATCGCGTCGACGACGTCCTGCACCGGGCGCTGCCGCTGGGCGGCGGCGGACAGGACGGCGGCGTACGGGCGGAGCCACCGCAGGTACTTGACCGCGTCTTCGACGACGCGGAACTTCCCGGCGAGCGAGCCGACGGCAGCCTGCAGCAGCCGCAGCTGCGCCGCCGCCTCGGCCACGCCGCTGCCGGCGAGGATCGCCTTGAGCATCCCAACCGCCTCGGTGTCCATCTGCGTGTGCAGGGAGAGCCGTGCCTCCTCGGCTTCCCACAGGGCGATCTCCCGCTCCACCGCGTCCGGCACGTCGGCGGCGGCGGCCCCTGTCTCTTCTCCTTCTGCGCTTGCCGTGAGCGTCTTCGGGTGGAAGAAGCTCTCCACTGCTTCTTCGTGATCATGGAGCTGTGGGGATTCAGTATTTGTTGTGTCCCCGGCGACAATGCGATTGCTGACGGCGTTCTTTTGACAGGAGCTTTTTACGGAGTGTTTGTCTTTTTGTGTTGCGGGACTGGTGAGCGTCGCTGATTCGCTTCGCGAGGATCTTTTGGGAGATGTTAGGGTTCGGGTATCTTCCAGGGTATGCGTGCGGAAGTTCGAGCCGCTGCGCTTTTAAATCGGAGCTGCGCGAGGATCGCCTTGAGCGCATCCCGACCGCCTCGGTGTCCATGTGCAGGGAGAGCCGAGCCTCCTCGGCTTCCCACAGCGCGATCTCCCGCTCCACCGCGTCCGGCACGGCGGCCCCTGCCTCTTCTCCTTCGGCGCTTTGCCGTGAGCGTCTTCGGGTGGAAGAAGCTCTCCACTGCTTCTTCGTGATCGTGGAGCTGTGGGGATTCAGTATTTGTTGTGTCCCCGGCGACAATGCGATTGCTGACGGCGTTCTTTTGACAGGAGCTTTTTACGGGGTGTTTGTCTTTTTGTGTTGCGGGACTGGTGAGCGTCGCTGATTCGCTTCGCGAGGATCTTTTGGGAGATGTTAGGGTTCGGGTCTCTTCCAGGGTATTCTTCTCCTTCGGCGCTTGCCGTGAGCGCCTTCGGGTTGACGAAGCTCTTCACCGCTTCTTCTGTGATCGTGGAGCGGTGGGGACTCCAGGATTTGTTGTGTGTCTCCGGCGATAACCGCTCCTTTCTTTTTAGAGTTTAAAGTTTGCTTGAGAATCCGGTTTTTGATGGGAGCTTTACAGATAAAACGTTATTGGCGTGGTCGGTCGGCCAGTTCCCCGTAGTTCCCCCGTAGTTCAACACGAGGGGGGTGTCTTTTTAGACTGTTTCTTGTAGTAAGCGGTTGGGTTTTTAAAGTCTCCGTTTGACTTGTGAGGCGAGGGGGAAGGGGGGGGGGTTTCCTTTTGTGTTTTTCTTTCTTTTTCGTTTCTTGTTTTTTTTTTTTTTTTTTTTTTTTTTTGGTAACTGAGGGGAAAAATGCCTTACGCACTGACCACAAGCCGGACCAAACTTGCGAGTGTGGGACTGCCGCTTTTTCTGGCGGGATTTACCCACTAAAAAACCTTAACTCAGGATTTGTCGTTTAAGGAGCGGGAATCACCCGTGGACTCACATGGAGAGGCCAATTTCCATGCGGGACTTGGCCAGTCCTGACGCCCCCTCCCGTAGGGGTTCCAGTGGCGAGTTGGATTCCCCTACGCACTTCGGCAACGCGCGGCTCATTCTCCCTAAAGACGAGGATGGTAACGGACCAGTCTGGGGGGCCTGGCGGGGCAACCTGGCAGACTGTGGCAGAAATCCGTTTGCGGGGCTCATCTTGCTCGAGGGGGCGACACACTCCGGAAGTGACTGTTCTGCGAGCAGTCTTGGAGTGGGCCCCGGGCAAGGTTGGTGTTCCTGGGTGTTGTGGGCGCTCTTGTTCAGGTTAGGGTCCTGATGGCGGGCTTTTTTGGGGCGGTCTTTTTCACCCAGGAATGTGGAGCGGGGGGGGTCTTTTCGCTTCAACCGGGGCGGTGGCTGATGGGCGGCGATTATTATTATTTCTGGGGGGGCTGGTGCAGGGGACTTTAAAAGTTTGGGGTCCGAGCCAAAAACCCGGTTTGAGCCAAAAAACCGGTTTGGTTATGTAGGTCGGTGTATCACACTTGCATGCGGTGCTGCATCACGAGCGGGCTACTTTCTGCACTCTGTGTGGAGTTTTCCGCACTCTAGGCACTCTCGGTTTCCATGATCCACATGAAGGAAGCAAAAAGAAGCACTGTGTTGGTCAGAAAAGCACATTTTTCTTTCAGAACAAAAGGTTGCAATAAGAAATGACAAAAAGGCGGAGACGTAAAGAAACACCAGCTTCATGATGAGCCCCCCACTCCCCCCCACTCCCCGTTTTTCCCCCTTTTTAGGTTAAGCTGTTTTTTGAGGGCTTATTTGTACGCTATTACAGGCAGGTACGTTCATTACTACTATAGTACTACTACACAGTGAAGGTGGTAAAACTTTGAAATCGGTCTATAAGATTTTTTTTTTTCCCCTCAAAAACTCAAACCGGTTTATTCGGTTTGTCAAACCGATAAACCGGTATTTTAAAGTCCCCTGGGCTGGTGCCTTTTTCGGGGGGGGGGGCGGTGGTGGCTGGACGTCCCCCGGGGGGCGCGGGTTTTTCAAGAGTTGTGGGTTGCTCAGTCCCACCGGGGGGTCTTTCCTCTTGAGTGCCTGCGGGTTTGCTTTGGATGCAGGTGCGTTTTTCGGGGGGGGTGGCTCTTGTCTTTGGGGGGGTGCCTGCGGGGTTTTCGGGGGGGGGAGCTCTCGTTTTGGGGGGGGTGCCTGTGGGTTTGTTTCGGATACAGAGGCGCTTTTCGGGGGGGGGAGCTCCCGTCTTTGGGGGGGTGGTTGGCGATTTTCGGGGGGCTGGAGGGCTTTCGCGGCTGCCTGCAGCCTGAGCGCCTGTGTGTGAGGATTGGGGCCTTTTGGTAGCCCTTGCTTCTTCGGTGGGGGTCGACCTTTTCCGGGGGGATCTAGGGGCTTCGAAGTGGCCGGGGCGGTCTCCCCCTTGCGGAGCTGCGGCTTTGGGGTTGGGCCGGCCGGTGGCAGCGGCGGCACGATCGACGAGGATGGCCCATCCTCGACCCCCAACGGGTCCCGCCTGGTTCCCGTCGACTGCTGTCTCTGCCTGTACGGCTCGGACGGGGCTGCCCTCGGTGGTGCGCATCGCCAGCCGTCGCGCGATGATGCCGTGCCCGCCCTGCCTGCTTTTTTTTTTTTGCTGAGTGCTTCCAGGGATTATTCTAATCCCCGGAATTCGGGAAAATCATGGCTAAAAAGTCTGTAGCATGGCCGGAAAGATTTTTTTTTTCCACGTTGAGCGAGGTTTTTTTGATGACCTGTAAGCCTGGTGTGCGACCTTCGTGGGCGTGTTGCTGCTTCGCCACTTTGTTGTAGCCCACTTGTGGGTCTTGCGGGTCCTCTAGCCTCCGTGTCACTGGCCTTGCAAGCACAACAAGTTTTCACCAGAAACACCTTTTTTAACCGGCCTGTTTTGAGAGAACTTTTCTTTTTGGTGAAGAAACCTTTTGTTAACCATGCAGGATAATCCCTGAGTGCTTCAGGGATGCAGGCTTTCCCTGGTACTTCCGCGAGAGTAGGAGAAAGTAGAAAAGGGAAACTAGAGTTTTCGTGGAAGGAAACCCATCAAAACCCACACCGCAGCCACAAAAAACAGCCCGACTAGGACACAACCACACAGGGAACCCAAAAACAATCGGAAACCCCAGGAATTTCCGAAAGTTTGATCAACACCGGTGTGGGTTCATAAAACGTCCGCGAAATGTGTCACCAAACCTCCGGGACCCTGAAAGGACCCTGAAAGGACCCTGAAAGGACCCTGAAAGGACCCTGAAAGGACCCTGAAAGACCCCCGCGGGGAGGTATCTCACCAGGCCTCGACCGAGCTGTGCCGCGTGACCCTCCGGATCTCCTCCAAGCTGAGGCCCGCGTCGAGCAGTGACGTCGCCGCCCCCCGCCGAAGAGAGTGGCCCGTCAGACCCTTTTCGTTGACCGCACTACCCTGAGCCCAAATCCTGGACGTGGTTTCAGGTGGCAAATTGGCAAATGATCATGATCAGAAGGTCCTACTTGGGCGGTTCAGTTTCCTCACACATTGCATGTGGCTAAAAACATATTGACCCAGACAGGCAGAAAAATAAGTCTGCTCCTTACCTACTGGGCACTCGCCGATCTGTAACACGAACAAGCCAATGTTAGAACACATCGTCCTCCATTGTCCAACGACTGTTTTTTCTTGGATTCCCGTACCGAACCCGACTGTCCCACGTGTTTTCACCGCTGCTTCTTCTTGCAAAGGATCTTTTTACGAAATGTTGAAGAAACGGACCTTCTGCTCTATGAGGGAGCGCCACTTCATCACCGCAACGATGGTTTCGTGAACGATATTCTCGTCGCGGGTCATACTGCGAAGCTCGGGCTTGCTGATGCTCGAAAACCCTGGCTGGGCAGCGAAGCTGGGAAGAAGCAACATCCCGCCGGCAGCTGGTGTGCTAGGCTGCTGGTTAGTTTTGCGTCCGACGGCCGCTCCCGGCTCCGCGTCCCCTGTCTTGAGGCCTGGTGCTTAGCCTTTAGGCCGGTTGCTGCTTGTCCTTCGGCGGCCTTCTTCTCTTGTGTGCCTCGGCTTCTTCTGCCTAGCCTCTAGGCCGGTTGCTCTGTCGTTCGGCAGCCGTCTACACCTTCTGTCGCGTGGGACTTGTGCCTAGCCACTAGACCGGAACCGTCCAGTTCCGAGTAGCTCGACCGGTTGATCTGTCGTTCCACGGCTTCTCCTGCCTCAAAGACTAGGCCCTAGCCCTGGACCCAGTTTGCAGCTTGCTGACTGGTCTCAGTCGTTCGGTGGCCGTCTCAGCCGCGCTTCCCTGTTGCTCGAGGTTTGGTTCCTGAGCTTGGGCACGGGTCTGACCTGCCTTTGAAGATCGGTCGTCGCAGCTTTGCGAACCGCACCGTCTGCTCGGCTGAAGAATGGATCCAAGCTGCAGCTGCAAGGCTCGGTTCGCTCCAAGCCAAGACCCTGGCTATGCGGGGGGGCGGCCGTGGGGTGAAGCGAGCATGAAGAGCCGTCCGTATGCAGTGATTTGTTCTTTTACGACCTGGAGTTGGTGTTGATGTGGGGGGATTGCAAGAACGTGCTGGGACTGGGTATGTGCTCAACACCGCACTGGTCCCGTCTGCGCCGTGTTTCGGTCCTTTAAGCCAGGCGGACCATCATCAGCGCGGAACCTGAGTGTCTGCAGACAGGACAGCGGTGGGAGTCTGGTTTGTCAGGCGGCTGTTAGTAGCTCGGAGTGGCGCGGACTCTGCGGGCGATCCAGCGGTACCAGGGAAAGCCTGCTACACGGGGCCCAAGCTTCACGTATTCAAACTCGTCGAGACGGTCAGCCACAGGGCAGAGCGGACGGGGTTGTAGCACCGACTCAAGCTTTGCAAGCTGGTTGACCGTCATGTTCCGGGACCCGGAGCAGCTTTTTTTCCTCCCCCCCCCCCCCCCCCCCCCGTTTTCGTCCAGCGGATCTTGCGGGCGCACGGGGGTGTTCTTTCCGTACAAACACCTAGCAAGCTTGCTTGAGCGCCTTCGGCGCGTCGAGTTGGAAACCTTACGTTTCTGAGCGGACTCCCCATATCCACCCGCTGAACGCCTCTAAGCCAGAACCCGTGACAGGTTGGTTTTACCCTACTGATGGAGAGAGAGCCCATCGGGCCAGCGCATTCCGACAGCAATACGGGGTAGTACGAGAGGAACTCCCGTTTCTAGTCCCTGGTATCTACGGTTGTTCGATCGGACAGTGCCGTGATGCTACCACTGGATGGATTATGGCTGAACGCCTCTAAGCCAGAACCCAGTCTAGAGGAATGCGTGAGTTACTCAGGGCACATCGGATTTATCAGGCCACGACTCGCTTCGGCGAACGGCAACTTCCAAATTCACATCCAGATCCCGTGTCTCCAACCGGGTCTATACGAGTCCGAATGGACCGGCGGGCGTAACGCACTGAGGAGCCTTGTTGTTCCGAGGGTTTGAGCCTTATGGCCGGTTCCTACGGTTATCTCTTCCAAAAAGCGAGGTTGGAGGGGTAAAGCAAGCTGCCGTGACATCGCTCGAAGGATGGGAGGGCAAAGTCCTTCAGCGGGGAGCAACCGTCTTCACCTGTCCCGGAGAATGCCCGCTTCGTCCTGCGAAGTGCACACGGGAGAACTGCCCCCGTGCACACAACTGAGGCTCCGTCTTGTTAACGCACTCTCTTCCGAGCTGCGTACGTGCATGAAACGCGAAGCACGAAAGCACCGATTTTTTTCTTCTTTTCTTTTTGTGGTGACGCGCTTGGCATTATTAAGAAGTGACGGTTGGCAGCATTTTGTGTTGTAACCAGCTTCAAACAGGTTCACAAACACACACACACACAAGCAAAAATAAATAACCAATTGAAGAAGGAGAGACGTAAGAGAAAAGGGGAAACAAATGAAAACGCATAGATTTGGGGTTATTCTTTTTTTTTTTCTTTTTTTTTTCTTCCTTTTTCGTTGTCGGCACTTATTTTTACTCGCCGCGTCAGTAGTGCCTTTTTTTTTTGGGGTGGCTAGGCGACGGTATCTTGGGGTTTCTTTCTACCATGTATGGTTGGATTGTGTGGTGCCGCAGAGTAGTCCTTTTACTCTATGCCGCCCACACGTACACAAGGAACGGAATTGAATCTGCAGGAAAAATATGAATGCAAATGGAGCAAGAGACTACAACCAAAAACGCGGAGAAGCGGAAAGAAGCAGAGGCTATTTAGCTTTTCTTTTTCTTTTTTTTTTTAAAGTGAAATGTTTGCGAGAAAACTCCCTCTGAAAACGACAGTGGATGTCAACTCGAAGAAAAACGCTGGCAGCGTGTTTCAGAGGAGATTGGCGTACCGATCGTACCCACACTCTAATCCTCTCCACAACAAAATGGTCAAGTCGAAAAGTGGGGAATCCCCAACGAAGCAAAGTACCGCGCGTGTTTTGTTGCAAGACTTGAACGCTCTGTGTGAACGAAAGCAAGGCTAGGGGGAAAACAGAGAACAAAACGAGGGGAGCGGCTGAGTCACGGTTCTTGGGGTTGATCACGAACTTGCCACCAGCTCACTTTGCAACCCTTACGACTTGCGGTACGACGAAAGCGTGCGACAGGGACCCTTCCGGGGCCACGTAACGTGAAGGGCGCAAGAGTGGTAACGCATTAAAGTAGTCGATGACGCCCAACACAACAAGTGCGAAAGCTGGAGCAAGAGCGAAAAGAACGCTCTGTACGCATTCTTCGCTTTTCTTTTTTTTTTAGCCACATGCAATGTGTGGGGAACGGAACCGCCCAAGTAGGACTTTCTGATCATGATCATTTGCCAAATTTGCGACCTGAAACCACGTCCAGGATTTGGGCGCAGGGTAGTGCGGTCAACGAAAACTCTAGTTTCCCTTTCTACGTTTTCCTAATCTCGCGGTGTACGGTTTTCCTGTGTACAACTTGTGTCATACTAGCCCAACCGGGGGTCGTTGGCTCCTACAGCCGAGTCTCCCCCGTCCAGAACTTGCTTGAGTCCAAGATGATGGGCGCCCTTCGGCTATTTATTTCCTGTTTCTCTCTCTTCGCTTTTTTTTCTTTTTCCCCCCCTTTCAAAATTCAAAACACGGTAGGAATTTCCCAACTCCCGCATTCTTATACTCTACAAAAAAGCAGGTGCTTATGCAAAAGAAACTGAACAATTTTAGTCCCTTCAGCCCGTGCCGTCGTGCGATGATGAGCGCAATTTCAGCTGCGAAGGCGCGGGCAGAAACAGAAGCCAGCTGGCAACGCGGGTTGCTGCAGGCAGGAGGTAGGTATGGTACCACTATAAGGGTGTACGGTGTCATAATATTATACCACCCAGGATGTCCTCGTAGGTACTCATCACGAGCTCGTGGATGCCATCAGCAGCTCGTAGTGGATCATATGAGGAGTGGTACCGTCCATATACCCACCACGTAGTAGTACCTTGCTGCAGGCAGGAGTGAAAGAGCGCAGTTCCCTTCGAAGGGAGGTGGCGTTCTGGGCGGTTTGCGGGAGACCTTCACGAAAACCTATCTTCCTTTTTGCAGCTCCGCCTTCGCGTTTGTTTGTGCGTGCTGGTTGATCGTTTTCCCACTTGTATTTACCCTGTGTGTATTCAGGTAAGGAATTCTGATCAACCACCAAAACACGCTGCCTACGTCTTTATAGCCTGCACAATACATTGAAGGGCAACCCACAAGATTGTTAGTACTAAAAAGAGGAGAGAGAGAGAGGAGACAAGTTGGAGTGCAGGGAGTTCCCGGTCGCCTCACGACGTCGTACTTTTAAGGCAGGCGTAGGTAGTTCCGTCGGAGGCGCGGTGCGGGCCGCGGCCCCGTTACCGAGGGTGACGGCGTCGAATGTTGGCACCAAAAGATAGGTGCTTCGTTTTGTTCGTGCGTGCCGGTTGATCGGTTTCCCGCTTGTATGTATCCTGTGCCATTTTCAGGTAAGAAAACTGGTCAAACCACCAAAACACGCTGGCCACGTCTTTTAGCCTGCGAAACACATTGGGGGGCAACCCGCAAGATTGTTAGTACTAAAAAGTCGAAAGTTAGAAAGGCCAGGCAGTGACGCTGGTGGGTTTGCTACGATCGTCTTCTCGGGTTCAGGATGCGCTGCATGCGGACAAAGTGGGTCTTTTTTGCTGAACGCTTACGCCCGCCTACTGGCAGGATTTCCTACAAAGCAGGTGCTTATACAAAAAAGAAAGGGGGGGCAAGGGTAGGTGAAGAGTGCGTAGTGATACGATATTTTCGGGATAGCGACGGCGTATTAACCTTGTACAGGAGTTACGTCCTCGTCGGATACATTATTCTACTGAAAATACTCGACGTAGCTCCTTTGACTCCGAATGGAAGGGAAGAAATATGGGGGTAGAGGGGCAAATACAACACGAACACAAATCTGATTTGTTCGCTTACACCGCCGTGTTGTTTTTTCACCCAGGAGTTTTGACCTGTTGCGTTTGTGTGTCTTGTCGTGTAGGGGTAGACCCGCATGACCTCACGTCCGTTCAACACGTGGTTCGGTGGTTACAGCACTTAGGATGACTTCGGATCTTTGTCTACAGCTTCGTCGAGCATTTCCTTCCAAGCTGGCGTATGTAAGATCTGCGATCTTGTACGACAAGAAAATACTAGTACTGCATCTACTTTGTTTGTGCGCGCTAGCGGACTTACCTGTTTTGGTTGAGTTGCACATAGTGCGCCAACTACTATAGGGTACGGTGTCAACGTTGCATTCTCCGCACACAATGACTACTCTCCTCCATGTTGTGTGTTCTGTATCTGCCGTCTCCTTCAGTCACCACGTCACCGCAGAGAGGTGCGAGTAGAACCCCCATTGTCGATGATCTTCGTGTGCCTGGGCACGGATCATACACGACAAGACAAAGCTCTCGAAGGAAGTCGAACAACCGGCACGCACAAACAAAACTAAGCGCCGGTCTTTTCAAAGCCAGCCATCTCTCGGGTAGCCTGACACAGCTCCCACCCACCAAAAAGGTTAGGTAGCTACGTGTCTTAAAGAAAAATAAAAGAACATTTTCGGAGTTGCACCGAACGGACGAAGTGAATGACGAGACTTGTCTTGTATTAACACTTTTTCGAAGTAAAAAGTTTTCGTGTGCCAACAGTTGTTCCGATAATGTTCCCTTCGGCGCCACTGTGCCGCTAAAAAGGAAACGAGATTGCGTTGTTTGGCAATAAAACAGGGGACTTTAAAATACCGGTTTATCGGTTTGACAAACCGAATAAACCGGTTTGAGTTTTTGAGGGGAAAAAAAAAAAATCTTATAGACCGATTTCAAAGTTTTACCACCTTCACTGTGTAGTAGTACTATAGTAGTAATGAACGTACCTGCCTGTAATAGCGTACAAATAAGCCCTCAAAAAACAGCTTAACCTAAAAAGGGGGAAAAACGGGGAGTGGGGGGGAGTGGGGGGCTCATCACGGTAGTATGCCCCCAAGGCGCCTCAGGGTCGAAGATGGGCGGGGGTCGCAAAACATTCTGGCTGCGTTCGGGTTGCCAGCAGCTCAGCGTCGGCGGGCTAGTGTGCGAGACACCTGTGTACTGCACGAAAACCACCACACTGGTTATGCACAGTGGGCAGAGAAGGACGATGAGGGGAAGGAGCTGTGGAAGTCCTTGCCCAAGGGGCCTCGTTCTTTAACTTCGTATCACGACTTCCTGTGCTATCAAGCAAGGATCAGGGAGATGAAAAACGTGCAGACCATTCCCAACAACACCTTGAGGAAAGCGATCGAAGCATTCGACACCCTCATCGAAGAGGACGACGCCAAACCTGCAGCAGAACGTCAGCTCCTGTCTTCATTGACGGACGCAGCAGTGCGACAAGGCACAGAATGGGTGCAGCAACAGCAACAGCAACAGCAACAACCGGAACCACCAGTAATGCAAATGGTGCCGAGCGTGAACCCACCCGCGATTGCTGCGTTGGATGAGCGACTGAGCAGCCTGGTTCAAGAACAGATTTGTGCCGAGGTAGACGAAGACGACATTGAGATACCTGAAGTGGGCGAGGGTGGTGCAGGTGGCCGCAGGGCGAGAAGGCAAGAAACAACACCCAGGCAATTCAGTCGTTTGCCAAACCCCTCCATTCCTTACCGAACGATGTCTGTTTCGGAGGTAAGGCGTGTTACCAGCGGCGCGGGTGTTATTGCGGCACCGACAGTCGTAGAGCTTCCGGCGGAAGTGACGGACGGTACTACACAACTGGTCTTCAACCGCAACGTTGTCACCCACTCGTGGATCCGGGTCACAAGCACGGGCATCACATGTGCATGCTGCACAGGAAAAGACAAACTTTTCTACGACCAAGCGCTGCCTTTCTCGGACATACGCGGCCGACTCACAGCAAAGGCGACAGAACACAGCAAATCCCATCTGCACAAGGCCGCCTACCCAGTCTTCATTGAACGCGAGCGCAACCTGCAGAGAGCCGAAGGTAATGCTGCTTTAGCGGCGATGCTTCGTAACGAAACCATCGACAGCATCCTGAAGACTCAGCACCTTGTCGTCAACATCCTGGCAACGGTCGCAGCGTGCAAAGAGAACAACCCTGTTCAGGGAGGATCACAATCGCATCTTCATTTCTCGTGCTTGCTCAATCAATGCGTGCGGGATCACATGAGAGGAGCGCGCAATCTTTCTGGTTCGGGCATCAGCCGGGAGCTGCTGCAGATTCTAGGTGACCGCGGACGCACAAGGGTAAACGCAACCTTAGCGCGGGCTTCTTTTGTTGGGTTCCTCACTGATGAAGCGCAGGACATTGCGAAGGTAGAGCAGTACGTTGTTTTGGCTCAGTGTTGGGATCCCAAGGAAACACGCATTGTCACGCGGTTCTGCGGCATCAGACCCCACAAAGAAGAAGGGAAAACGGCGGAGAAGATTGCCGGGCACCTCAAGGACATGACACGGGCATTTCCTTGGCCGAAGTGCACTTGTGTCTGCACAGATGGGTGTTCCACAATGAAGGGGCACTTGTCTGGGGTGCAGCTTCGCCTGCGGTGCGAAAGGTGTGTGAACGCCTTCTTCGTATGGTGTTCGGCACACCGGTTCAACCTTGTGTGCGTTCATACGGCCGACAGCTTCGACGTCACAAAGCAGGCGTATCAAGCACTTGAAAAGGTGTACTCTCTGATCTATCGGGGTCACGGCAACGAGAGGCTGAAATACTTCAAACAATGCCGCGAAGCGTTAGCCGGCTTCTATACACAGCAGACCCTCGAGCTCGTTCAACCAGGCTCCACAAGATGGATCAGCCACGAAAAAGCCGCGAAGAACTTGCTCACACTGCACCGGGAAGTGGTACTTACGTTGAACAAGATAATTGCCGACGGTGCGGGTGATATGGTTGAGTCGGCACGGCATTTGAAGTCTGTGCTTGCATCCGCTTCCATTTTGGCGACATTCATTCTCCTGAAGACCCTGCTCCCGACACTGCGAAGATTCTCGAAGCTGCTGCAGAGGGATAACGTGACGTACGCCGACCTTCCAGTACTGTCATCGTATTTCTGCAGGGTTCTGGAGAAGTTTGCCAGTGACCACGCGCAAGTAAGCGCAGCCGAAATTCCGGAAGCAGCCGCCTACAGCCAGATGCACTCAACTGTGAACGACTTGCTGGATACCCCTCCCAGCGAGGCACGGAACGAGACCTTTACCCGAGCTTTTCATGAGGAAGTAGGTCAGCCGTTTGTGGCAAAACTGGTTGGTGAAATAAAGAAGGACCTCGTCAGCTCTCCACAGCTAAGTGGGTTTTGCGTGTTTGATCCACGCTGGGAGTTTTTCGGAGAGGTCGAAAAGTCCAAAGACAAGATCGCCCCGCTTGCGAACCACTTAAAAGTAGCCCAGAGTCTCTCCATGGATGAAGTTGCGTACGTCGCCACGTCTCCGCTCGTGCCTAATGCACACGACGTTAACGACGAGCTACAGGATCTGATTGCATTGATCCAGGCACGGGGATGGACCGACTTCAATCAGGTCCTTGCAAACGTTCTGGGTGACGCATACCTCAGATCACTGTACCCAGTTTCGACACAGTTTCTGCTGATTGCAGCAACAGTTCCCATCGGGACTGCCGGTGTAGAGAGGCTGTTTTCGCTCCTGAAGCTTGTCAAGAGCCGTCTCCGTGCCACTCTGTACGACGATACATTGGAGGACATAATGTTCACCACCTTGGAAGTACCGTTCTCCCACGACAAAGGGATGGAAGACGAGGACCTCGAGTGTGTTGTTGAGGCATTCAGGGCTCACTCCGCAAACCCCGACGAGGACGGAAGATCACGAACAACCCGTTACTGCTCGTTCAAAACATACAAGGAGGCCTTGGTGCGCGTACGCGCTTTGGACAATCGAACTTTTGTCTCTGTACACACACAAACAGAGTAGCTGGTGTATGAAGCTGGTGTTTCTTTACGTCTCCGCCTTTTTGTCATTTCTTATTGCAACCTTTTGTTCTGAAAGAAAAATGTGCTTTTCTGACCAACACAGTGCTTCTTTTTGCTTCCTTCATGTGGATCATGGAAACCGAGAGTGCCTAGAGTGCGGAAAACTCCACACAGAGTGCAGAAAGTAGCCCGCTCGTGATGCAGCACCGCATGCAAGTGTGATACACCGACCTACATAACCAAACCGGTTTTTTGGCTCAAACCGGGTTTTTGGCTCGGACCCCAAACTTTTAAAGTCCCCTGCAATAAAAGAAGCAAGAAGAAAAAAAAAAAACAGAAGCAGTCAAAAATAAAGGAACTTAAAAAGATAAATGTAGGGATACCCTCGCTGAACGCTGGACGAGATTCAAGTTTTCGTGCTACACGGTGAGGTCCAGCCTCAGAAACTGGAGTTAAATAGGTTGTGCCCGAGTCGCACCCGCGGGTAGTGTGTTACAACCAACACGCGTGTAAATACACACCCGAAAGGCGGGTGCGACACCCGCTGTTCTAACTCCAGCTTTGACTCCAGCTTCTGAGGCCCACCGTGTACCGGCTAACCTTTTCTTCACCCCCCTTCTTTTTGAATAAACACCCGCTTTGTAAGAGAGTTGAAGTATGGCTAAAGATAATGTGGTGTCACCTGAGGGGGTAATCTCAGGGCCGCCCACGTGATACCGTTAAGCAGCGGCTGCCGGCTTATCCCGTGACACCTTTTATATGTACGTTATTGAAAGAGTAGCGATGGCACTCATACAGGTTCGTTCCCTTCTAGCTCGCCGGGAACGGGCCTTCTGGAGACTACTGGAGGCCTGGTACAGGCACGACACACCGGCAAAATGGGTTCACGGCGGTGTCGACGCTCCTCGGACGTTTACGCCCGGCACTAAACCTAGGTACCTGTGGGCTACAGTTTCAGCTGCAACCCACTACCACCGTTCAGAGCTCCCGGGTCTTGGTGCGAGGGGCGTACCCCTTCGGAACACCAGCAATATGTCGACACCCCGTAAGTCTGGGTTTCCTCGCAACCTGAACGACGAGCTTTCTACAGCGGCGCGAAGATACGACCTTGGCAGGGACGTCTCTCTTCTTGTAGCGTTATTTGTGGATTAGAAGGTCGGTATTTTAGTTAGTACCTGTTTGAGTTCTTCTTCTCCTTTACTTTTGAAAGCAGATTCCTTTGTTCAACTACTTCCCCGGTTTCCAGGGGAAGGACGCCGGCAAGTCCTGTTGGGTAGAATCCACTGGTGCTCGCCACAATACCCAGTATTGCAGAGGCACTGTATAGAACTGCATAAGGCTGCATAGCGCTACATAGTGGGGCTACATAAAGAGTCGCGCCCCTCCCCTCCAATTTTATGAAAATTAGACCTTCATGAAAATCGATCCCCTCTGTAGCCCCCCCCCGACACTATTACGTAGAGATGAACGACATATCGTCGCGCAGGGCTTCCCCGCTCGACAGGAATCTCAAAACCCGTCCAAAAAAGTGCTCTCATGTTGCGGAGATAGGAAATACATTGTTCCTTGATCCGAGGGCCACTCGGCGAGAGGATACATGAAAGTCTTCCAAAACGTCAGCAGTGTTTCTCTTTGCCCCACGATCCGAATAGGTCCAGACGTCTCAGCCATAAACCCCAATGATTAAGACTTGAACGCATCTCCAACTCTTACCACCCGCCGGTTTCAGGGACTTTTAATCAACGGCACACCTTTCCTTGGCTGCATGAACAACCGACCGCAGTTCTTGATGGAGCATGCTAAAAATAGCTTGTGACGCCTTCTTGTGCTGGTCTCATATGAGCCTGGAAAGACAGCCCTCACATTATTCTTGACTGTTTCTGATCGGTTCAGGTTTTGCCGGCTTTGTGCCGGTTTCTAGCCGGCTTCTTACCGGTTCTACGAAAGGCTGCGGTAAACCCCCAAGTTGGTTCTTGTTATCTCTCTCTCTTTTCCGCTAATTGTGTGGGAACCCCTGGTCAGATAACTCAGATCCACCGGCACGTTTTAGCGTTTTTTTTCTTTTGCTTTTTTTTTAGAGGTTGCAAAAGTTCGCTTGAGTATCCGGGATTTTACTGCGCGGGGTTTGCGGCGCATTGCAAGTGCAAGCCGGTGTCCGGGCTGGGACGAACCCTTTTTTTCTTGTATAAGCACCTGCTTTGTAGGAAATGCTTGAGGAGACTGCCAGTTGCGATAGATCAAAGGAGGTAAATGTGCTGTAGCCCACACGAAACACAGGTAAATCTGGGTTTAGTGGCCGGCGTAAGCGTTCAACAAAAAAGACCCACTTTGTAGTTGTATTGTTTTCTCCCCCTTTAGCCTCCTTCGAAATGAGCAAAAGGCAGTCCCTCGAGTATTTCTTTTTTGGTACCTGCGTAGTTCCTGTGTGTGGGGTTTGTGAAGCGGCGAGGGCAACGTTTTATAAGTGTACTGGACTTTCTTTTGCCGCAGTGGCAAGTTCTATAAGCCCTGTCAGGACCGTTTAGACACTCAGTTAGCCACCAGCTGCATATGGAGAATCGAAATGTAGCCGTACCCCGTATTGCGCCGTTCCCGCGTAGTTTGTGCGGAGTTCTTGCGTATAAGTCGATCTTTGAGTGCGTGAGCCCCTCCGAAGAAAGGTCCATCACACTAGTTCCAAGCTACTTAGCCCGGGTCTCTGGGTCGCGTCCCCCTCCTTCTTTTGGTCGCCTGGTCCTGCGTCTTGTTGGTCCGTCCGGGCTGGGGGCTTCGCGCTTCCCCTTCGTCTTGCATCACCTCGTCTCCACTCCCTGCCGCACGGGCTCCTACGTTTTGTGCCACCTGCGACGCGGGTCGCTTTACTGCTTTTCTGCGCGACGGCTGCTCTGTACTCGTTGCCTTATCCGCGATTGCCGCTTCTCGTACCGACCGCGCCGTTCCCGCGTAGTTTGTGCGGAGTTCTTGCGTATAAGTCGATATTTGAGTGCGTGAGCCCCTCCGAACATAGGTCCATCACACATGTGCGGAGTTCTTGCGTACTTCGCTGCTTCGGTTTTCGGATGTACCATTTTTTTTGTTTAAAGTTTTTTTTTTTTTTTTTTTTTTTTTTCTTGCCAACAAAATAAAACCACACCCCCCGGCAGGGCTTACGCTCCGTTTTCGGTCTCAGAGATGATACGTGTGGTCCACATGTGGACGCTCAAGGTTAGAGGGGGAAAAATCCTTCCCCCCCTATGTGCGGCGGGCAAAAAAAAATAGTGCCACTACTAACTTGGCGACACGTGGATGTGCGGCATTGGCGTCTTGTGGGCCTAGACACACTGCATGTGAACCAACCTGAGGCAAGCACATGTGGAGGAAAAAATAAATCAAAATCCACATGTGGTACCTGTGGATCCACACGTGGGGGATAGAAAAACCAAAAAAATTAACGTGTGGAAATCCACAGGTACACGTTCCACACGTGGAGCGTAAGCCCTGCCCCCCGGTTGCGGAAACCCCAGGGTCCGACCCTTGCTTAAATCCCAGAAGAAGTTCGCGTGAGAGACTCCGGGATACTTGAAGTCTCCGGGTGACCTTCGGCAAAAGAAGACGGGGATGGGTTCGTGGTTCCGGCGATCTTCGCGCGGTTGGCAGCTGCCTTGAGATGGTTTCTTTCTCTCCCACCTACCCCCCTCGGCCCCTCCCCTCACTCTTTCTTTAAAGTAAAACTTTTGCAGGTGTTTCGTTTTTTTTTTCTTTCCCCAACAAGAGAGGCAATATAAGAACGAAGGACAGTCAGAAGGAACGAAAAGGACCAAACCGTTGACAGGGGGGGGCAAATAAAGTAGAAAACGAAATGGTGGACGGCAACTCCACCGCATACATAGAGCGGGTGATGTTGGTTGCGCAAAGGGGATTTCCATAGCTACCCAGGCAAAACTGCATGACGGGCTTAGAACAACGGCTGCCTACGAGAGCCCGAAAGAAGGGATTTGCTGGTACTGTCAAAAGAGGCCCTGCTTGTGCACTGAGGAAATGCACACGGCAGCATCTACTGTCCTACTGGGGGGGCCCAAATACAATAGGTATAATATTGGATGTGGAGGGGAAGGATAGAGAAAACCGGGTTTTCAAACAGTCTGGATGCTGATAGTCTGGGTGCAGGCACTTGCAGGTCAACATTGGAGGAAATTTGGCAAATATTTTGTGGAGTGGAAAGAGCTACCCCCCGGCATGTATGGCACCTTTTCTACACTCGATGTGGCCAAAAATCTGGCCCCCAGATGGCATTCAGACTTTGGAAAAACCACTCCGCCGAGGAATCGAACCAGCACCCTCAGCATCACATGTGGGTGTGGTGACCGCTGGACCACGGGCTAAAAAAAGCGGGCCATTTCTTTTTGTTTGGGCGCGGGCCTTCTGAATTATTGATCCCTGACCAGAGGAAAATGCCATAGATAGCGAAATCAAGCAGTAGGATTGAACTTGCGGCTTCAGGAGTGTTCCACCTTGAACTTCTCTCGAAAAAGAAGCTGCTCTCGCGAGGGGAAGCCCGTGGAACCCCCTGCAGAACCCCACTGGGGACAAATAATATTGTATTCCGAAACAATGCTCACCGAAACCCCCATTTCAGCGTACCTATTGTATTCCAAAATAATTGAGCCAATTCACCTACCCCCCCCCTGAAAGCGACTTGAGCTCGATTACGCGTCGACTACACTCGATTACACTCGATTACGATCGATTACAATCGATCAGCTTTTGGTGAATTGGGGGGGTACTGTAACAATTGATTAAACACACAGCACTCAGCCAATCCTGATTAGCCGATGCAACGTGTCTATTATCGAGCCTTCTTCTGGGGCTAAAGATGCTGATAGCACGATCATCGAATATCGAACAAAAAGAAGCATATTCGTCTGAAAAAAGGATGTAGCCAGGCAGTGCAGCAGGGGACGAGGAAGTTCGGACTGACTTGTGGAAGCAGGTTGTCGAGTGCATAGGGGCTCGGGTACCCGTTTTCCCGTATTAGCAACCTTTGCAATTTAGCGCAGCTAATACTCGAGCCTTTTGGCATTCCCTGCGGGGCAGTTCCAGGCGATAGGGCAAGCGCTTGGCAGACACCCTGTCCTCGAAGATGTCAAGTTTCTGTTTGTGGGTTCGATCTCCCTGGCGACAACAAGGACGGAGGCTAATCTCACCTTTAGGCACTGCAATGTCACGCATGCCATTGTCAGACGCTACCGTCTGGCATTGCGCAATTCGTGCCATAGTCGTTGGGGGTATTGGCAAGGGGGTTCAGTGGACACTCATCTGTTGGCTCCTCGTTACTGCCCACGTAGGTTCCGGGAGGTCTGCTTGGCTGCACGCGGCTTGTGGTGTTGCTTCGTTCTTGAACTTTTTCTTCGGCTTCATGCGGTTCATCGTCCCGGCCTGCCCCTGGTACACGACTCGTCTCGTCTCCGTAGCTCGTCTATCCTGCTTCACTTCGTGCTTCCATCGAGCCTACTTGCGCTGTCACATTCCGATGGGTAGTGCGTCTGCGGGAGGAACCTGCCGTTATTGTGGCTGACACACCCTGTCCCTGCGGCCTTCATCGCTGTCTGCTCTCGTGCGGCCACTGTGGGGCATGATTCCGCCTCGGATCCTCGGTTGTGCTCCTTAGCTGGATCGCTAGCTCGATAAGAAGAGCTGGTGTGTGGGCACAAGCGAATGTGGTTGCGGTTGCGGGCCGGCCGGCGTGACTGCGAGCAGACAGGCTGCATGCGCGTGGGCCCAATCGCGCCATTCACGCGGTACTCCAAAGGCCTAATCGGGCCGGGCCGGCACATACAGATTGCGACCGGGGCCAGCGTCGCACCTCGGTCTCGTCCCTACAGCCGGAGCACGTGGCTCTCCCCAAGCCTCTGGGAAGGTGGCGGAGCTGCTGGGAAGACGCGAGAGAAACCCAAAGTAGCGGCGGCCGACCTCTGTCTGCAAGCACGTCTCTGGCAGGGCAGTCGGCACCAAACGGAGCACAGTACCTCTTCCAAAGCAGTCGGCTGAAGCGGAGCACAGTCAATGGGCATTCAGAGAGTGCAAAGCATGTCTCTTGTAGGGCAGTGGGCAGCGGGCTTTGAGGGAAAGGTCAGCGCGGTAGCGATGACCAGGAGAACACATACAGATGGGTGGGGAGAGGCCCTGGGACTAAGGCGTGACTACCCCCGTCCCTGTCCCTCCCAGGGCGCCACCCCGAATCTAGCCTGGCTCCACCACGGTGAAGGCCCACACCTGCGGTTTCCGTCCCTCGTATGCTTGTGCTTGGCACTTCTTGGGCCAGACAGTGGTCAACATGGTCGCTCATGGGCCAGCCAGGGGTCCACCAGTGGTCGAACCCAAAATACTAGTGTCAATTTCGATCACACTCTACAACGCTCGACTACACTCTACTACACTCTACTACACTCGATTACACTATATTACACTACCCGGCACGAGCAATCGAAGAAGAAGCGAAGCACCAAACGCGCGCCTGAGCGCGACGATCAAGACGAGCTAAAGAGGCGAAAGCATGACACTTCACGTGCGAAGAGATAACCGCGCAGTCGGCGATGCAGATTCTCGCCACAGATTCTTTGCATTCTAATCCAAACGATTACACTCTACTACACTCGATTACACTATATTACACTACCCGGCTTGGGGAAGTAACACGCTCCGAAGGAGCGTGCATGTATATATGGGTGGCTTGCCGGCCTCCCGGTCAGACCCGGTCAGTTTTGTTCTTCGCTTACACCACCGTGTGTTGTTTTCTCACTCAGGATTTTTTGACCTGTTGTGTTTGTGTGATTTGTCGTGTAGGGGTAGACCCGCATGACCTCACGTCCGTTCAACACGTGGTTCGGTAGTTCCAGCACTTGGGATCCCTTCTGTTCTTTGTCGGGCAGCATCGTCGAGCATTTCCTTTCAAGCTGGCGCTTATGTAAAAAAAAAAAAATGAAATCACTTTTTCACCCCGCCGCTCGGACTTTGCGTCAAAATTTTCGACACTTTTTTTCCGATTTTTCCGAACCACCTTAGAGCGCACCCCCCCCCCCTCCCCACCCCGGGGCGGGTTCCGGGTCGAAAAAAATTTTCGAAAAAAAAGTAGTTTTTTCGAGGTTTTTGGGGTGTTTAAGCGCGTTTTGGGGGTTCAAAGTCGTTTTTTCGACTGAAAAATTTTCGGTGGCCAAAACCACCTTGGTGAAATTTAGGGCGCCCAGGCGGGTCGATGCAGATTATTATCGCCACAGATTCTTTGCATTCTAATCCAAAATATTACACTCGATTACGCTCGATCAGGGGGTGGGTGAATTGGCTCAATAATATTGTATTTGGGTACCTATAGTATTTGGGCCCCCCTAGTAGGTATGCAGCTCATGGGTCTCATGTGATGTGGTATGGAGGTGTACAGTGTAGAGCTAGCTCTGACCGTACTGCATACCTGCCACATGGCGTGTGTGTCATGCTCTGCAACACTTCCTGTACTAGCATCCACTACGTGGTGCTACGTGCATGGATATTGGTGGTATAGTAGCTTGTGCACTGAGTGGGACACAACACGCCGCTTTGCATCATCTTCTGGCGCGATTCATCATTTTTTCTCCGTCGGGCGTTCACAAGTGCACTGCTCTCGAATACGCACCGAAAACAGGGCCGAAAAGAGGCACGTCCTAAGCTTCTTCAGACAAGTCGTTTTTGTGAGTCGCTCGCACGAACATGAACCGATTGAGGGGAGGCGAGGGGAACTTGAAGAGGGGGGAGTGGATGCAAGAACATGCTTGGAATGGTACGGCTGTTTGCAAAGCCCCCCCCCCCCAGTGCTGATGCTAAGGCCCCCCCCCGCAAACCCGTCAAGTCTCTTCTTCGGAGAGCAAACGAGAAAGAAGAAGGGAGTGCAAGACTTCGTAAGTAAGGAATGAACCCACGAGGGACTGGGCCTCTTGATTTTCTCCAGCGGTATCTATTTTTCGTTTTCGCCGCTGTGTTGTGAGGGTGGGGGGGGGCTGAGCTTATTTTTGTGTACACGGCGAACTCTATTTTTAGAAGTTGGTGTATGTTTTGTATTTAAAGTGCAAGCTGATGTAGAGAAAAAGTGTGGTACTCAGTTGCATGCAAATGACTCCCCACTAACGCAACAAGAAGACGAGAGAAAGAGAATAGTTGAGCAGCGGCACACTCTACATACAGAAGAAAAAGAGGATGCTTTGGATTCTTCGCTTTTTCCCACGAAACGGTTCGAACCGGCGCTAGGGGCTTCCAGCTCCCGCAATTGTGCAATCGTGGTCAGCACAAACTAAAAGAGGTTTGTCAACTATTCCGCGCTAGATTTGCATTCGTTACAGAACAAATTAAAATGGCACTTTTTTCTTTTGTGCACACCCAGCGGTGCCTTAGTAAGTTCTCCTCTTTCGCACCATTTTCTGTGGCTGGAGTCCACCGTGCAGGCAACACTGCCTTTCAGGTTCCTGTTGCCGTGCTAGTCCGTGAAGAGAAAGAGAATGGGGCCAAGACCTTGTAATATTTTCAGAAACAGATGCAGGCCATCTTTCTTTCCTCCGTTTTTTTGTGTTTATCCGGCGCGATGCTCAGTCAGTTCTTTGTCGGTATCGTTCAATTCCGTCTCCCGCGACGACAGCAAGTGTCAGACTAGCCCACCCAGGGGCGATTTGTCCATCTTGGTAGGTTTCTCCCGTACGGCAGTTGCTTGAGTTCAGTATTGTTGAGCGTTCCTTTTCCTTCTTATTTCTTTTTTAACTTTTATAGAACGAAAGTTCGCTTGAAACTCCCGGGGGAAAAATCTTAGTTTAATGTTTAGGCAGAGCACTGCCTCGCATGCATGGTTGATGCTAGCATCAAGTCTTCTTCGAGGAAGATGTTGTCTAGGAAAGGGATGCAAAATCGAAAGGTAAAAAGGGGTAAAAAGGGGAGTGTACGGCTCCCAAAGTGGGGGGGGGGGTCACCAGGTAGCTTTCGGCAATATAGGGATATCCGCTACGTGTGCAGGGGTGTATTGGGGGTCCCGGGGGGGTTTCCTGACCGGGGTCCCGGGTTTTTTCTAACTTCCGTACAGGGCACAAACTGTGACAAAAGGCCTGTTTGCCACCCATTTGGGGTCTGTAAGTCTCCGGATTGGCTTATTGGCAACTTCTATCTCAAGTGCAAGGTCCCAACAGCATGATTTCAAGGGAAAGTGCATCCTCTTAGTCTGCATCCTGGAAGTCGTCATCGTCCAGGCATTTGGAACGTAGACTACCTCGGAGTACGCTGAACCGCAATGCAAGCAGTACAGTGTAACATAGAGGTCTGGACCTCTAAGTTACGCTGAACAGGAAAGTTGTGGTTCAGCGTAACTTCGAGGTAGCCTGTGGCTAAGTTCCACATGCCTTTGTCCGGTTCGTGTGTCTGGGGGCAGAGGAGGCTGATACTTTCGTAGTTGTGTGTCCCTGCTGATAGAACACATAATGAATTGACTACATGTCACAGAAAAGTGAGGAGCCATGCAGGAGGAGATTCGTGGTTAATCTCGCATGAGCTCCAGAATGTTGTCAAGCTGAGTACACAGGTGCAGATGCCAGTCTCTTTCATCACACCTCTCCGACTACACACAACCCAAACCTAGAAAAAAGTGCATGTGCAGTGAAAGTCAGAAAGAATCCCTGCACGAAAGTTAGAAAAAAAGTTGCGTTTCAAAAACCCGGGTCCGGTGCATGGCTTTTTATTTTTTTGCGACAACCAATTTCTGCTTCCCCTGGAGACAGTATTTGTTACAGCTAAAAAGGACGTTGGCAGCGGTTTAACCAGAACACACGTAGGTTAAATCGCACAAACAAAAAATAATTGCTCGTTCTATGGTCCTATCTTGTGAGTTCAAGGCCGTGTATTGGTCCCTGATCCAGGTTGTCCGCGCCCCCGACGAGTGGGAGGCCGCGGAGGAAGACGTCGACTGCTGTGTCGATTGTGGAAAGATCCACACCGCGGGGGCGTTCTGTGCCCGATGTGGGAAACGGGGTCTGGCCACCTGCCTCAAAGCGGCGCTCCCGAGGGAAGTCGCGCCCTTGTTCGTAGACCACTTAGCGGCGGACGGGTGGGTTTGCCCCGCCTGCATAGTGGCGGTGCACCAGGCTGGCACCACTCTTCAAGAAGAGTTCCGTGTCCGGATCGCTCGTGCTCAAGAGCACGACGCTCCGCCGAGCTTGGCTCAAGAGCCATTGCTCGCTGCCGTTGAGGAGGGCCCGGTCAAGACCGCTCTCCTCGCTTTGTTCGCCCAATCTGCCTTCCAAAACCTCCCGATGGCTGCGCAGGCCGCTCCGGGCATGACCGAGGCGGTGGACCCACGCCGAGTCATGACGTGGGTGGAGGGGTTGGCGACGACTCCAGGGCGCCAAGTCATCCTGTCCGAAATAAAAGGCAGATACGCCTACCATTTGGTTCCCGAGAACCCCCACGACGCGGGGAGCGTGGTCGACCACGAGCGCCGGACCCACTTCGTCACTCTTATAGCCCTGATGCCGTTGGCGTACCGGACCCCGCCCATCCTCCAGGTGCTCCATCACATCATGGTCCGCCTGGAGGCCCTGTGGCTGAAGTGCTTGCATGCAAACGGGATCGAATTCCAGATTGCGTGGGAGACCCGGTTCGGGTCTTTGGACTACACCGACTTCACGAAGTCGGCTCTGGTCCAGGCGCAAAAGGCCATGGCCGGCGGCAAGCAGCCAGACGCGACCACCCGGAGGTCTCCAATCAAGCGTCGAGACCACTTCAGGACGGATCTGGCAGGCGGGCAGCGAGGTGTCTCCGAGGAGACCCCAGGGCCCTACTGAACCCACAAAACAGTTTCTGGGGTGCCTTGGCCCCGGTCTGCCCCCAGCCTGGAACAGCTGGTCATATTCTGAAAAAGGCCCAGAGTTATCAGGTAATAAAAAGACGCTCACAATATATAACTATGACTCCCGCGCCTGACAGCCTGACACCCTCCAGAATCGAGCCCTAATTCCCCGTTGCCGTCGCAGCCACGGCAGTCCACTGCAGCGGCAACCTTCGAGGTGCGCCACGCCTTGATGCTTGAACTTGGGAAATCGGTAGCGTACTTGACCCGTAGCTCCGCAGAGTACCGCCGAACACGTGAAGCTTGGCTCCCGTGTTGCAGGCTTTCCCCGGTACTCACGTGCTCGCGATCCCCGGCAGCCCATTTCTGACATTTTGAGGGTCCTTGCCACCCCTTCCAGGGGTCACGACGGGGTCGACGACAGGCAGCGCCAACTCTTTGCCACGGTCTGCCAGATCAGCTTCAGAATGGGTTAGGTGGGGCAAGGGCCAATATGCACGGAACGGGTGCTAAAACGCAACCGGCAGGTCTCTGAAGGACCCGCAACGCAGCCGAGGAGGCCGAAGCCTCCCACAACTGCAGTTTAGAGAACCAAACAGCTGGGAGTTAGACTAAAAAGCGCGACAACAGGCAAGAAACCCTCACGCGATCACGCAATAACCATCCAGGCCCCTCCCCGACCACTCCCCACCCTCGCACCATCCACAAAATGAGAGTGATGCACCTTGTTGGACGAGCTCCGGGAGCGCTCGCGAAGCACACAGAACGGTTCCGTCAAGCTGATGATGAAGGAAGGTGGGAGGGGAAACTTTCACTGTACGTGGTGTACGTGAGTTCTTCCGTCGAAGACGTTTCCTGAGCGGTCGTAGAGGTTGACTAATCGATAAAAAAATACTTTCAGTTCTAAAGAACTGAAAGTTTTCTTTATTATCGTGGTCAACTCTACATACTTGGGGGCGTGATTGAGCTCGAATCACTGAGCTGCACATTGTAAGCGGTTCGTCCGTTCGAGAGTCTTCGGCTTGGGACTGCTCGTCTGCAACTGCGGAAAGTTCTAGATGGGTTGAGTGGACACATCTGAGATGCTGAGGCTGGCATTTACGGCCTGGGTGATGATTTTCAAAAAACGCCTAAACTATCAGGTAATAAAAAGACTCGCACAATATAGTACGACGGCTTTCCAGAGCCCCCCGACTTCTCGGCCCACCCCTCTCCTAATGGACCGCGGCGTTGCCGCGCAAAAGCTTGAGGTTAGAATGCAGAGGATAAGCGGCGATAAGTCTGCGCCAGTCACTCCGGTGCCCGGTTTGCGAATCTTCTCAAATCCCCCCAACAGTGCATGCTCGGCGTCGAAAGAACTCGTTCCTTTCTTCTCAAGTAGCGGCAAAAAAAAGCCTGGAGCACAGGTACCCGAGATATTAGATTATTGACGACGCTGTTTCTTTCTTTTTTTGCTTTGTATTGCGCGTGGAGAGTTGGAATTATTTTTAGGGCTTTGTTTGCGTGAGTTCCTTGTCGTTTACTTTCTTCCCCCAACGACGGCAAGTATCAGACCGCCCAAGAGGTAGTGGATGCCTTTCGGTCGGTCATCTACCGGGGGAAGGTTGCTTGGATAGCTCTTTTTCCTTTTGTGTTACTGCTGGATGGTGTCTTTTGACTTGGAAGTTTCCTTTTCATTTTTGTTTTTTGTATAAGCACCTGCTTTGTAGGAAATACCTGAGGAGGCTGCCAGCTGCAAAAGATCAAAGGAGGTAAATGTGCTGTAGCCCACACGAAACACAGGTGAATCTGGGTTTAGTGGCGGGCGTAAGCGTTCAACAAACATGCCGAAGCAACTCGACAGGTCGGGCGCGGTGAGTTGGGTGAAGAGGGTGGTCGGGACGGTCGGGACTGATGTGATGGGCGTAAGCGTTCAACAAAAAACCCCATTTTGTAGTTGTATTGTTTCTCCCCCTCTAGCCTCCTTCGAAGTAAGCACAAGGCAGCCCCTCGAGTATTTTTTTTTTTTTCTTCTTTGTCCCCCCCCCCGCCCAGCGAGAGTCCGCACTCTTCGTCTACTTCGCACAGTGGACCTGATCGTTGCCATGACACCGCACGTTTAACCGAGAAAACAACCTGGCGGTCAGTCTAGCAATAGTGTCGTTCACAAAGCCCATATCCCGCTGTGCTGTCGTTGCACCAAACGCCCTGCAGTCAGCAAGTGTCACTTGCGACAGAAGGTCAGCAGCTGAGGAGCGTGTCGAAGGTGGCAAAGGCACCCTTGCGTGCGAGACACTGCAGGAGTTGAAGCGCCTCCGGTCTTTTTTTGGCGATCACCACGTGACCAGTGCGTCTGCGGAGTGGACCGGCCCCTGGCCACAGGGTTGAACAGTCACTTTGTGGCCAGCTTGATGATGAAGCGTCGGTCGTTCATCCACCGCAACACTTCGGTCCTTCGCGGTAGCCGCCGGTCAGTTGTAGATTGCTTCGAGTGGTCTGTTGGTGGGTTCTTCCACGGACCCCAGCACCTAAAGGGGGGGGGGGGGGGGGTCGAATTATAACAGTTATTTGACACACGGCTGGTTGTCTAAAAACACTACCACTATTTGATCCTGCTACTGTTCGGCTACCCGGAACTTTGTTTATTAGAGTTAAAGTTCGCATAACACTGTGTTATTATTCGACCCCCCCCCCTGACCGGTACATCTGCGATGCAATCTTTGCGCAGAAGGAGCGGACTGGTCCTGGGCTGACCCCACGCTGTCAATATGCGGTTGAGAAAGCGGTCACTGACCTCTTACGATAGAGGAGGGGAGTCGTTGTTATTGGTGCTGGTTTTGAGGGATAAGGAAACATTAGAAATCTTTTTGCTGTGGTCTCCGCTGGCCCGGTAGTTTGTGCTGCCGCCAACTTCTTTTACACTCGTTCCCTTCTCTTCTCACCTACTGTACGTACTCTTTCACTCTTTTTCTCGCTTTACGATAGAGGAGGGGAGGGGGTCCGAGATTCAGAGAGACTTCGCCAGCAGCAACCAACTATTCTTTCTCAGAGTGAAAGGTTGACTGTTTTTTTTTTTTTTTTTTCAAGCGAGGGGTGAACAGGCTATTAGCTTCATTTTTTCTCAGTTTTCCAAATTCCGTCTCAATGGGGCCAATTTGCTTTTCCCGCTCTGAAATCGAGAAGCCTTTGCTTAATTAGGCCACCCGACCCTTCCAGCTTCCTGGCACAGCTGGCCTAACTCACGCCTCCACCGGACCCCCACGACTTTTTTCATCGAAGGTCGTTTTTTTGCACTTTTTTATTGTATTTTTTTGAGCCGCCCGGATTCCAAATTCCGCCAGCTGACGGAATTTGGAATGGGAAGCTAATGCCCTGGGGGTGAAGCTACGATGTTTCCGGGACGGTGACGGGGCTGTTAGCCGTGTGCAAGTGTTAGGTATTCGCCGGACATAATATTCCATTCGATGCAGTTCCGGGGAATCCGGCACATTTCAGGGTCTCCGGTCGACCCTTCTTTATGGAGCGAAAACGAACTAAAACTACCTAAAACTACAAAAAAAAAAAAAAGAAAGAAAAAAAACTGATCCGGCGCTTCCTGTGTTTGTGCGCACTTCCTTTCAAACCTGTTTTGTTCATCTAACGGGAGAGGATAGTACGCACGCTACCATCGATCGGTTTTTTGTTCTTAGAGGGAACTCCGCTGGGCGTAACGAGCACTATAGACGATCCTTTGGTCTTGTTTCATGTTCAAGGGAAGAAGTCGGAGGTGACAGAAAAATACCACAGGGATACTGGGCTTGTGGCAGCCAAGCGTTCATGATGGCGACGATGATGCCTCGAGGCTTTGACTCAAGTCCTGGCCGTTTACACAAAACGGAGACCAAGTCTGGAACCGGCAAGTTGCCGTCCCTCAAATCGCGTCCGTGATTTGAAAGTGCAACCCGCATCCACAGCAGTTTTTTTTGTATAAGCACCTGCTTTGTAGGAAATGCTTGAGGAGACTGCCAGTAGGAGGTAAATGTGCTGTAGCCCACACGAAACACAGGTAAATCTGGGTTTAGTGGCGGGCGTAAGCGTTCAACAATAATGACCCACTTTGTAGTTGTATTGTTTTCTCCCCCTCTAGCCTCCTTCGAAATGAGCACAAGGCAGTCCCTCGAGTATTTTCCCGGCTTGATCCTAGGCGACGTTGCTTTTTGATCCTTCGATGCCGGCTCTTCCTAACCTAGACAAGCAGGACTGGCTTAGCTCCACCTTTGCGCTCCATCGAGGGAACTCCACTAGGCTCAACGAACACTTTGGACTTTCCCATTTTCCTATCTTGTTCCTGGGGCAGGGTTTTCAAAGCGAAGTCCCAAGAACAGAAAAAGCAGACTAGCCCTGAGGTGGTCGTTCTTCTTCTTCTTGCGTTGCCTTTCTTTTTTTTGCAAAGCTCCGTTGTTCACACTGTAAAACACCGGTCAACCCCGCCTATTTGTTACTTACCCTTCGTTCTTTTCGTTGATTGTTTGATGTGCCTGTGTGTCGCCTAGCGGAGGGACTAACATAGCGGAGCCGCCGTGAGCGGGCAAACGAATGAAGAGCTTGTGGTGGATTGCAGGAGGCAGGGTGACGAAGCGTTTAATTTGTCCCTGGCTTGTCCACTATCTGGGGTTGCGGCCCTTCGGGCAAAACAACAAGCGAGGAACGGGTTTCGGAGTTGTAGTAACCTTTTTTTTTTTTTTTTTCGTATAAGTACCTGCTTTGTAGGAAATGCTTGAGGAGATTGCCACTGTGCCAGTTGCGAAAAGATCAAAGGAGGTAAATGTGCTGTAGCCCACACGAAACACAGGTAAATCTGGGTTTAGTGGCGGGCGTAAGCGTTCAACAAAAACTTAGCCTCCTTCGGAATGAGCACAAGGCAGTCCCTCGAGTATTTCCGGGCGCAACCGATGTTTCTGAAAAGTTCCCCTCAGGGCAACTGTTCTCCGAAAAAAATACTCGACGTAGCTCAGCTGCTTTGGCTCCAGGGAATACAGAGGTAGAGGGGCAAAATACAATACAAACACAATCTGAATTGTTTTTCGCTTACACCACTGTGCGTTGTTTTCTCACTCAGGACTTTGACCTGCTGTATTTGTGTGATTTGTCGTGTACTTCCAAGAACAGTTGCAACCGACAAGGGTTGCACCACGACGAAGGGCGGAAAAAGTGACCCTTCTGGAGTCACGTAGCGAAAAGCTAGCATAGTGTGGTACTCATTTGCTTGCAAAAGACTCCCACTAACGCAGCAAGAAGAATCTGCGCCGATCTAGGAGCGAGCGACGAACAACATCGCAGAGTACACGGCCCTAGTGGCACTGCACCGACTGCAGGGGCTGAGCGAAATGACAGGGAACGCGCGCTGTTCCGAAGCGTTACGCCCGTACAAGACGAGAGCGCAGGCGGAGGAAGCGGAACTGCGGCAGAATGGCGTCTTCGTAAAGTTAGAGCGCGTGCCACGCGAGCAGAACGTAGACGCCGACGCTCTGTCGAACCGCGCGATGGACGAAGTTCAAAGACGAGCGGCGGCGGAATATCGCGACTCGGTGACCGCGAAGTCATACGCGATGAAAAGCGCGATGCGACGCCTGGCAAAGATTGTACAGAAGCCAGTGCATCCGGCACTCGAGATGCACGTCAACGTCCTGACATCTCTTGGAGGCGGAAACATGGCCGGCCTCAATAAGAGGCCGCAGATGTCGAACCAGCAGGCCTTCGAAGACGTGATGCGCGCGTATGAGGCAGCCGCACGAGAGCAGACGGCGAAGAAGGCCGGCGACAAGGTGCGAGCACTCTTACATTATAGAGAATCTGTCAAGAGATCCGGGGCTGCTTCTGAGCCTCGACTCTCTTTCTCGGCTCCAGCCCCTGTGGCAGCCCCCGACTTCTACCCGCCAGCCCACCATGCCCAGCAGAGAGTAGACCGTGATGCAGTGCTTTGGCTACACGATACCACCAACGGGAAAAAGGTGAGGAATTCCCCACGAGGAATTCCTCACCCTCTTTTTCCGAGCCTCTTTTTTTTGAGGAATTCCTCGCACTTTTTCGTTAGCTGGAGCACTGGACTGGTTCGTGCTCCAAGAAGAAGAAGGTGGGGTTTTTTGTGTTGCTGGCGACGAACGCCTGTCGGTAGTCCTCTTTTGAATGCGTCGTTTGCTAGTTTCCCTGCCGTGTTTTCTTTTTGTAGTCAGTGTTCTACGCGTGACTGACAACGCAAGAGGGTGAGGGTTCTAGGGGGGAATCTTAGTGTAATGCTTCGGCAGAACACTGCCTTTCATGCATGCTTGGTACCAGCATCAAGTCTTCTTCGAAGAAAAAGGGAATGAAAGTAAGGGAGTACAAACACCAGGTGAGTAAGGACTGAACCCCGATTCTGGAGAAGGTGCCTGAGAAACGGCTACCACACACGGCGAAGTCCAGCCTCAGAAGCTGGAGTTAAAGCTGGAGTTTAAAAGCGGGTGTCTCACCCGCGTTTCGGGTGTGGATTTTTTTACGCGCGTTTTGGTTGTGGCACACCCGCTTTTCGGGTGTGACTCGGGCACACCCTCTTTAACTCCAGCTTCTGACGCTGGACCTCACCGTGCATCTAAGGATGGCAGCAGGTACGCAAACTGCCCAATAACAACTACTGAGGCAGCGAAGAGAAATAGCCTCGCGACACGTGGTAAGTTAGAAGCAGTGAATGATATCGAACCCTATCAATGAGCACAATTGGTGAACTAGTTTGGGCTGGGGGTGCTCGTGATATGCCACGGGCTCTTCTTTTTGGCAACTGAACAGCCTACAGCTACAATTACATGTTCGATTGGCAGTTTAGCTCTGGGAAACCACTGCGCAGGGGTTTCTGGAATGTATTGGCGGTTTTGCCCAAGATACATTTGAGGGGTCGTAATAGTGCTCCTCCCCCCAACGGTGCCAGCTCATCCTCTGCACACCTCTGGCTTTTTAAATACACCTGCGGAATCTCAGGGGCTCTTCTGTGCACCCGAGTTCTGTGCACCCGAGACTCGTCTCCATCCAGGGCAGGTATGGTGTGTCGATTCGGTCTCATCCGAAGCCTGCACCTGGGTATCTTTGGGGAGAAAATTTTAGTTTCGTGTTCAGGCAGAATTTTTCCTTTCATGTATGTTCGATGACTTGATGCTAGCAACAAGTCTTATTCGCGGGAATGCTGGAGGGGGGAGCGTTGCAATTGGTTCTGGTTATGGGAAATACGAATAGAGGAGGCAGGAAAGTTTGCGGTGGTCTCTGTCGGTTAGGTAGTGTGTACCACCTCCGTTCTTTTACACTCGTTCTCTGGGGGAGGGTTGCTCTCTCTGCCATGGGGGTTCCTCTTGGACAGTTTCTATTTCAGTGTTCCGTTGTCTTGTTGCTTGCATGCGTGGAAAGACAGCTCTCGTGACTCATGCGCAACCATTCCCGGCTGTTTGATGCCAGGCGTTGGTGTCACGAGAACAGGAATACTACTCTGGTGTCGAAACCTTATGTTGGCTACACTATTTTTCGGATTACATAATATTATGCAGTGCGCGCCACCGTGTAATTTGCACGTGATCACGAAAACCTTCAGCTACCACAGGTTTGCAACCCTTTCGGGCCTGTCTCGGACTTAAAATAGACGGCCCGGAAAAATACTCGACGTAGCTGCGTTGACTCCGAATGTAGAGGGGAAAATACAATACAACCACAATCTGATTTGTTCTTCGCTTACACCACCGTGTGTTGTTTTCACACTCAGGACTTTTGACCTATTATGTTTGTGTGATTTGTCGTTTTGGGGTACCCGCATGACCTCACGTCCGTTCAACACGTAGTTCGGTAGTTACAGCACTTGGGATCCCTTCGGTTCGTTGTCTGGCAGCTATTGTCGAGCATTTCCTTCCAAGCTGGCGCTTATGTAAGAAAAACAGACGCAAAGGTGCTGAAGGTTGAATGTGGGAGCGTGTTCAGCCAAAGCGGGGGTTTTCAAAACGCCGCGAACACTTGACTTTTGTCTTTTTGCCTTGTCAGTCCCCGGAGCAATATTCCACCGTTTTGGTCGGTAGGATTAGTTGGTGACCTCTCAAGGAAGAGACCATGCTCCTGAGTATGGGTTTCTTGCTGAAAACGCGCCATTTCCATGAGTTTACGTCATGTAGCAGAAACAGAGCACATACCAATAATTCCAACCGGTTCTCCTTTGTAGACAGAACGTTACGTGATCCGCCGGGGGGTTTGAAGTCTCCGGGTGTCTTTTGTTATTTCGTACGAGCAGGGGTCTTGCCCGCCCAGCAAGGTCAAAAAAGCGGGCGAAAAAAGGGGTTTTGCATTTTGGCAACACAGAAAAATCTATCACGCAACGTCTGGTGGATGCTCTTGCAGGTGTGGTTCATGCAACCTGTCGGTGGGATTACCCTTCCTGCTTCTGCCATCGGCCCTCGCCCCCGACGCTGCCTCAACTCTCCGCCCAGCTTCGGGCATCGCCCGGCCTGCTCCTCGACCCCCACACGCAAACCCTTTTCGAGAAGAGACCAGCCCCGTTTTTCTGGAAATCTTTGTTTTTTTTCCCCCGACGACAACTAGCCTACCCGAAGGCAGTTGATTTCTTTAGGCAAGGTTTCTCTACCGGCGGAAGTTGTTTGGGTTAGCGCTCTTTTTTTTTTTTGGCGGGGAAAAATACTCGGCGCAGCTGCTTTGACTCCGCATGGAAGGGAGGAAAAGGGGCAAATACAGAACAAACACAATCTGATTTGTTCTTCGCTTAAACCACCGTGTGTTGGTTTCTCACTCAGGACTTTGACCTGTTGTGTTTGTGTGATTTGTCGTGTAGGGGGTAGACCCGCGTCCGATGAACACGTTGTTCGGTAGTTACAGGCAGCATCGTCGAGCATTTCTTTCCAAGTTGGCGCTTATGTAAAAAAGTTTCGCCATACGGAAAACCCCCCTACCTGCGGTACGAGACGAGACGCTTTGTACAAGTGGTCTCCTTAGCAGGTTCGGCCAATATCTGAGTAACTCGACCTTTGTGTGAGAAAGTATGGGAGAAATCGCAAACGACGGATGACCTTCTGAAATCCCGGGGGGGGGGAGAGGGTCTTTTTGAAGCTTTGAGGCCTTGGAGCTTTTCTTTGATGTCTCCGTGGGTGAATTTCGTTCTCGTAAGCAGTCTGCCGGGTGACCCCCCCCGTGTTTCAATTCGTCGCTTTCGGCCTTTGGGGTGCCGTAGTGGGGTGGCGGAAAGTCTTCCTGGTAACTGAAGATCTTCGGCGCGCCGTGCTCGTTTGTTTTGGGTCCTTCTTAGTCGCACCTGGGGCGACGCACCACCCGAGGCACCCTCCCCTGGTAAGACTTTTTGTCTGCGAACGCCTGACTAGGGTCAGGTTATGGTCTGGTTTCTGCAAGTCGGTTCGACACCGGTGCTATATAAAACTCTGCTTGTTACTTTGATAACAATCTTTGTTCTTCTTTGTTTTCTTTCTGTTTCCAGCAGGATTTGAATCTTGGAACATGGGTGAGGATAAGCAGTTGATGTCGGTGATCTTTGTCATCTGGTTAACTGACACATACGCACACTTGCGCACACTTTGCACAGCTTCGTACGCTTCGTACGCTTCTTTCGATTCCTTTTCTTGACCCGACAAAAACTCGCTTTATTTTGCGGTTTTTCGCAGGTGCTAAGTTTCGGCTCTGTTCCCGGTTGTTACCCGACTTTGGCAGTCAGGTTCCACCAAGTAGCGCTAAGAGCGGCAGCTGAAGCGTTGTGCACGAGCCAGCTGGGGCGAATCCCGCATGTTTGATGGTAGCAGGGGGGAGTGTCGCCAGGGGTCGCAGCACTTCCCCCGCGGCGCCACCTTCGTTCTTTTGCAAAGTCGGAAAAAGGGTGCCAGGCAAAGAGTTGCCGCGGCATCCTGCAGTAAGCCGGTCCGCCCCTTCCCTGGAACTGCATCGCATTGCTTGCCGCCGTCTATCACGGTCCGGCGATGCAGATTATCGCCACAGACTTTTTGCATTCTAACCCAAACTTGTGTTCTTCGAACCTCGGTTCTGGCCCAATACCGGTTGGGAAACCAGCTTCAACTTCATCCCCCTTTTTTCGACTGGTTCAACTACGGAGCACTCGTGTCAAAATGGAAAATCAAGCAGATTCTGGGGCTCGTTTACCACGGGGTTTCTTTCAAGAGTTTTTTTGAGGGTTTAAAGGACCGGTCTTGAAGTCGCCGGGTTGGCTGGTAGTTCCCAGTTGAGCAGTGTATAATATTCTCTGCGACTGGACAAAAAAACGCGGACAGCGAGTACACAAATCTTTGAGTCGAGTCGAAGCAAATGGGATCAAAGACTTGGTTAAAAGGTCTTAACACGAGAGGGTTGAAGTATGGCTAAAGATAAAATGGTGTCACCTGAGGGGGGTTATCTCAGGGCCGCCCACGTCATAAAGCCGTTAAGCACTGGGAGCTTTTAAACACACGGACCACACGGATCAGCCGTTAAGCAGCGGCTGCCGGCTTATCCCGCAGAGTGCAGCAGGAATTCGCCGGTAAAGCATAAGGGTCCAGGATGGAGCCAAGCCGGTCCTTTCCTGATCCTGCAGGCCGTGCTACGACAGCACTATGTGATTACCTGCAGCTCCAAGGGATAGGGATGGGCCTGATCGACTGGTGTACCGTGGTACAACGGCACTAAGTAATTTTGTGCAGCTCCAAGGGATAGGGTTGGACCTGATAGACCGGTGTACGACAGCACAAAGGAATTCTATGCAGATCCAAGGGATAGGGATGGACCCGATAGACTGGTGCGCACACTGTGAGCACATGATCACGAGGACAATGCCCCGTGGGTGTTGCAGGGATAGTGGACAGTACACTCGCTCCATCATTGTACCTCAGGTGGTCATCTTGCGCAAGAAATGCAAAATGGTCCCAATGTGGCTTTCGGTAGGTGTGCATCTGTCAATCTGTCAATTTAGCTTGAAAAAGGAACTTGTTTCTTTGGCTCATAATATTCCGAACGATAGATTCGCCGCACCCACCGTCGAGAGAAAGCAATTCGGCTTGCGGTCTCTCCCTCTCCTCCCACCTTGTTTTTGGGAGTGCAAGCTTTTGGAGTTATAGTTCGCTTGTTTTTCTTGGAGTTCCCGTGGCAACAGCAAGACGGGCAGCTTGCTGGCTTTGCCTTTTCTCCAATCATACAGCGCGCGACACGCCAGTGAGCGAGGACTATATGATTTCAGGTCGCCCTCGGCCTAATAAGCGCGGGATGGGGTGGCTACTACGTCGAGCACCTTCTGGATGACTGCTTCCGAGAGCCTTGTTGTGAAACGGGAAGAGGTGCGCGGCGTCTGCATGATAAGTCCAGGTGCCTCCGGCAGAACTAGGAGCCTGCTGTACGGAACAGCTGAACGCAACTGGGCATTCCGCAATGAGAGAGCACGAGCTCGCGGGGAAAAAGCATGCCCCCAGTTCCGGGGCACTTGTCGGAAGTGCACGACCGTCTGGTCACCGTTCACCGCTGAGCCGGTCCATCCCACCGGCTGACACGGCGGTGATAGACAAGAATCGCTCGTGATACGCCTACGACAGTTTGGATTAGAATGCGAAGAAACTATGGTAGACAGCAGCAGTTGAGGGTGAGAACGCAGAGTATCTGTAGCGATGGCCTGCATTAGTCACGATAAGCTGGACAGACTGTGGTAGACAGCAGCAGGCAGTTCGATGCACTTCCAGGAAATGGGCGTGGACTGGCTCAACCGCGAGAGTAGAAAAAATGGACGGGAAACTGGAAGACCCCCTCCCAAACCCCTGGACGTGGTTTCCGGCCGCAGTCGATCACGATTTGAGGGGTCCCGCTCGGGTGCTCGCGCGTTGTATGTGGTGGCTGAAAATACTCGACGTAGCTGCTTCGACTCCGAATGGAAGGGAGGAAATATAGAGGTAGAGGGGAAAATACAATACAAACACAATCTGATTTGTTCTTCGCTTACACCTCTCACTCAGGACTTTGACCTGTTGTGTTTGTGTGATATGTCGTGTAGGTCACGTCCGTTCAACACGTGGTTCGGTAGTTACAGCACTTGGGATCCCTTCTGTTCTTTGTCAGGCAGCATCGTCGAGCATTTCCTTTCACCCCCCGGCAATCCAGACTGTCCAATCACTTTCAAGCTGGCGCTTATGTAAAAAAAAAAAAAAAACGTCTACGCCTTCCGAAACCCAACTGGGAAATACGCTCTCAGGCGTGTCCAGCTCTCTTCAATCCCTGCCGTCCGATGCCAAGAAGCGGGGGTTTGTTTGTGCGCACCGGCGATGTGCACTTGTCATGCTTCTTTCTAGCGTTTCTTTTAGACTGTTTTACTTTTTTCTTCGTTTTTGGCTTGACACACGTCTCGCACCTGCCCTGACTTCTTTGCAGTGTAGAGCTACGATAGAGAAACCATTTCTTTTTGAACAAGGAGACGAACCAGGGTATTAGCTGCACATTGGGCGCTGCCAGATTCCAGGCGTTATTGAAGGAGTTTCCCGTGTTTTGGGCCTGCAAAGGGAAACGAAGCACAGTAGGATCTTAAGTCCGTTGTGGACTTGCGCCACTCAGTCGCGTTGTGTGCCGAGCTCGCTAAAAGAGCTGTATAGTGCAGCTTGCGCGGATCGTTGTCCACGAATTCCTCGCCAACGGCATCCGACAGGCCGGATGGCTCCGTCAGCCATCCGCAAGTACCACTAGTATTTTGTTTTGGTCCTCGGCCCGTAGGGCCAGATTCGGACCGCGGTCCGAATCTGGTAACAGTGTAGCTAATCCCCTGTCACGAATGCTGTTTGGAATGTAGTGTGGAGAATGCATCAACACTCGAACAACGGCGAGAAGGCTGGTCTCCCGTGTCCGTGTGTGTCGATGAGATGGGCGGGGGTGTGGGACAGTGAAGGGGGGGATAGCAGTACACCGTATACTACTAGTGTTTTTTTGACTCCGGGATTGCAAAGTCTCCGGTTGACCGTGGTCAATTGGGTCCCATTAGAAAGTTTGTCGTGTGCTTTTGTCAAAGGCGTTTTGTTCTTCGCTTACACCACCGTGTGTTGTTTCTAACTCAGGACTTTGACCTGTTGTGTTTGTGTGATTTGTCGTGTAGGGGGTAGACCCGCATGACCTCACGCCCGTTCAACACGTGGTTCGGTAGTTACAGCACTTGGGATCCCTTCTGTTCTTTGTCGGGCAGCATCGTCGAGCATTTCTTTTCAAGCTGGCGCTTATGTAAAAAAACCCCGAGCTGCTTCCCGCAGTCTGTTTCGTTCGAGCTGCGGGATGCACTTCGCCGAAATGCGACGGGTCAAAAAATATTCCCACCTGCAGCAACTGTGTTGTGGCTCGCCGCGTTGCAGTCGACTTACGCACGAGGCTTCTGGAAAAATACTCGAGGCTAGACTCCACGTGTACCGCGCATAATCGACTGGACCTATCCCTCGAAGGCGGTGGGAAGGGAGGGGGTGAAACATGCACGGTGCACGAAGGCAATTCACTAGTCATTTACTAGTGATCTTACTGGTAAGAAATCTTACTAGTGCTATGACTGGCGCCACTTGCCATTCTTACTAGTGCTAGTCATTCTTGCTGGCGCGCTAACCAGGCCACTTTTCCGGAAAATGAAAAGAGCTCGTACAAAGGGACGCCTTCACAAAATGCACTAGTCAGTGTTTAGAGTTATAGTTCGCTTGAGAGAGAGAACATTTTTAGAGTTAAAGTTTACTTGAAATTCCGGGGGGGTTGTTCCCAAAAAAAAAGAAAATGACTAGTGCACCGTGTGTGTCTGTATCCCAAATCGACAAAAGACTGTGACACGCACCGGGGACGGAAGACGTTGATTCGGTCTACAATTTGCTCCACTGATTCTTCGAGCAGGAGGGCGGGGCTCGAGCGCCCAGAAGTCGTACATCGCGAGAGGTGGAAAACAAAGGAAATGCTTCGTGCTAGAGTATTTTCCCCCCCAAAGGGCTATTTTCAAAGTTGGCCCGAAAAGACATAGTTCCCCAAGCCCGAGGAGGGCGGAACATTCTTGTTCTCTGTGGGTCTACATACTCCCGAGTTGAAGTTCGCCTTTTCGCGGTAAAAACGTAATTTCTTTTCCGGGTGTGTGCGTTTGTTTCCCGGCGTCGGCGAAAGGCGTGAGAGGGAGTGGAAGAAATGCCGTTCGATCATAATGATTAATGTGGGCATGGAACGTCTGTGGACACATACGCACGCACAACACTCACCTGTCAGAGATACTGGAGGGCAGGAGCGTGTCGCCAAGAATCATGATTGACGCGGAGCTTTTTGGTACATTTCTTCGTGGGTTATACCCTCTTTCGACGTCCAATGCATGCGGGTTGCCTTGAGGACAGTCCGGGAAGCGTGTTTGCTTGCCGTGCGATGCTCGTTTTCAGACCCACGATCTCAAACAGAGCATGAATCGGGTAAATGATCTCTGCAGTCACATTCTCATTTAAAACGCAAGCGAGTCATCGTTGAATCGAGAGCCGAACGCCATGACCCACATAGGGAGGAAGCAAAAAGAAGCACTATTCTTGTTGATGTCGTGTATACAAGCCAAGGGTGGCTTTCCCGGAACCAACCCTCTGAGGTGTTGTTTTAGCATCTGTTCATGGCCAGCCAGGCGGTTCTATTCGGGCGGTTCAGTTTTCTCAAAACGATGCATGTGGCCAGAAAAAGAAAAAATCGCCCTTCTCCCCCCTTCCCCAGCCCCGTACAAAAGAGAACCAGAAACCCCCCCCCCCGAGTGCAGGGATGTTATCAAACGTTTGCAAACGTACGTTTGACAAGATTTATCAAACGCAAACGTTTGACTAACGTGCAAACGTGACGTTTACAAATCGATGGACCGGGTCTGTACACAGTACACGACCCTTGATAGCACTTGTCCACGTGGCTGCAGGCGGACACGACGAAAATAAGGGAACAAGACATCCTTCTGGTTCTCCTTGGGCGTGCACAGGGAGATACAGGGAGATACTAGCCTTCAGCAAGTGTTCCCTCCCACTTTCTGGGGCCCCGGGCATGAAGATCTTGCCCTTGTGGCTCGAGTGTTCACAAGCCGACCCCACACTCGGATCCCCACTGCAGGCGCAGCCAGCGCCTCACTCACGTTTGATACACGTTTGACATGAATTTTGCAAACGCAAACGTTTGTCAAACGTTCAAACGTTCAACGTTTGCCATGATCACTGCCCGAGTGGCGGAAAAGAAGAGCGGCAGGGTTCTCGTTGGGCACGGGGCTCTTGCGAACTGAGCATGCGGACACGGCGGGTCGTCTCTTGTGGTGCAGCGCGATAGCGCCGAGCCTCCCCGGAGGCCCTCATGCGCGGAGCCTTTTGGCACGCTTGGGAGGTGCGCAGTGCTCCCGCTAACGAAAAAGTGCGAGGAATTCCTCAAGAAAAAAGAGGCTGCAAAAAAGAGGGTGAGGAATTTCCTCATGAGGAATTCCTCACCTTTTTCCCGTTAGTACCGTTCGCCGGGGGGCCCCCCTTGGGTGCCCCCCTGCAACAGAAGCTAATAGCCTGCACCAAACGCGAGACTAGCGGGGGAGGAAAAAAAAATCCTAACCCAGGATTTTGGCTTTCCTCACTAAAAGTGAGGTTAGCGGGAGCACTGGAGCCTGGAGAGTGGAGGTGCGTAAAAAAAAAAATGAAATTGCGGCTGGGCAAGGAGGGAACCTCGAACAGGTGTCGCTGCGGACCTGCCACATTTTCGCCCCGGAGCGCCCCGTTTGCGGCACCGGGTATGCACCTGCCCCGCTTCCTTCCTGCCGAACAGGCAGGAACAAGGCCAAACAGGCCCGAACATCCTTTCACCAGTCAGCCGGAGACGGCGCGGGAAAGAGGGAGACGTTGCTTTGATATTTTTTTTTTACTTGAGGGTAGGCGGTTTTTTTTTTTTGGCCCATGTCCGCGCGCGCGTAAATTTTTGGGAACCCCCGGAAAAAAAAAACTTTTGCCAAAAAAAAAACTTTTGGGATCTGTGCATTGGAACCGGTCGTGAGAGCGACTGCAGGCGTAGTCACGAGCGTGTCCGGCTCGCGAAAAGTCGAAAACCTGTTCATCACACCGATACTTCACGGCGATGCAAATCGCGTAGACTTTGTTTACCTCAGTGTGTATTGACTTTGAAGCTGACTCTGCCCGGTGCTGGGTTGGTGCGCTGGGGGCTGATGCTTTGGTTGTTGCTCTGCTGGCTGCGTGCGCAAGCAATTATCTGC